>CM055127.1:333686369-333693869 GCA_029206835.1 Rana muscosa
AGATGGATGGGTGGATAGATAAATAGATAGATAGATAGGTAGATAGATAGATAGATAGATAGATAGATAGATAGATAGATCGATAGATAGATAGATAGATAATAGATCGATCGATAGATTGTTAGATAGATAGATAGATAGATAGATTGTTAGATAGATAGATAGATAGATGGATGGATTGATGGGTAGATAGATAGATAGATAGATAGATAGATAGATAGATAGATAGATAGATAGATAGATAGATAGATTGCTTGATAGATAGTTTAATGATATCATAAGCAGACAGCCTTCTGGGCTAGCTCTAAAAAAGAAGAAAAATGTCACAGCTTTTCAAACTAGCCATGACATATTTTTTTTTTTTTTTTTTTTTTTTATGTCAGATTGCCACAATCTGTATGTTTCATGTTATCTGTAATCCTTTGACTTGTTATGCATATTGTACTATACTGTACTCTTTCTTCTGGCTGACCCTTGCATGGCCTGATGTTTGCACCTGGCTGCTCCACAGTGGATCAGATGCCACTAATGTGGTTCTAGGGTAGCCAGGAGTCAATTAGCCAAAATCAAATGCATTGACTAATTGTAAAATCACAAAATAAAGCAAAGATTTGGGGGGTTTTTCCTACCCATGAGCTTTTATTCATATTGGTTATGTAAACAACATTTTGGGCTTTCTTAAAAAAAAAAAAAAGAAAGAAAAGAAAAGAAGCCACAACTTTACAAACGAACCAAGCCAAGGTATATCTTTTATGTCAGATTGCCACAAGCTATAGGTTTCATCCCCACTGTAATCAGCTGATTCCTTTTGTATATAGAGTATTATACAGTACTGTGCTTCTTCTAGCTGACCCTGGTCAGGGCTTGATGATTGCACTTGGCTGCTCCACAGTAGCTCAGATAACACTAATGTGGTTTTAGGGTTGCCAGGGGTCAACTAACCCAGCACTGGCTTAAGTAGCCGAAATCAAGGGGTATAGATTATTTGTAAAGTCGCAGTATATATATATATATATATATATATATATATATATATATATATATATATATATAAGGTTTGTCTTTTTTTCCCCCCAGGAACATTTATTAATATGACTTATGAAGACAGCCTTTTGGACTAGCTCTAAAAAAAAAAAAAAAAAATAGGCCACAGCTTTCCAAAGTAGCCCAGTAGGGCTGGAAAGCAGCCAACCTGGAGGACCCTGTGTGATTCCCAGCAACCTGTCAGCAGGTGCTCAGTACCTGTGTGTCTGAACATCTGCTGCATGATATGATTCCTGCAAGCAGGAAGTCACAGCAGATTGCCTCCTTGATATCATTGCATTCAAATGGTCTAAATATATGTACAGTATTTTGCAGTCCCATGTTTTGCTTACCCTCTTACATGTAAAAGATTGCTTGGAGCTTGTGTACTACATTAACCCAATTATAGAATACTTTATGTCACAAAAAAAAATATTTTATGTTGCAGTATTATAGATGACTATGTATAAAAAGAATGATGTGTATATTTTTATATTTCTAATAACTGAAGACTTACAGTATGTTAAGGCAGTGCAAGCCTGCGACAATTAAAGATCAATAGTAGTAACAGCATATTAAAACTGTAATTAATTATCTGCATGTATTTACAGCCTGCACATTGTTCTATTGTACACTCAGTAAAATGGGTTCAGTGCACAGCATGCTGTCTATAGAGCTGCAGCTCCTGAGTGACGTCATGGCAGCTCATCCCCGTCCCGCGGAGGAGGCATTGTTTAAGGTGGACCGGGGTCAACGATATTTGGGATTACTGCCACCCGTACAAACTTACATTCGGTTTGCATTCTGCACAAGCATTGGTGCCATAAGATTCTGTCTACCTCCCAGAGCAAGATTTTAAATATCAGGCTACCCACTATATAAAAAAAAAAAAAAAAAAACTGGCAACGAAATCTGCAGGGGTTCCTTAAAAAAAAAAAAAAAAAAAAAAATTTTTGAAGGTTGCTGTCATAGCTGTGCTTGTGTTCCAAATCTATACTGTAAAGTAAGTCTGTGACTCCCTTTTAACATAAGAGAGTTTGTGTTTACATACATGAACCATGTGAAAGAAGCAGCATCCATTGTATTACAGCTGAAATGGTACCACTGCCAAATTCATACAGCTGCTTACATCAGGTATACTATATACATATAGATATATCTATCTATATATAGATAGTATACACACAAGCACATATATTTATTTTTATTTTATATTTTTATTATATATATATATAAATGTATATATATATACACACACACACACATATATATATATATATATATATATATATATATATATATATATATATAGATCTATCTATCTTTCTATCTATCTATCTATCTATCTATCAATCTATACACACACACACACATATATATATATATATATATATATATATATATATATATATATATATAATAAAAATAAATGATATATATTAATACACGTGGCAGACTTCTTTAGCAGTTATATATTATTAAAGTGCAATTGAAAAAAAAAATTAACACTTCAATAAAAGGCCTAACTAAGTTGAAAGTATAAGCTTTATTAGTCACTAATAATTAAAGTGCATGACACTCCTAGAAACATGCAATTATAGAGATCATGTAAAATGTCCTACCTTGTAGTCTGTAGGGCGCCCCAATTGTGTAGACAATATACACATGAAATGCCAGCTCCTTTGGCTACACACACCCTCCACAAAGAGGAATTGGTAATAATACTGGACTTCCTGGCTCCCAACAAATATAAATAATTGTCTCAGGCTTCCATTGAATTGTTGCTATCTGATTGGTCGCAATTATTGTATGATGTGATTGGGTGAACTGTGGCTGCTGATAGTTAGATAGATAGAAAGATCGATAGATATGTAGATAGATAGAGATAGATAGATAGAGATAGACAGATAGATAGATAGATAGATAGATAGATAGATAGATAGATAGATAGAAAGGTAGTCCAATTAAAAAGATACATACAAAGATATATAAATATTTATATATATATATATATATATATATATATATATATATATATATATATATATATATATAATATACACATAACAAAGTGTATATATAGATATATATATCTATATATATATCGGTATTTTTTATATATATATATATATATATATATATATATATATATATATATATACAATATATAATACACACATATAAGGAGATACATTATATACATTTTTATTTGAATCATGCCATTTTTATATATTGTGAAGTGTAATAAAGGTTTTATTTACATGTGTGCTAAAAGAAAAGGTAACTTAACTAGACTATATAACCGAGATTGTTCAGTATGTTTCAGATCCCCACCTACCTCTTTTTTCATTCGAAACTCCATAAAACTTCGGCCAAACTCTCCCACTAACCAGATGCTGGCAGTGTCTGTAAATACCTCATAAAGAATAGCGTTAATTTGTTAATATTTTATCAAGTGTAAATATTTTATAACGTTTTTAGGGAAACTACTGAATGCTAAATTATTAAGCTAGGCAGAGGGGACGCCTGAATTATGCATACAATTAAGCACTTGTTATTATGTTATTATAGATAGTTTGCGGGCTCATCCCTGGGTGTTCTATTCGTACTGAGTGTTGAGATCGCATTTTACTGTACAGGTAACAGGCATTTGTCTGGGAGATCAAGTTCACTTTTCACCTGATGTACTGCCTTTATTTTTCCTATATCAATAAATGTTTTTTTTTCGGTTTGTTTTTAATAAAATTAACGTTTCGGTCTTTCTCATAAATATGTACTTATGAATTATCACTTTTATTCATTGGATCTTTTTTAAGTATTCTGTATAGGTTGCTTTCGGCTTAAATTCATGTTCATGTATTAGTTAGATTGTTAATGCTGATGCGTTAATTAAAAAGTTAAAGTAATAAAGATACATTTTGTAACAAATTATAAAAAAAAGCTCTCTCTCTCTCTCTCTTTTTAATTATTCATGTTTTTATATATATAAATGACACACGCACACATATCTTGTATATACATAATATATATAATAAGCACATAATATATATATAATAAATATATAATACATATTATATCTCTCTATCGATGGATAGACAGATAGATAGATAGATAGATAGAGCGCACAGAAACACACACATATATATATATATATATATATATATATATATATATATATATGTGTGTGTGTGTGTACATACATGTGTATGTGTGTTTGTGTGTGTATATATTATATGAATTGTGCAAAGGCAAAAGATAATTACATTGACACAAAAGCGTTTTGAGTGTGCATTAAAAAATATAAACAGATACATTTTATATATTTACATATATATATATATATATATATATATATATATATATACATATATATATATATACACATACATACATATATGCATATATATATATATATATATATATATATATATGCATATATATATTTTTATATTGCACAAAATACAAGGGAGTTACATAACGATTTTCTAAGAAATATTCCAGCAGCTTCAAGCATCCCCGACTATCCCAATATCTATATTTTTATCTATTTATTCATATACACCTTCCATTTATAAAGATATATGGCTACTTATAACCTTCTTTATGGGATCTGAAGACCTTAGAATACACTGACAAGGGTCTGTATGTTCTAATTAGACTGACATTTTGATGTCTGTAGACAGCAGTAAAATGTTTGTTACAAAACAAATATCTGTCTGCAGATTACTGGTGGTTAAAGAGTAATCTTCAAGATCTATTCATTTCATCTGGATTCAAAGGATCAGACCTTTGTTAATTTAGAAAATTGTGTTTTTGTGCATTGCCGAAATCTTACATCCCTATGTGAATTTTGCAAATAAATGTGTGTAATATATATATCTATATATATCTATATATATATATATACATAGATAGATATATATATATATAGCTATATATATATCTATATATAGCTATATCTATCTATATCTATCTATATATATCTATCTATCTATCTATCTATCTATATATATATATATATATATATATATATATATATACACACACATATATATACTGTATATGTACTGTGAATATATACAAACACATATGCTAGGGTAATGGTGGAGCCTGCACATAATGTATACAAAATCCTTATTGCTATATAATGATCCAGCTATTTAAAATCTGTTTTAGTTGCCTGACGTATTTAAGTGCTCTAGTTGGGGGATTTCACAGCAGAAACTCTCCCCTTGTTTTAAAAATATTTGATGATAAATGAGATTTTCCTTACTGAAAAGTTGGGACTTACTTCTTCCCTCCCACTTGTGTTCCCTGGGGATAAGGTTCTGACAACATAAAAATACCTGAATGGCCTTCTGGCATATTTCATTCTTTATTTATGAAAGGAAGATTAATAGACTATCAACATTTGCTGATATATAGAAAGTGACTTTTCTTTACTTATAGCAATACTGCAACTGTGAATGGACATTTTTTTTGCAGAGTCTAGTTTTTAGTCACATCCAGTTACTGACCATGTAACACTACTAATTGCATATTTTTACACGAATGCAGGCAGATGCTTAAGATGATTGTGAATTTGCTCAGCTCCACCTATATGTACATGTATTCCCACATTCACATAGCTTTTCCTCCTTCATCCGTTCCTCCTGAAATGCTGCCACCTGCTGGTCACCCGACGGTAACAGCTATTGTGTAGTCTTCACTTGCAATCATATTCATCTTTGTCTTTAGTTTTTTAAATGTTTCTGAGCCTTTTGATCTGCACCACGTGCTCACTTTTAATTTGATGGATCAATCAACTGTTGACATAAGTGCATGCAGCTAATTTTAATGACGCCAGCACTTATTTCCCTTTGTGTTTTATGTGTGGTACATGTGCTGCTAATGAAGTTTCGCCCTCTGCAAAATTAAACAAGTGCCAATGCAGAATATTATTGTGTTACACTACACATAGATCTTCACAGTTTCAAATGAAAACCATTTGGCACTACTGATCATGGGCAGCTGTGAACAGCGATTGGAGGTCAAAAGTTGCATAATCTATTGAGCAGACTGGGTGAGAATCTGAAAAAATAAATTGAGGAGGATCTACCATAGGAAAATGTTTTTTCTTCAGCCAGGTATACCCTGTGTTCACTTTAAGAATCCAATGTTGTGCAGAGAATTTAAAAAAAAATATACGTTTCCTTTATTACACAGGATTGGAAGACTGAACTAAACACAGCTTCATTGAGTAAAATTAAAAGGCATTCAGTGGGGTTGGTTTAATAAAAAAAGGTAAAGGTTCACTTTGTAAACCGAATGATCTCTTACCTTTGTAAAAAAAAAAAAAAAAAAAATGCATTAATAAATAAATGATATGATGATGATGATGATTATTGTTATTAATAATGATAATAATAATAATACTATTAATAATAAAAATAATAGTAATAATAATAATAAGAAGAAGAAGAAGCAGTGATCATCCATTTCACTCTATTTTTCCTCTTGCACATACTTTCACTTAGTTAACATTTATTTTTCAAATTGAACAGTCTATTCCTTAAGAAAAAGCACCCAATTTAAAAAGAGCAATGCAGTTGGATGGGGAAAGAAAGAAAGAAAAGAAGTAAGAAAGAAAGAAAGAAAGAAAAAGAAAGAAAGAAAGAAAGGAAGAAAGAAAAAAAGAAAGGAAGGAAGAAAGAAAGAAAGAAAGAAAGAAAGAAAGAAAGAAAGAAAGAAAGAAAAAGAACGAAAGAAAGGAAGAAAGAAAAAAGAAAGGAAGGAAGAAAGAAAGAAAGAAAGAAAGAAAAAGAAAGAAAGAAAGAAAGAAAGGAATAAAGAAAGAAAGGAAGTTCATTCTAATTGAATTTGGTGTATCTGTGATAAGAAAATTTTGTTACAGTTCTGGCTAATATAGGTAGACTGGTCATATGGACTTATTTTATTTATTTAGTTATTTTTCACAAACCGTAGTGACTAATACACAGCTAGGCAGTAATCCTGTAGAGTCCACGACTCTGATATTTAAAGTAGATGAGGAGTATTAAAGGAAGAGTTTGGGAAAGAGGGGGGGGGGGTGCATGAAACATGTAGCCTCTTCTTAGGTTACAACTAAAGATACATGTCAGTTGCAGTGCTATTGGCCGTCATGGGCTGTCAGTTAATCTGTATCTGTTTTAACCATTCATGTATTTCCCTGTGCTATTCTTAAATCAAGAATGTATTTTAAGCTATATCACCCCAGCACATAGGGTGTTTGCCATACACCTTCATTACCTCTGCAATCACATGGAATGTCAAGGTTCAAGAGGCACAGATCCAGACTGGGGATTTGGGAATATACTGGTCATGGTGGACAAAATTTATACTGAGGTCATTGTAGGGGAGTTATCCACTCTATGGTGCTCACCTAAGTCATGTACAATGAGGATCTAACTACTACCCTATGGAAGAACAGAGGGAATGGATGCAGTTCTCTAAGATATT
>CM055127.1:333698869-334248869 GCA_029206835.1 Rana muscosa
TCAGTGCTTTAAATACCCCTTAATGAAAATTGAAGTATAAAAACATTGAAAAAATAATAGTTAAAAAAGTAGCATTTAAATTATTAAAATACCCATGGTTGCAGGAAAGAAAATTGCATCATCTATGGCCTTCTTTACTTTCTAAAAAATTACGCTTAGGGGATCATGTCCCTTATCTACCCTGAAAAAGGAAGTGGGAGACAATATTTTTAGAGATGATTTTTTTTATTGATATACTGTATGCTGAAGTGTGGGTAATCAAAGAGTGTATATGAGCGCTGGAGAAGGTAAGGAACTATATATTCATTTTTTAAAATCTGAGTTTAGTGATTACTATTATAATACAGGTATATAGTGCCAACAGTTTGCTCAGCGCTTTACAATCTAAAGGGAGACAATACAATTGCAATACAATAAAATACAAGGGGTTTAAGAGGGACCTGTTCATAAGAGCTTACAATCTAATAGGGTGGTACTCTCATTTTCTTACATAAACTACATGGAATCTCCCTCCATAAAGGTAGCAGGTGACCAACCCTATAAACTCTTCTTTTTATGTACAGTCTCGGTATTGGCAGTGGCATCGGCAGAATGCTATACTGAGCCTAATAGAAAACATGGCTAAAGTCTTGAATGCAGCACCTTGTTAGCATGTGCCCCAACACTTGCACTGATATATATATATATATATATATATATATATATATATATATATATATATATATATATATATTAGGGCTGTTACTGATTAAAATTTTCGTGTTCGATGAATCAAATTTTTTTTTTAATTGATTAATCGACTAATTTCGATTAATTATAACGCACATACAGATCCAACTACTTTTAGCTGATCTACTTGCAGACCGATTCCCAGTGCAGCTACCAACCACTGGAAAAATGGATAGCAGGATACAAAAAACACACAAAGGCAGCGCTCGATGGGAATAGCATTAAAACTTTTATAGTCTTCAAGTAGGAAACAAAATAAATATTGCACTGGAGATAAAATCAATGTAGCTACATAAACTGTAAAAATGGTGCGAGTAATACCAAACGGTAGCAAAAGCAGTCATAAAAACATGTAGCTAAGTATGATACTGGTATAAAAATGTGTACAACGATACCACTGCTGAATCCCGATGAGGAGGGGTTAACATCAGTCCGTCGGCATGTAGATGTCCCGTGAAGGGAACTATCACAACTCCCAGTGGATGGCTGTAGAATCCCAGGTTGATAGAGGGAAGTGTAACAGCCCTTGCGTGTGGCAGATAGTAAGGTCCCGCCGGCATGCAGATATGAAGGCACAGCAAAGGAGACGCGACGTCACCGGATCTCCGACGGAACTCCCTGAAGACCCGGAAGCCGGCGGAGAGGTGAGTAACGATCAAAAGAATTTTGATCGATCAAAAAAATTAATCGATTAATCGAGGAATTAATAGTTAATTTCCACAACCCTAATATATATATATATATATATATATGTATATATATATTTTTTGCTCAATTATTATGCAATGTATATGAACTATAAGCTAATCATATAGAAATTATTTGGAATGTCTCCTAGAAATATATTTTCATGCACAGATCCATTGCTGCTCCAGGAACAGACAGGTGCAAAGTGTCCTCCAACTTTACTATTGTAAAATACAATAACAGATACATTCTACGGTAACAATAACATAGGCAAAATTGGGCGAAGGGGTGAAAACTCCCCATTTAAAGTGTTAGGGCCCATTTACAGTGTGATCTCGCCATCTCGCTCTAACATGTTTAAAACCACATAATGCACTACCTTGCACTGTTGTGCATTGTGTGCGCTACAATGCAGATCCATTACTTTAGTGCATTGAAGTGCTAGGGAAAAAGAATAGCGGTGCAACACAGCAAAGCAGGTAACATGTGTTACCACAATGCAGAGTGATCCTGAGCCGACTTTAGGGTCTCCGCTCTGGGATCTACACAATTTATACCAAAAGTATTGGGAGACCTGCCTTTACACGCACATGAACTTTAATGGCATCCCAGTCTTAGTCTGTAGGGTTCAATATTGGGTTGGTCGACCCTTTACAGCTATAACAGCTTCAACTCTTCAGGGAAGGTTGTCCTTCAAGGTTTAGGAGTGTGTTTATGGGAATGTTTGACCATTCTTCCAGAAGCACATTTGTGAGGTCAGGCACTGATGTGGACAAGAAGGTCTGACTCGCAGTCTCTGCTCTAATTCAAAACCTCAGGTTGAGGTCCGGACTTTGTGCAGGTGAGTCAAGTTCCTCCACCCCAAACTCGCTCATCCATGTCTTTATGGACCTTGCTTTGTGCACTGGTGCGCAGTCATGTTGGAACAGGAAGGGGCCATCCCCAAACTTTTCCCACAAAGTTGGGAGCTTGCAATTGTCCAAAATGTCTTGGTATGCTGATGCTTTAAGTGTTCCCTTCACTGGAAGTAAGGGGCCAAGCCCAACCCCTGAAAAACAACCCCACGCCATTATATTTCCCCCTCCACCAAATGATTTGGACCAGTGCACAAAACAAGGTCCATAAAGACATGGATGAGTGGGTTTGGGGTGGAGGAACTTGACTGGCCTACACAGAGTCCTGACCTCAACCCGATAGAACACCTTTGGGATGAATTCGAGCCTGACCTCACAAATGCGCTTCTGGAAGAATGGTCAAAAATTCCCATAGACACACTCCTAAACCTTGTGGACAGCCTTCCGAGAAAAGTTGAAGCTGTTATAGCTGCAAAGGGTGGGCCAACTCAATATTGAACCCTACGGACTAAGACTGGGATGCCAATAAAGTTCATGTGCGTGTAAAGGCAGGCATCACAATACTTTTGGTAATATAGTGTATGTCCCCCATTCAGGGTATTCCACTGAGGGTGCAGGTCAGGCGAGGAAACTGCCCTAACTCCATATAATCCGCAAGACACAAGGAGAAGTATAAATGGGCCCCTCCCTATTTTTATTTTATATTTTTAAAATAATATGTATAATAGCATATTAAAATAGCTATGATAAACAAAACCTTAAAAATTTGTATTTATTTTTTACTAGACCTGGTGCTTCACTGACTGAATGTAAATGTAATTTAATGTTCATATATTGTTCTATACTCTGTTCTATAACATATAATATTTATAAAGTTGGAATTTCCCTTCCCATGACTATACGTAATCTTTTGATTTCACAGGCCATTTTCTGTTTTTTTGCCTCTGGAAATTTCTGGAATATAAAGATTATTTAAACTTTACATGTAGCCAAACATTTAATTTTAATTTTGGATATATCAGGGAAGGATTTAAAACTCCTGCTAATTTACTGTTTACTGTGTCCTGCTGGAAAGATTTCCCTTCACTTCCTGTCATGTAGACTCAACAGGAAGCAAGACAAAAATCCAAAGAGAGGCAAATTCCCCCTTTGGCAGTTGTTACCAGAACCAATGGCAGATTTCCCTTCTATTCCTGTTCTGGTGACATGTAAAATTAGCACAAATCAAGAAATTGAATCTCTCTAACAGAGACACCTTCATCAATAATAACATTATTATTTATTATTATTATACAGGATTTATATAGCGCCAACAATTTGCGCAGCGCTTAACAAAATAAAGGCAGACATTACAGTTACATTACAATTTGGTACAAGGGGAATCAGAGGGCCCTGCTCATAAGAGCTTACAATCTAAAAGGGGAGGATCAATTGATACAAAAGGTAATAGCTGTGGGGGATGAGCTGATGGAGGAAGTAAAACAGTGTTACTCAGAAGCAAGATAGGCTTCTTTAACCACTTCAATACCATGCACTTACGCCCCTTCCTGCCCAGGACAATTTTCAGCTTTCAGCGCTGTCACACTTTGAATGACAATTGCACAGTCATACAACGCTGTACCCAAACGAAATTTTTATCATTTTCTTCCCACAAATAGAGCTTTCTTTTGGTGGTATTTGATCACCTCTGTGGTTTTTATTTTTTGCTAAACAAACAGAAAAATACCATTTTTAGTTTCTGTCATAAAATTTGGTTTTCCCCTTCACTGACGGGCACTGATGAGGCAGCACCGATGGGCACTGATGAGGCGGCACTAATGGGCACTGATGAGTTGGCACTGATAAAGTGGCACTGATGGGCACTGATTAGGAGGCACTGATATGTAGAATTGATGGGCACTGATAGGCGGCACTGATGGGCACCAATAGGCGGCACTGATATGCAGCACCGATGAGCACTGATAGGCGCCACTGATCGGCACTGATAGGTGGCACTGATGGGCACTGACAGGCGGCACTGATGGGCACTGACAGGCGGCTGTGATGGGCACTGACAGGCGGCACTGATTGGCACTAATAGGCAGTACTGATTGGCACTGACAGGTGGCACTGACAGGTGGCACTGATGGGCAGCACTGATGATGAGGTACTGGCAGGTGTTACTGCTGGGCAGTGATTGGCACTGTGGTGGGCACTGGCGTCCTTTATTATGGGGGAACTGGTTGGCAGGTGATATTTTACATTTGAGGGGGCTGTACTGATAATCAATGTGCTGATTATCAGCACAGACCCCCCCTCTGACAGGGAGAGCCGCCGATCGGCTCTCCCTGTCAGTGTGAACCGAGAAATGCCGTTTACCGGCACTTCCTGGTTCACGCGATGATCAGCTGTGATTGGTCACAGCTGATCACGTGGTAAGAAGCTTCTGACAGAGGCTTCTTATCACGATCGAAGATGCAGGGTGTCAGACTGACACGCCGCACTCGCGATCGCCGTGATGCGCGCCCCCACGCTGTTATCCTGCTGGACGTCAATAGACGTCCACTCAGGATAATAGAACAACTTCCCGGACGTCAATTCCCTATTGACCGGGCGGGAAGTGGTTAAAGAGAAGAGTTTTCAGGGATCGTCTAAATATGGATAGATTAGGGGACAGTCGGGCAGATTGGGGTAGGAAGTTCCAAAGGATGGGAAAAGCTCTGGAGAAATCCTGTAGACGAGCATGGGAGGAGGTGACAAGGGTGCTAGAGAGCAGGAGGTCTTGGGAGGACTAAAGAGAGCGGCTTGGTTGGTATTTTGGGACTAGGTTAGTGATGTAGCTGGGGGCCGAGTTGTGGTTGGCTTTGTAGATTTTTGTTAGAACTTTGAATTTTATTCGTTGGGTGAGTGGGAGCCAGTGGAGGGATTGGCAGAGAGGGGTGGAGGGCACTGAATGGTTGGTAAGGTGGATGAGTCATGCAGCAGCATTCATGGTGGACTGAAGGGGGGATAGTCTATGAAAAGGTAATCCAATGAGGAGGAAGTTGCAGTGGTCGAGGCGAGAGATAACCAGGGAGTGAATTATAAGCTTAGTGGTGTCATTAGTTAAAAAGGGGCGTATTCTGGAAATGTTGCGGAGGCCAAGGCGGCATGATTTGGACAGGGATTGAATGTGGGCCTGAAAAGACAGTTCAGAGTCTAAGGTTACCCTTAGCACCCTGGCATGTGGGGACAGACTTGATAGAGAAGTCAGGGGAAGGGGCACGTGGGGGAGGAAATATTAAGAGCTCAGTTTTAGATAGATTCAGTTTGAGGAAGTGGTTTGACAACCAGGCTGATATGTCTGTTAGTAAATCAGTGATGCGCGAGGAGATTGATGGGGTGAGCTGAGGGGCAGAGAGATAGATTTGGGTGTCGTCAGCATATAAATGGTAGTGGAAGCCATAGGAGGCTATCAGCTGACCAAGGGAGGATGTGTAGATTGAGAATAGCAGTGGTCCAAGAACAGAACCTTGGGGGACCCCAGCGGTAAGAGGATTCAGTCCTTCCCTATTCTATCCACAACAAACACAAACATGTTTTGCCTATGCACACACTTTAAACCAAAGAAATTGGATAACATAAATGGATTCCACCAGGGGAGACATTTGGGGTGATTTATTGAACAAGTACGTTTTTTACATAGCTCCCTGAAGCTCTATTCACTTTCAAGAAGAACTAAAATATTTCTTGCAATTCAATCTCTCTGAAATTGCAATTTAAAAATGATGAATAGGGAGAAGCTTAGGTTTGGTCCAATCCATATTCAGCCAAACCCGGAAAGGAAGCTGTCAGTGCTATCCCTATCAGGATCTGGGCATGGATTAGGGCAGTGCTATTCCAACCCAGTCCTCCTTACCTCCTGCTTTTATTTACTTGTTTAAAAAATGCAACTGTTAACAAATGAGAGGGAGGACACAAGAAAGGGCTAAGAGGAGCCACATTGTTCTGTGCAAAGATAGTCTCTGCCCCTTATGCAAATGTATGATTATAATGACATTCTAAGAGGGAGGTGTGGATACTGGATAGCCTATGAGCTATTCAGATAGCAGAGCTGAAGCCAAGAGGTCATAGAGAATCTTGGGTCCTGCACAGATGGGAGACCTTCTGAAAAAGCCACAAGACACACAGGGTTGATTTACAAAATTAAAATAGGATGTTCACCTTGCAAGGGAAATTTCCCTTAGCCTTAACCACTTGCCGACCAGCCACCATCATTATACTGCGTCAGGTCAGCTCGTTCCCGCCAATCGCCGTAGCTGTACGTCAAACCGGTTTACAGCTATAGCAGGCACGGGAGCTGATGCGCGTGGCCGGCGGCCACTATGTCTGCCAGCCACCCGTGATCGCTTCACAGAGAGCCAGAACGGGGATCTGTCAATGTAAACAAACAGATCCCTGTTCTGTCAGGGGAGTACAGAGTGATCATCTGTTCCTAGTGATTTGGAACAGCGATCTTTCTGTACTCCCAGTCAGTCCCCTCCCCCCACAGTTAGAAAAACCTCCCAGGGAACACATTTAACCCCTTGATCACCACTAGTGTTAACCCCTTCCCTGCCAGTGTAATTTATACAGCGATCAGTGCATTTTTATAGCACTGATCGCTGTATATATGTCACTGGTCCCAAAAAAGTATCAAAAGTGTCCGATCTGTCTGCCGCAATGTCGCAGTCCTGCTAAAAATCGCTGATCACCGCCATTACTAGTAAAAAAAATAATAATAAAAATGCCATAAATCTACCCCCTATTTTGTAGATGCTATAACATTTGTGCAAACCAATCAGTATACACTTATTTCGATTTTTTTACCAAAAATATGTAGAAGAATATAAGGCCTAAACTGATGAAGAAATGTTGTCTAAATATATATTCTTTTGGGCATATTTATTATAGCAAAAAGTAAAAAATATATTTTTTTCCAAAATTGTCTTTTTTTTTGTTTATAGCGTAAAAAATAAAAACCGCAGAGGTGATCAAATACCACCAAAAGAAAGCTCTATTTATGGGAAGAAAATTGCGTAAATTTTGTTTGGGTACAGCTTGCACGACTGCGCAATTTTCAGTTAAAGCGACGCAGTGCCGTATCGCAAAAAATTGCCTGGTCATTAAGGGGGCAAATCTTCCGGTCCTTAAGTGGTTAAAGCGTAACTCCACATTTGCTGAAAAAAAAACTTTCCCCTCTGGGTAATCTATGTACATTGCAAGGCTTATAACAACCTTTGTTGCAGGTTTCTATCTTTTGTTATTCTGACGAAAATCCCTGTGTGTTTCTCTGCGCCCATGTGGGAATATGAATCTAATTGGAGTGGTTTCATAGTTATCAATCAGCTGTGCACCGGCAGGGCACTAATGAGGAAATCTGCTGGGCCTGCATCCCTTTAGATGTGTTCTTATTGGGAGTATCTCACCAAAAATGACATTTTTATTCTATGGGATGCCTGAAATCTGACTTGTATTTTAGTGCAGACTTCTTGGAAAATTGGCAAGCCAATCTTACAAGCAGGAAATTATGTTTCTGGGGAGTGTTCAGTACAGAAAACCTCCAGATAACCATATTGCCTTGCATTTTCAGAAAATGACAGTGGCTGCAGAAAAGGTCATTTTTAATGACATTCAATTACAATATGACTTGTGTCGCAATTGTATAAGCTATATTATTTTTTATTTATTTGCTATTTTTGTTCCCCATGAAAGTGGAGCTAACCTTTAAAAGTGAAGCTCTGTCGACTTCCATCATACAATCATGTGCAAGCAAAAATAATGTTATTTTTATTTTCCTTGCACATGATTGGGTATTCTTTCAGCATATTCACTAAGCTAAGAGAAGCTTTCCCCCCTTCTCTTCTCCCCCCTTCTCTTTCCCCCCCTTTCCCCTCCCTTTCCCCCTTCTTTCCCCCTCTCTTCTTTTCTTTCCCCCCTCCCTTACCCCTCCCTTTCCGCTTTCCCCTTTCCTTCCCTTCCCCTTCCCCCTTTCCCTCCCTTCCCCTTCCCCCTTCCCCTCCCTTTCCACCCCCTTCCCTCTTCCCTCCTTTTCCCCCTCTCTTTCTTTTCCTGTCTTTTTCTCTCCCCTTTTCTGCTCCCCTTCCCTTTCTACCCTTTTCCACAAGTGACTAATGCCGCGTGCACACGATCGGAAATTCCGACAAGAAAACCGTGTTTTTTTTTCCGACGGAATGTTGGCTGAAACTTGTGTTGCATACACACGGTTGGAAATTCCGAACGTCAAGAACGCGGTGACGTACAAGACGTACGACGAGCCGAGATCAATGAAGTTCAATAGGCAGTTCGGCTCTTCTGCTTTATATGAGCATGCGTGTTTTTTTGTGCGTCGGAATTGCATACAAACGATCGGAATTTAACTTTTCTTGTCGGAAAAATTGAGAACCAGCTCCCAAATTTTTGTTGTCGGAAATTCCGCCAGAAAATGTCCGATGGGGCCTACACACGGTCGGAATTTCCGAACAAAAGCTCACATAGAACTTTTCTTGTCGGAATTTTCGATCGTGTGTACGCAGCATTAGTCTTATTTCTTAGTTCTTGTTCATGAACCAAGCTGATTAATATACACCACATTAACACTTAGATACTGGCTTGGGTCTTTCGGGCATTGGCTGACGTGTATAGGTGTTCTACCAGTGGCGGCTGGTGCTCAAAATTTTTTGGGGGGGCGCAAACAAACTGAAAAAAAAAAACATCAGTTGCTGCCACTGTGCCCATTAAACGCAGCCACTGTGCCCCAACGCCACCAGTTTGCCCCCTCAAATTCAGCCAGTTTGTCCCCAAATGCAGCCAGTTTGTCCCCAAATGCAGCCAGTTTCCCCCCCCCAAATACAGCCAGTTTGTCCCCAAATACAGCCAGTTTGTCCCCAAATGCAGCCAGTTTCCCCCCAAATACAGCCAGTTTGTCCCCAAATACAGCCAGTTTGTCCCCAAATGCAGCCAGTTTCCCCCCCAAATACAGCCAGTTTCCCCCCAAATACAGCCTATTTGTCCCCAAATGCAGCCAGTTTGTTCCAAAATACAGCCAGTTTGTACCCAAATACAACCAGTTTGTCCCCAGCCCGGCACTTACCTTCCTCGGGTCAGCACCGTCCTTCTCCACGCTCCCTCATGTCTTCTTCCGTCCTCCTTGTCTTCTCCCGCCCTCAATGTCGCTTCAGCCAATCAGGTTACTGGTAACCAGACCCGGTGATCCTGATTGGCTGAGACGCGTGTCAGTGTTAACCAGGGAACGCACAGCCCGTGCGTCCCCAGGTTAACTATTTGGATGCCGATTACAGCCCACAGGCTGTAATCGGGAAGCCTATCAGAGCCGCTGGCTCTGATAGACACTTCCAAAAACCAGCCAACTGCTGTTATTCAGATGGCCGGCGCTCGCCAGGAGGCCGGCCATCTGAATAGTGGGCGGCAGCGGTGCCGGTGACAATTCATGCAATGCATGAATGTATGTATTGTTGACTTGAGTGATGGTGCAGGGGAGAGAGGGGGCGACGCTCCTGCACCCACTATGGACGCACCGCCACTGTGTTCTACCCAGTGACGAGCATCCTATTTGGCACCTAGCTGCAGACGGAGAGACTCTTCCATGTGGGTGAGCAACATTTGACTGGGCACGGAAACTGACACTGTAATTTATTATATTTTTTATTACCATGCTGAGTGACCACTTTTTCAATTATACTTGAAGACAAGATGATTCTCTGCACCTGTGTATCCTAAGCACAATTAACTTTTTAATTCTGTACTGTATGTTCTAATAAAATGTCTGTTGTACTTTTATAAATCCTAGTATTTATTAGTATTCTCTTTGCCGACACCCCCAAAAATCCCCCTAAAAAAAAAAACCTTTGTCTCTATTTCTCAGGGACGTTGGTGCCTTTCTTTCTTTGTCATCTACCCATATCTCCATTTTCTCCCTATGCTAAGAGAACATTGTATTGCACAGTGAACAGTCTATTTGCCTTAAGTAAATCAATCCCATCATTTTACAAGTGTTCACCCATGCACTATTTAAAAAAAAGAAAAAATGTACTCTTTAGTAAACTACATCTCTTCTGTTTAGTATTTTGAAAGCACTTGGCTGTGATGACCTGCAGGATATTTTATAAAATAAAGAAAATGTACATGATTTACGTATTTAACAGAATAAAAATACTATTTTACATTACACTCCTGCTTAATAATCCTTGCAATTTCTTTTTATACAGAAATACTATATTAAATAGGGAATTTTTTTTTTTTTTAAAACTGGCATGCCATTTTTTGCTTGCATATCTAAATCACCTCAGGGTACCTGATTCAACTTAAATGTGCCTAAATGTCTATCTCTGATATCACATTACAGTTGGATTTACTAAAAGCGAATGTTGTGTGTGTGCGCACATGACTGTGGATACCCGTGGCTTGCAATCAGGCCTGTAAAAAGTTTCATATACATCCCCTTAGTCGTAACAGCCTATTCCCAAACATACATCACTTAGAAAGAGGGGGTACAGACCAAAAGCTTGTCCTGAAAACTTTATTGTTGGTGCAAAATATTTTAACAATGGTTTTGTGCACTTTTAGGATAACATTTTCTTAAATGTTATAAATGTGTTAGATTTAGTAATCTGTAATTACTCAGATAAGTAAATGTAATATTTTATCTTAATTAACTTCTGCTATCATGTGACTGATAAAATAAAAATATATATTTAAAATATTTTTGAAGTCCTCTGTAATGCCAGAATATATGTTTGTAATCATACACGTGTGAAACTCTATGTGTCTTATATTTATCTATGGGACCAGCCTTTTATAATCAGCTGTGGTGTAAAACACACATTAAACAGATCACTTATCTATATTCATGTTGCCATCCCCTGTGCAACTTCCAGCCAACTAACTAGAAAACGTTCCCACAACACAGTGCAGATACAAGCACCCTGTCTTCCTATGCAATATGTATGTTCACAGATCTGCTTGCCGGCCATTGATGGCAGTCATTTCTTTGATGAACCTCTGGAAAACATCACTGCTGTGGTGTGCAAACAGTGGCAAATAGGTGTAAATTTATACACGGGAATGTTCTTTTTGAATAGTCTTATTCAAGTGAAATCAGTACAACAAACATTGAAGTTAAGGGTAAAGTTGCATATTAATATTTTATTATTTTTGATTGCTTAAATAACATATTTGTTACCAACTATGAAATATGGACAGATTTATTTTAGACTTTTTTTATTCAGTATTTTCTAAATGCTTACAGTCTGTTCCTGTTTTAGTCTTTGTTTATAATTGTGCTGAAAAGTGTTCAGAATGAACTACAGTAAAACCTTGGAGTGCGAGCATAATTCGTTCCAGAAACATGCTTGTAATCCGAAGCACTTGTATATCAAAACAAATTTCCCCATGAGAAATAATGGAAACTCAAATGATTCGTTCCACAACCATTTATTCATAGATCCTTCAGTATATAGTCCATATAAAAAGATTATAACAATGTGACCAGGTTATGTAACCATAAAATGTCCATCCATAAATGGCCGCCTCCACAAGGGGATTAGAAGCAAAATCCAGCAGGAGCTACAGTGTATAAAAGAGAAGAGAGGCAGCTCTAAGTGTAGCAGTATGTTGCTAAATGTTGTACCTTCATTAAATGTAACTATTTATCTACACTTAGCGGCGCCTCTCTTCTCTTTTATACTCAGTTATGACATGACGCTACTCTTATATCAAGTCAAAATGTATTAAAATTTTTTGCTTGTCTTGCAAAACGCTCTCAAATCAAGTTACTCTTGAACCAAGGTTTTACTGTATTCTTCTTCATCTTCTGATAATCACCAATAGTAAGCTTCATCCTACAGAGTGTCCACTGCATTCTGTAGAGATCGAGGTGCATGCACAAGCAAGAAGGATTTATTTTGCGAGCATTGCTTATACTTGCTACCAGAATGAGGTTGACTTTTGTACATCAATTCCCCAAAAAATTACCATTATGAATAATATAATTTATATAAATCTTTTATAGAAGAACTTTAATCAGTAATTATTTATATTTTTAACATGCAATTAGATCACAAAAAGGGAAAGCTAACTGGTTACAGTGTGCAACACAGGCAGTTCTTATTCAGACTTCTTTCAATGAAACCCAAGAGCTCTGATTTCCAAAAAAAGGTATGTCATTGATTTACAAAAACTGGATCTAAAAAAGCTGTTAGTAAGGATGCTGCTTGTTCTCTCTCCTTCCCTGTCAAAGTGGGATTTCTGGCCTGGTGAGAGGGGGGAAAGATACTCCCCTCACAGACTCCCAGGGTGTCGCTTCAGGTCCCCTTGTGGAATAACCCTAATCTCCCTGAGCTCTATTGTCACCCCGACTTGAATTGGTGGGGATGCCTGGGCATTACCCATATCTCTCAAATCTTTAAAAAAAAAACGTATTTATGTCCTTTGAGTACTTGAAGGGTAGTCATGGCGTGCACAATAAGTTATTTTTTAAATATCTTTTGTTCCGTCACGCCACACAGACGCAGTTTGGGACTTTGACCCTAGAGCTCATGGAATCCCCATTGCAAGACTTGTTATCATATACAGAACTCACTAAATTGGTAACTACATTTTATAGCTGCCTTCAGTTGGCAGTGGCTAACCCATTTCAGAATTCCCATTGCAAGTAGCTTATGCTAATGCCTGGGCTCTCTGAAGAGTGTTGGGAAGAGCGGACCAATTTAATAAATTTACGTTTATTCATCATCTCCACTATACCCCAGTCAAATTGTCTCGCATGGGATTCGGATCTTTCACTACTTGTTCTCGCTGTGGATTTGCTAGGGCGGACCTGTTTCACATGTTTTGAACTTTCCCAGGACTAAAAGTATTTTGGCATGATTTATTTTTCTTCTTTGAACACAACATTCATCTTCCAATACCGCAGAACTCAGAAGTTGGACTATTAGGTATTTTGAATGACGTATCCGGATGCGTATGCTAATATTTTATGTACGTAAGGTGATCTTGTTAAACTGGAAAGAAGCTACTCCTCCCACAGCTAAACAGTTTTACCGTTTGGTAAACGGGGATCAGCCTAAGTTTAAATTCATAGATTAGAGTAGGGCATGCCCTAAGAAATTCACTAAGATATGGCAACCACGGTTGGATGTGTCTGAGTCATTTTGGGGTGAGGTCTTGTCATCTCAGACGAACTGAATATAGATGTACTAATTCAGTAAGCCTTTACGGTTTATGGTTCATAACTTTGTCCTGGTTCATTATTTCAATCCTCTATTGTTGTGTATTTAGGGGACTTTGGCACTGACATGAGTGGTGTGTGATTTTGTGTGCATGTGTGGTTGTGTTCTGGGGTTTTGGCACCTATAACATTTAGCAAATGAGTGCTGGCATCCCCCTATACTGTTTGCTGTATGGGGTTCTGGGATGTGTTAATACTCAGGTTTATCCTTGGTGCTCTACTCATTCTCTGTAACAAACCCTTACATTGTAAAACAACCAATTCAGTTTAAAAAAAAGCAAAAGGTTTGTGTATATATATATATATATATATATATATATTTATATATAGATTAGTGGTGCAATGGATCGTCATTGATCCGTGATCCGAACGGGTCACTAGGCTCGGATCGGCACACCACGCGATCCGCGGATTGAGCTCCACTCCTCGGCCATAGGAAAGGCTGCAGCTTCAGCCTAGCCCTGGAGCGGCGGCCATCTTGGTACCCCCGGCGGCGGCCTAGGTGAGCGGCACGCTGACGTCATCATCACCCGTCTCAACTGCTCATGGATCTGCCTGCTTGTGTAGTGGTAAGCAGACAATCGTATATACAGTGGGGGAGATGTGGGGAGATGTGGATATTACAGTGGGAAGATGTGGATATTACAGTGGGGGAGATGTGGATATTAGTAATATCCACATCTCCCCCACTGTAATATCCACATCTCCCCACTGTAATATCCACATCTCCCCCACTGTAATATCCACATCTCCCCACTGTAATATCATATTACAGTGGGGAGATATGGATATTACAGTGGGGGGAGATGTGGATATTACAGTGGGGGAGATGTGGATATTACAGTGGGGGGGAGAGATGTGGATATTACAGTGGGGAGATGTGGATATTACAGTGGGGAGATGTGAATATTATAGTGGGGAGATGTGGATATTACAGTGGGGGAGATGTGGATATTACAGTGGGGGAGATGTGGATATTACAGTGGGGGGGGGGGGGAGATGTGGATATTGCAATACTTTATGTCACCGTATTTGTGCAGCGGTCTTACAAACTTATTTTTTTGGCAAAAAATACACTTTTTTTAATAAAAAAAAAAACAAACTGTAAAGTTAGCCCAATTTTTTTGTATAACGTGAAAGATGATGTTACACCAAGTCAATTAATACCTAACCTGTCATGCTTTAAAATTGTGCACGCTCGTGGAATGGTGACAAACTACGGTACTAAAAAATCTCCGTAGGCAATGCTATAATTTTTTTTTACAGGTTACCTGTTTAGAGTTACAGAGGAGATCTAGTGCTATAATTATTTTTCTCGCTCTAACGATCACGGCGATACCTGTGTGGTTGGTTTAAACACTGTTTACATAGGTGGGTGCGACTTGCACATTCGTTCGTTTCTGCACGGAGGGACGGGGGCGCTTTAAATTTATTTATTTTTTTCTTATTTATTTAACTTTTTATTTTTACACTGTCCCTTTTAAAAAGAAATGTGATCACTTCTATTCATATTACAAGGAATATAAACATCCCTTGTAATAGAAATAAGCAGGACAGGGCCTCTTTAATGTGAGACCTCAGATCTCACATTTACACTTAAAATCAATAAAATTGCACATAAAATTATTTTTGCACATAAGGCCAGAGGGCGGAAGTGACGTTTGACATCGCTCCTGTCCTCCAAGGGCATAGAGACGAGTGGAGGCCATCCTGCCCATCACTATACAGGATCGGATAGTTTCTGCCGCTGCAGATCTCTCCGGTAAGCGGCGGAAATGACCGGGATGCGGCTGGAGGGGAAGGGGCACCTCTCCGGCTGCCCATAAAAGTGGTCCCAGCGGCGGATTCGCCACGGAGAAAGATGATCGCCCACTGTGTAAATATATACCGGGGTTATGGCAGATAGCTACTGCCATAACAACGGTATATAACGTCAATGTAGCGAAGTATATACACGATGGGCGGTTCGGAAGTGGTTAGTGTACAATTCAAGGATCTGTTGTTGGGGGGGAGTGGTAATAGGTTTTACAAAAAGTAACAAAATCATTCCAATGAGGGCACAGACAGTACTAAAACAAGCAGAGTGGGAAAAAACAAGACTCATGTCAGGCTTTTATTTTGTTGTTGGGAAAAGCTCCTTATTGTGGTCCCCATGAGAGAGCAAACACAGGACCTGACAGAGGTGCTAATCCTTACCCATTCTAACCAAAACCAAAGGATATCATTTAGCTGGACATGGGCTTTAAAACCATGTTCTTGAATTCAGTGATGGAATAGATTCTGGAATTCAATGTTGTTTCAAAGCTAAATAAATGAGGGTTGTAGCGTCTTACACCACATACCTACCATATTTGCCATAATGTATAAATCTGATGAAAGACTATTGATAAGAAAATGAAACAAAATAAATAAAGAGCCTATTATAGATGTCCAAAAGTCATGTGACCGCAATGTATACTGCATATATACATACATCTAATTTTACTGCATTGATTTCAAACTTGCCTTCAAAAAGAACTAACCAGGTTACGTGAAACATGCTCACAGAAATTACAGAAACTTTACTTTTTTTTTAGGGCTGTAGTAAAGGAAATTATATTGGTGCTAATCTGAAGGTCTGTTTTCAAGTTGCAACAATTGAATATAAGGCGTTTGGACTACAGCAAGTTCAGGTATTCAGGACTTTTGGTGTAAATAATGGTTTTGAATTTGAAGAAGACCATGCAGACATTGGACTGTTACACAACTACTGTAGGGTAGAAAGATGAATAATAACTTTTTACGGGATGTTACAAAAGAGATTTTCCCAAATGTGTTACACCACATCCAAACTGAACCACTTTGCTATTGCATTTTTCCAGCGCTGATGATTTCCAGCAGTCGCTTGGTTGGTCATGAATAAGGTAGGCACATGGAATTGTCATCTACAGTACTTTTGTACTCCATACAGCCAAAAGAGACACTTTGTGCATCCTAGTATTGATTAGTGTACTCCACAAATTTGTTGTATTGTTAATCGCTGTTCTACGAACTGGTGGCTTGCCATTTTATCTCATGCCACCCAACATTTCCTACGTGCATCCACCAAGCACAACATCCCATATAAGTAATGTTCTGAAGAGCTGTTATGTGTTCCAGACTTTTTAGACTAGTCAACTTTGACCAGTCTAAGAAGTCTATGGTGTTTGCTAAAACTCTCCCCCTTACAACATTGATCTTTATTATATACCGTAATTATATTATTTATATATTTATTTTTTTATGTTTAAATACATACACTTAAAGTACAACTAACTTTTTTGTTGGGGGTGGAGATGGATTAGAACACCTGTCAGATTTGATTGCTGTCTGTTCCCCCCGTTAGGGAGATTAACCTCTCTATTTGTCCGGTTTACCATTATCTTTAAAAGTGAAAATAAAAGAAAATCACAAATTTTGGGTTGTCCCCAGAAAAGTAACAGAGGGGAAATCTTTCAATGGGGACACTAGTTCTGCTGACCTGGGGGGGCCCACGGGATTCCCTTCATTTGCTGGGATTTCCTCCCACTTCCTGTCTTGGCTATGGGACAGGAAGTGAAGGAAAATCTCCCCAATGGGATACAGATGGCAAAAAATAAACCAACAGGGGTTATAACCCTCCATTGCTCTATCCAAAATGAAAAAAAAGTATTGTCTATAGTTCTACTTTAAATACCTTACAATCAACCTTACAATCAACATATACAATTTAACCACTTAAGCCCCGGACCAATACGCAGCATAAAGACCAGGCCCCTTTTTGCGATTCGGCACTGCGTCGCTTTAACTTACAATTGCACGGTCGTGCGAGGTGGCTCCCAAACAAAATTGGCGTCCTTTTTTTCCCTCAAATAGAGCTTTCCTTTGGTGGTATTTGATCACCTCTGCGGTTTTTATTTTTTGCGCTATAAACAAAAATAGAGTGACAATTTTGAAAAAAATTCTATATTTTTAACTTTTTGCTATAATAAATATCCCCAAAAAATATATAAAAAAATTTTTTTTTTCCTCAGTTTAGGCCGATACACATTCTTCTACATATTTTTGGTAAAACAAATCGCAATCGCCATTTATTGATTGGTTTGCGCAAAAATTATAGCGTTTACAAAATAGGGGATAGTTAAAGGGGACGTACAGGTACGTGATTGTGCCTGTACCTGCCATTCTGCCAACGTATATATGCTGTGAGCGGTCCTTAAGTGGTTAAAATGTCTGTGCACTTTATAAAAGAACTATAAATATGTAGTACTTCCTCCCATGTTGCTAAATGCTTCCTAACCCTAGCTATGAGGTTGGATTCGACCCCCCCCCCCCCACAAACGTGGTCATCTGATAACATAGATAGGAAGTAGAGGGTTGCTTCATAACAGCTGCTTGGTGCAGCTCTGAGCATTTTCCCAAGACAAGTGGTGGCAAGTGCACTTTCTTGACGTAAAAATTAGGGTACAGAATAACAAATTGGTGATATACACCTATTTTAAAGACACTGATCGTAACGGTTACATTGATGTAAAGAGCTGTCACCATTTGGCTCAAGGCCGCACCAAAGGGTCAGGTTCTACGAGTAAAGAAGAACTGTACTTTTCATGAGGACTATCTACAGGAGGTGGGTATTTTGAAAAGATGATTCCTGGAAAAGGGGCACCACTCCTTTGAGCTTTACCGTGTCATCCAGGAAGTGGATGACTGGGATAGGATCAGTACACTAGCTCCTCCTACTGGGAGGACGAATGATAATTCACCTAAATTTTCCCCTAAGTTTTCCTTCTTTACTTCATGCTCTACTCAAGATTTTATTGTTAAAAACATACTCAAGAAGCATTGAGGTGTCCTTAGGAACAATAGATCTCTGGGCCCAACATTTCCAGAGGTTCCAGCTGTTGTTTCTAGGGACGGAACCACCAAATAACGCAGTTTTTTCACCAGATGAAGCAATTCTACCCCTGTGGAAGGTGCATGGTTTGTCAGACCAGCTGTCTCAGGGATAGAAAGTATACATCCTTTCAGTCTAACACCACTTCTAGGTCATATAAGATTGATTCATTTTTAACCTGCTCATCGAAAAATGTGGTTTACATTATTATCTGCCCCTGTGAGCTACAATATGTTTGCCATACTATACGCACATTTCAGGTACGAATGAAAGAATATATTGAGAACATAAAAAAAAGGCTTCCCTAATCATAGCCTTTCTAAACACTTGGATTTTACAACATGGAAGAAATCCAAAATGATTTTCCTTCATGCTATAGACCAATACAATCCCCACTGGAGAGGCAGCCACACTAGGAGGAAAATTTCAAATCTTGAAACCAAATAAATATATTGGTTGAGAAGGTATAGGCCCCACGGTTTAAATATTGAGTGGGATATAAATGCCTTCATAAACAGCTGAGGACATATGGAGTTTTTATACTTTCTTTATAAGTATTAGTTGAGGTTATATTGAGTTCTTTATTTTATTTTTATATATTCTTTACTTTTCATTGGTCTAAGACCGGCCTGTATTTTATGAGGATTACTTAATAAAGATTGTAGGTTATAGTGTACTATTTATTTATAGAATGTTTAAATTATTGTTTTGTTATTGTATTGTGAACGTTTCCAACCACTAGATGAAGCTACAAGCATTCCCTGATTGGGTCTATGTACAACGGCGATGCCACGTAGTAATTTTCATTTTTTTGCATATACCTTCTCATAGTGTAGAATGTGTTGTTTTTATAACTAGTTTAACCTTTTTGTGATCATTATATATAATAGAGATTCCTTGCATCATTTCTGGTTTTGTGAGACTTGTTGTCTTGTTTCTACCGGATATCACCTTAATCTTAGTGCCGTCCTTATGACTTACATCACTTCCTTTTGTTGGAACACAGCTGCGTCTTTCACTTTCTAGTTCTAGAGCACGGCCGCTACGCACATTCTTATTTCTGGCCTTTACCATATAAATAGCAGCTTACATGTACGTGACCACGCCCGATGACATCTGTGTGTAACGAAACGCGTAGAGCTGAGTCTGGTCACATGACTTTGCCACGGTTGGTAGTCGGCCATCTTATTGGTTGGTTCCCAGTGATATGAGGATCTACATGCGATCTTAACTACTGTTTGTGAGTACTTTGGCTTTTTTTAAATAAATACTTTTACCAGTAATACTGCACAATGAAGTGTCTTCTTGCCTATTTTCATTTTCTTATGCCTTGAGACCCTGTCCATGTCGGATTGTGTCAGGGGTTAAGGGACCCATTATCCTATATGTGTGGAGAGCTGGAGTTGATTATCTTCAAGAGTATTTGACTGCTTTTGGCTAAGTAGTTTAGGGTAAGGGTCAGTATGTACTTGTGCTATTGGTGACGGATTCCTCTCAGCACCATTTGTGTAGATTTACATTTACATGGACTATAGTTGGTATACAAGCACTACATTTATATCTTTTTAGTGTTGTTTTTTATAAGAGGAATGCACAAGGACTTGAAGCTGGGATGCCCTATTTCCCACTGCATTCCTTTTGCCTCTGCTTCAGAAAGTACTTGTAACTTAAGACAACTGGCCCTTATAAAGCAGCCATCTCCTTCCTAACTTTGCTGTCAGATGGCTACTGGGGAAGAGGTGGGTGCCTAGTCTGACCTCATAGCATGGGCTAGGAAACACCAAGCAACATGGGACTAGATGTACTTTGTACCATGATGGATAGAACAGTGAAAATGATGTAATGATAGTTCTTTAAAGAGAGAAATCTTAGAAAAATGTGAGTGTTTTTTTAAACATTTATTACAAATAGAAAATAAATGATTGAGTAGTATTTTGGAATGTGGAGTTATCTTACAACACTTTATTCTGTCATAAATCATTATAATTATTGATTGAAAATACTGCAATTCTCTGATGTCATGACATAATGTTTGTATCATTATTTTGTACACAATAAAAAAGTTTGTAAACAAAAAAAAATGAAAAATGTGAGTGTATTGCAAAGATGTACTAAATATGTTTTTTTTTTTTTTGGGTTAATCTCATCACCTGAAAATCCATATCTGTTCAATAAATGCAAAAAAATACATGTTGATCCAGGCAGATATCTCATAGACTGATAACTTCCTGTACTCTTCGCCCTGCTGACCCTAATCAGTTTTCAGCTCTTTCTGTGGGCTACAGAAAACCGCCCTCCCTACATTATTAACCACTTAAGCCCCCGACCAATACGCAGCATAATGACCAGGCCCCTTTTTGCGATTCGGCACTGCGTCGCTTTAACTGACAATTGCGCGGTCGTGCGACGTGGCTCCCAAACAAAATTGGCGTCCTTTTTTTCCCACAAATAGAGCTTTATTTTGGTGGTATTTGATCACCTCTGCTGTTTTAATTTTTTGCGCTATAAACAAAAATAGAGCGACAATTTTGAAAAAAATTACATATTTTTTACTTTTTGCTATAATAAATATCCCCAAAAAATATATAAAAAAACATTTTTTTTTCCTCAGTTTAGGCCGATACGTATTCTTCTACATATTTTTGGTAAAAAAAATCGCAATCGGCGTTTATTGATTGGTTTGCGCAAGAGTTATAGCGTTTACAAAATAGGGGATAGTTTTAAGGCATTTTTATAATTTTTTTACTAGTAATGGCGGCGATCAGCGATTTTTTTGTGACTGCGACATTATGGCGGACACATCGGACACTTTTGACACATTTTTGGGACCATTGTCATTTTTACAGTGATCAGTGCAAAAAAATGCACTGGTTACTGTAAAAATGACACTGGCAGTGAAGGGGTTAACCACTAGGGGCGCTGGAGGGGTTAAGTGTGCCTAAGGGCGTGTTTCTAACTGAGGGGGGCGTGGCTACGAGTGACACGTCACCGATCTCCGCTCTGATTACACAGAGTGGAGATCGCTGACATTGTCAGTAGGGGAGCGGGGAGATGTTGTGTTTACACTAACATCTCCCCACTCCATGCCTCCGTGAGATGATCGCGGGGATCCCCGCGGTGATCGAGTCCGCGGGACCCGTGGTCCGACTCACGGGAAAAGCAGGGGGGTCGCGAGCGTGCCGACGTTTATATACAGTGAGGGGTCCTTAAGTGGTTAAAGAGGATGTCCGCCCCCCCCAGCAAAAAATACATACTGTAGCTGCTGACTTTTAACCACTTGACAACTGGGCACATAACCCCCTTCCTGCCCAGGCAAAATTTCAGGTTTCAGCGCCGTCACGCTTTGAGTGACAATTGCGCGGTCGTGCGGCGTGGCTCCCAAACAAAATTGGCGTCCTTTTTTTCCCACAAATAGAGCTTTCTTTTGGTGGTCTTTGATCATTTCTGCGGTTTTTATTTTTTGCGCTATATACAAAAATAGAGCGACAATTTTGAAAAAAAGACAATATTTTTTAATTTTTGCTATAATTAATATCCCATTTTTTTTTAAAAAAAATATTTTTTTCCTCAGTTTAGGCCGATACGTATTCTACATATTTTAGGTAAAAAAAAAAATCGCAAAAAGCGTATAGTGATTGGTTTGCGCAAAAGTTATAGCGCCTACAAAATAGGGAATAGAATTATGATTTTTTTATTATTATTATTTTTTTTTTTTTTTTTACTAGTAATGGTGTCGATCTGCGATTTTTTTTTGTGACTGTGACATTACGGCGGACACATCGGACACTTTTGACACATTTTTGGGACCATTCACATTTATACAGCGAACAGTGCTAAAAATATGCACTGATTACTGTATAAATGTGACTGGCAGGGAAGGGGTTAACCACTAGGGGGCGATCAAGGGGTTAATATGTTCCCTGCTAGATGTTCTTACTGTGGGGGGGAGGGGACTGACTGGGGGAGGTGACTGATGGTTGTCCCTATGTACAAGGGACACACCATCCGTCTCCTCTCCCCGACAGGACGTGGATCTCTGTGTTTACACACAGAGATCCACGTCCCTGGCTCTGTGACAGCCGATCGCTCGTACCTGGCGGACATCGCGGCCGCCAGGCACGCGCATCGGCACTCGCCTGACACGGCGGGCACAGTTTTTCCCTGACGCGCGCCCGCGGTGGCGCGCATCGCGGAAGTAAATAAGAGGACGTCCATAGACGTCCTATCAGCAATTGACGACCGCTTTGCGGACGTCTTTTGCTTATAGCCCGGGCACGAAGTGGTTAATATTAGGACGCTTACCTGTCCTGGAATCCAGCGATGATGGCACCCCAGCCGATGATTCCATCCACTCTTGGGTGTTGCCTCCACCATCTGTAGCAGGGGAACCCGGCAATGAAGCCTTGCAGCTTCACAGCCAGTTCCCTACTGCCCATGTACGAAGCGCTCTGCGCTTTCTGAATAGCCCGGCAGCAGGGGAAGGAGGAGGGGGGCTGAACTTCCGAGTGATCGTGACGTGGTGTGATCTACCGGAAGTGGGCACAGGTACCTGTCAAAAACAGGTACCTTCTCCCCCCACCGAAAGGTGCCAAATGTGGCACCAGAGGGGGGGGGAGTCAGATAAGCAGGGCTTCCACTTTTGGGTGGAACTCCACTTTAAGAAGAGGAGAGGGAGGATGTTCCATAGTCCTGAAAAACACTTTCTGTCCTAGGGTGACAATGCAGCTCTTCCATAGATGTAGGACAGTGAGGGATTGTTGTCAGCTCAGGACAGGATCATCATGAAAAAAATAAAGGAAAAAAGCCTGAAAAAAAAACGAATGCAGCCACAACATCAAAGGACTGTGGGCTGCCATATATGATTTATTTTTCTTGGGTTTAGGTACACGTTAAGCCCATTTTCAGTAATCTTAATGTCTCAGTGTATATAGTTCCATGTATGCTGCAAGGGCACAGTTTATATTTTTCTGGCCACTGAGTCTATATATTTTGTTAACTAGGCAGTATATGGTTTATAAGGAATGTGAATACAAATGTTCTTCATCTTTAAAAGTATGATATAAATAAGATGTGTGAAATTATTGATTAGTGCGCTTTAATTGAAAACACAGTATGTAATGAAACAGTGGCCCTCCCATTTCTGCCATGTAAAGGACTCAATCAGTTTGTTTGCATTACATGTAAATACCACTTTGAAGCAAATGATTGGGGCCCCATATGTGAGTGATTTCCACCTACGTTTCTGTGGGTGACTTTGACAGTCCTCAGGAAAGAATAATGTATTTTTATAGATTGATTTTGACCTCCTATGTGTTTAAGTTGATTGTGTCCAGATAAGAAAATCTTAGCGGTATGGCTGTATTTGGAAATGGTTGTTTACAGTTGTTTGAATTAAACCATTTATTTGCCATGAACTCTCAGGCCCTAATCAATGGACCTCTCTTTACAAAGTCAAACAGAATCAGTCCTTCTATGATTTTTTATTACAATCACAGTCACTTAAATGCCTAACAAATGTAACAAGACCTGAAAGTAGCTGCCTTTAAACCTTGACAACTGAGTCATTACGCTGGAATGGGTAATTATTACCCCTGTCTAGTAGATGAACTTTGCTTTACAGTTACTTAAAGACCAATATTGCTGGCTCAAATTGAGATTTTTACTGAAGATGGTTTAAAAGCACTCCATAAAATCCATCCAAGCCGCTGATCATTAGTGCTTTGATTTAAATATATAATTTACAGTATTTTCTATTTTTTTTTTAGCTTCTAGTTTATCTATGCACATTTATTTATGTATGTGTGTATGTATGTATGCGTTTATTTATTGTAGACATTGTTGTTTGCTTATGGGTTAAAGGGTAGGTTCAACATAATCTGATATTTAAATAATGGATGGATACAGGTGGGTTAAATAGCCAACCAACATTATTTTTATCTGTTAGAGATTCTGCAGGAAAGATATCGATTTCATGGTTACTGACTTTGACCCACAAATGCACCTGTTAGAAGGATGCTCCACTTTCACTGCTTAATTATATTGTATTTTGCATTGTGGAAAATCCATGGTGGGCGATTAATCCTGCTTCAGCTGATTCATGGCTGAAATGTCAGTTTTGGGTTGAATTAACATGGGGCTTAAAGCTAAGGGGTCCTAAATCTCTGCAGGAAAAAAGACTAAAAAGAAAGCTGTCCTGTATGCTATGCATACTAGCTCATTATGCCTTTGTCTTGCAGGGTTTTTTTTCCCCGAGGGTTTACAACCACTTTAAATGGGATAAAATCCTAGGAACAAAGATCACGGAGGAAAAATGGGTGTACTTTAGGAGCATATTAAATAAGGGTATTAGCCAGTGCATCCCAATGGGTAATAGATTTAAAAGAGCTAATAAAAGTCCTGGGTGGCCTAAATCCAACATAAAAATGCATAAAAAGCAAAGGAGAAGGCCTTCAAAAAATAAAAGACTGAGGGGTCATCAACAGCATTCCAACTGTACAAAGAATACAATAAGAAATGTAAGGGTGCAATCAGGGCGGATAGAACACAAAAGGCACACAGCAGAAATTCTTCAAGTACATTAATAGTAAAAGAGGTAGGACAGATCATATTGGCCCCATAAAGAATGATGAAGGGAATCTGGTTACAAAGGATGGAGAGATGGTGAAGGTTTTGAATGTATTCTTATCCTCAGTCTTCATGAGGGAAACGGGAGGCTTCAGAAACCAAAACTGCAAGGTTTATCCTCATGACACGTCACAGGAAGCACCCTCATGGCTAACAGAGGATAGAATTAGGAAAAGACTTGAAAAACTTAAAGGGGTTGTAAAGGTTTGTTTTTTTATTTTCTAAATATGTTCCTTTAAGCTAGTGCATTGTTGGTTCACTTATCTTTTCCTTCGATTTCCCTTCTAAATGTTTTTTTTGTCTGAATTTCTCACTTCCTGTTCCTCCTCAGTAAGCTGTTCAGTAAGCTGTTCTGGCTGACTAAACACCGCTCGGATGATGGTGTGAAGTTTACCGAGGAGAAACAGGAAGTGATAAATTCAGACAAAAATAAAAACATTTAGAAGTGAAATCGAAGGAAAAGGTAAGTGAACCAACAATGCACTAGCTTAAAGGAACCTATTTAGAAAATAAAAAACTAACCTTTACAACCCCTTTAATATAAATAAGTCATCGGGACCAGACGGCTTGCACCCGAGGGTCCTTAAGGAACTCAGTCAAGTAATTGTCAGACCATTGTTTCTAATTTTTACAAACAGTCTACTAACTGGTATGGTACCAGCTGATTGGAGAAAAGCCAGTGTAGCACCAATATTTAAAAAAGGACCAAGTTATAACCCTGGGAACTACAGACCAGTTAGCCTAACGTCAATAGTATGCAAGCTCTTGGAGGGGATAATAAGGGGTGTGAGGGGGTTAGCTCAGCAGCGGGTGTGTGTGACCCCCTGGATGGGTTCACCACACAAAAACAGGCACAGCAGACAGTGGTAGGAGAAAACAAAAGGGTGTGGTTTTATTTGAACTATATACAGACAAAAAAATACAGCAAAAACAAAAGAAACATGAAAAGAAATCCTGGTCAACTTGACCGCTCACTACACACATTGGTGTCCCTAACTAACAACTGGGTACAGCCTTGTGCTGTCCCAATCCCTAGCGCCCTGCTTTTAGAAGTTCTTAGCAATACCCACACAGGCTTTGGCTCAACGCACAGAGATCACACTCCCCAGACTATCCACACAGATCTGGTTCCAGGTTGGAGCATCTCCCTTTGCATGCTGGGAGTTCTTGTAGAGGCCCTAATGAGCCCATATACTTCAGCTGGGCTCATTAACTCTTCCCCTGCAAGACTCCCAGCACTCTCCCTAGTGGTATAAATCGGCATAAAGCCTGAATCTAGGACATATATACCTTCCATCCTGGATGCAACCTGGTGATTTTACCTGCCTGCTGTCACAGGGGCTATATACAAGATTTTAGTAACGAAAACAGTATCATTAGCAGAAATCAGCATGGATTCTAGGCTTGTGCAATTCGTTTCGTAACGAATTGAAATTCGTCCGAATTTAGCAACTTTCGGACATTCGGAAGCATTCGAATTTCCGAACAAAGCAATTACGAATAAGACCGAATCCGAAATAAATTATACCGCAAATAGCGAATGCCCGAATGTCTTCGGCATAATTCGTTATGAAAAAGTTACGAATGTACGAATCCATACGAAGCACAATAACACTCACTCTGCTCTGCTCTCTGCTTCTCCCACACCGTGCTGAACTCCCTCTCAAAATGGTGTACAGGGGGCGGAGGCTATAGCCGCATGTAAAAAACGAAAGTAAAATACGAGATTTCAAATCCATTCGAAGCACAATAACACTCTGCTCTGCTCTCTGCTTCTCCCTCACCGTGCTGAACCCTCTCAAAATGGTGTACAGGGGCGGAGGCTATAGCCGCATGTTAAAAACGAAAGTAAAATACGAGATTTCGAATCGTTACAAATAACCGCAATGTATTTAGAAAAGTACAAATCCATTCGAAGCACATTAGGCATAATAGGCAGCGTCGTTGTGAGAGAGACACGGAAAATTACGAATCAACGAACCCAAAGTTGTGTCCAGAATCAACGAAAAACAACGTACTCTACCGAAAGTACGAACCCAAAAAAAGTTACGAAAGTAGGAGTTGTGTCCAGAATCAACGAAAAACAACGTACTCTACCGAAAGTACGAATTATAAAGCAACAAAAAATTCAACGAAAAATGTCGCTTGCAAAAATACGAATGAGTCCGAACACGAAAAATCCCGTCTAGCAAAATTACGAATGATTACGAATCAACAGGACCGGAAAGAAACGAACCGAAACGGAACGAATTTTTCCGTTGTGCACAAGTCTAATGGATTCATTAAAAATCATTCTTGCCAACCAATCTATTAACCTTCTATGAAGAAGTGAGCTGCCATATAGATAAAGGAAGGCCCGTAGACGTGGTGTATCTGGATTTTGCAAAGGCATTCGATACAGTCGGCATGGACCAAAGGGTGAGTACATGGATTGAAAACTGGCTACAGGGGCGAGTTCAGATGGTAGTGATAAATGGTGAGTACTCTGAATGATCCGGTATGGAGAGTAGGGTCCCCCGGGGTTCTGTCCTGGGACCAATCCTATTTAACTTATTCAGAAATGATCTGGAGGATGGGATAAAAAGCTCAATCTCAGTATTTGCGGACGATACTAAGTTAAGCAGGTCAATAGCTTCTCCGCAGGATGTAGAAACCTTGCAAGAAGATCTAAACAAATTATTGGGGTGGACAACTACATGGCAAATGAGGTTTTATGTAGAAAACTTTAAAATATTGCATTTGGGTGACAAAAGCATGAATGCACTCAACTCACTAGGGGGAGAACCTCTGGAATCTAGGATGGAAAAGGACCTGGGAGTCCTAGTAAAAGATAGGCTCAGCAGTGGCATGCAATGCCAAGCTGCTGCAAGCAAAGCCAATAGAATATTGGCATGCATTAAAAAGGGAATTACTAGTAACTCCAGAGATAAAATGATAATTCTCCCACTCTACAAGACTCTGGTCTGGCCATACATGGAGTATGCCATCCAGTTCTGGGCTCCAGTCCTCAGCTCAGGAAGTATGTGCTGGAACTGGAGAGAGTTCAGAAGAGGGCAACAAAGCTAATAAAGGGACTGGAGGATCTTAGTTATAAGGAAAGATTACTAGCACTGAACTTATTCTCTCTAGAGAAGAGACGGTTGAGAGGGGATATGATTTAAATGTACTAATACCGTACTGGTGACCCCACAATAGGGATAAAACTTTTACGCGATAGGGCATTTGAAAAGGCTCACGGCCATTCACTAAAATTAAAAAGAAAGGGGTTTAACCTTAAACTGCGTAGAGAGTTCTTTACTGCAATGCCGCGTACACACGATCGGACAATCCGACTACAAAACCGTGGATTTTTTTACGACGGATGTTGGCTCAAACTTGTCTTGCATACACACGGTCACACAAATGTTGTCGGAAATTCCGAACGTCAAGAACGCGGAGACGTACAACACGTACGACGAGCCAAGAAAAATTATGTTCAATAGCCAGTGCGGCTCTTCTGCTTGATTCTGAGCATGCATGGAATTTTGTGCGTCGGAATTGTGTACACACGGTCGGAATTTCCGACAAGTTTTTTTGTCGGAAAATTTGAGAACCAGCTCTCAAATTTTTGTTGTCGGAAATTCCGACAGCAAATGTCCGATGGAGCCTACACATGGTCGGAATTTCTGACAACAAGCTCCCATCGAACATTTGTTGTCGGAAATTCCGACCGTGTGTACGCGGCATAAGAGTGGTAAGGATGTGGAATTCTCTTCCGCAAGCAGTGGTTTCAGAAGAGAACATCGATAATTTCAAAAAATTATTAGATAGGCACCTAAAGGCCCACAACATACAGGGATATACAATGTAATACTGACATAAAAGCGCACACACACAGGTTGGACTTGATGGACTTGTGTCTTTTTTCAACCTTACATGTAACTATGTAACTATGAGTGCTGCCAGCGTTGTTGCAGAGGTTGAAGGGGTGGAGGGTCAGCCTGTCAGTGCTCAGACCATACGCCGCACAGTGCATCAAATCGGTCTGCATGGCTGTCATCCCAGAAGGAAGCCTCTTCTAAAGATGATGCACAAGAAAGCACGCAAACAGTTTGCTGAAGACAAGCAGACTAAAGACATGGATTACTAGAACCATGTCCTGTGGTCTGATGAGACCAAGATAAACTTATTTGGTTCAGATGGTGTCAAGCGTGTGGAGCGGCAACCAGGTGAGGAGTACAAAGGCAAGTGTGTCTTTCCTACAGTCAAGCATGGTGGTGGGAGTGTCATGGTCTGGGGCTGCATGAGTACTGCCGGCACTGGGGAGCTACAGTTCATTGAGGGAACCATGAATGCCAACATGTACTGTGACATACTGAAGCTGAGCATAATCCCCTCCATTCGGAGACCGGGGGGCAGTATTCCAACATAACGACCTCAAACACACCTCCAAGGCGACCACTGTCTTGCTAAAGAAGTTAAGGGCAAAGGTGATGGACTGGCCAAGCATGTCTCCTTACCTAAACTCTCTTGAGCATCTGTGGGGCATCCTCAAATGGAAGGTGGAGGAGCGCAAGGTCTCTAACATCTACCAGCTTTATGATGTCACCATGGAGGAGTGGAAGAGGACTCCAGTGGCAACCTGTGAAGCTCTGGTGAACTCCATGCCCAAAAGGGTTAAGGCAGTGCTGGAAAATAATGGTGGCCACACAAAATATTGACACTTTGGGCCCAACTTGTACATTTTCACTTAGGGGTGTACTCACTTTTGTTGCGGTTTAAACATTAATGGCTGTGTGTTGAGTTTTTTTGAGGGGACAGCAAATTTACACTGTTATACAAGCTATACACTCACTACTTTACATTGTAGCAAAGTGTAATTTCTTCAGTGTTGTCACATGAAGATATAATAAAATATTTACAAAAATTTGAGGGGTGTACTCATCATAATTACGATTGACATTTCTGGCTGCGTTTTAGTGTCCAACTGCAGTTATAATGACTATGTAGCCAGAAGAGGAAAATTTTATAAAATTATCAGCTGTTTTATTGTTTTTAACATCTGATTAGTGCTGCCCAGACTTCCTAGATCAGTTATGAGATATTACCTTCCCATAGTGTTCTTCTTATGGATGCTTCTCCAAGTAGAACATATTTGGAAGCCCATAAGGGAGCATCAGATGACTGGGCAACCCCTGTTTTCACACCAGAGCCATAAACAGTTCATCAGTGTCAGGGAACTCGCAAAGAAGATCGGGCATGTTTGCCAATACCCAACTTGGTCATGCTAATTTGTGCAAAGTAGAGTGCAGACCTCATTTGTGGATGCATGGGCGCAAACGTGATAAGTTCTGGTGCCCAGTGGCCTTCATAAGCACAACAGTCTTGCCCACAAGTTGTTGTGATATATTGTTAGCCTCCTGTATCCTGTGTTCCTGTGTTTGCTGTTTTCTTGGATTATCCGTTACTGACCAGGCTTGCCCTTGAATCTGTTTTGGCCTCCCTCCTGGCTCTGACCTCGGCTTGCTCTCACGGACTTCGCTACTGCCTGCCTTCCCATTCATGACCCTGGCTTGATCTTGACCACGCTCCTGTTCCTGCTATTGTTTCTGACTGACCTCCAGTGTATGATTCTGGCCCTGGCTTCTGACACTTCTTTCTGCTCTCCCCAATTGTCAAGATCCGCCTTCACATCCAGAGTATCACCTGTCCTGCTGACATTCCTTTCCTGTCCTGTATCCATCTGGTACCTCATCAACCCAGATCTTCAGGCAACTACACAGCTGGCGACCCGTGCTTCTTTGTGCACAGCGCTCTCTATGAGCACCTTCAGGGGTGCTTTGCACTCAGCTGCAAGGGGAGCCCTCTCACCACTTCGGCCTCTGACCATGTACGTGACAATCATCTTTAAAAATCTGCATGGATACATTCTACCTGTCATAATTAAAAACAGTCCCTAAGCTCTAGTAAAGTGTTTTGCCTAGGCTGAGATGAGGTCCTCAGTCTGCTGCAGGCAGAAGGAAGCATTTCTTCATTCTTCTCTCTTCCCAGAGGTCAGCTGCAATACTGTAATCTTGCAGAAAGCCATACGATGAACAGCTGCTGTAAGAGTAGTTGAAACATTATAGGTTCATATATTACTATTTTTTTTTAATGCAATAGCGAGAAATTAAAACATATTTTTATGTAAAATGTATTTTGACTGTAAAGTTCTATATACTATAGTAGGAGGTATAATACATTGTTCGTGCATGAATATACTGATATAGGTCTGCTCTAAAGCCAATAAGCTGAACCAATTTGAAACAGAAATGATATGTTTAGAGATCGAATGGGAGGTTGGGAGGTAGGTAGGATGTGAGCTTGATTAGATTTCATGGTAAGGAAGGAAGTCAAGCATCACCTTCCAAATATACTACAGTGGAGGTACAGAGGACTGCTATGCATTACACTGAGCCCCTGTGTTCGTGCTGGTGGTATCTGATGCTTAGATGTTAAGTATATTTATTTGTGATATGAACCTTTTATTAAATGTATATCCTTTGATTGTTTTAACCAGGGAGGCCTGTCAGACCTTTTTACAAATCAAGAATAGAGTCATTAATTTTCTTTATGTTACAGAACACTGGAAAACCCTCAATGCATATATATGCAGGCATACCGTATCATGTTTGCATCATGTGTAGGACGACAGTGGACAATGTCTGTCAATAAGGGTCATTTACAAAAGTGCAGGACCCACGTTGTGTGTGGTATTTGCTGATATTTGCATAATAGTTCTAAGCAGAGAGCATAACCAGCATGAGACATAGATTAAGAGATCTATATAAAGTGCAATTTCCCACTTATTTTCATGTGCTATTTTATATTTGGAGTATAATAAAAGAAGACTAGAATTTTTATGGATGGATGATGTAAGAGTTATTAGGTGATTATGTTTTCTTTTCGATACTCATTGACATTTGGGTTGAACCTTTTCAAGAAAAGCTTGCAGCCATCAGAGCATGTCTTTTTTTATCTTATTTTGTTATTGCTCTTTCTTTACCTAGTAGCATGAGCGTCCGCTGAAATTTTTCCAGGGGGGGCATCATTTTAAGGTCATCCATGCTCGGGGGGGGGGGGGGGCTGTTAAAAAATCAGGCCTGCTTTAATAAAAAAAAAAGTAGGTGAAAACTGGTGCAAGAAACAGAGAGGAGGAAGGAAACAGGCCGGCTTCCCAGTATATCTCTTTGACATTGCATAAGGTCAATTGCAGAACAGTCCTTACCTGTAGTTCCCCAGGGCAGGCACTGGCCAGGCAGTGTATTCTCTCTTGTCTCGGCCACTGCACGCCACTCACGTGACCTGTGGGAGGAGCCGGCGCTGCGCCAGCTGGATCGGCATAGGCACAAGTTCATTTACACAGGCAGAGGCAGGCTGAGGCAGCAGCCAATCATGGAACAGGTGATGTTAAGCAAAGGCCCAAGTGGCAGTCGGCAGAGCCAATCCGATGCTCAGGCCGGGGGTGAGGAGGGAGGGACGGATTGGATGTGTAGTCGGAAAAGACTGAGAGCTGAGCAGCCCCAGCCCCCAGGCCAGCAGCAGACTTAGAAAAAAAAGTCCACGGCTGCCGCGGAGCCTGGCGGCTGAGGCGGCCATTGCAACACAGGGGGCAAGTGTCTTCTTCACTCTGACTTCAACACTTGGTCTCTTGCCATTCCAGGGGGGGGCAATTGTCCCCCCTTGCCCTATGGAGCGGATGCCCATGCCTAGTACCTACATGTTCTGCAGTAAGGTTGACGTTTGGATTCAGACCGAATGTAAGCTTGGTCCGAACTTTCTGAACCTAAACCTTCAAGGATGTTCAGCTGGAGTTCCAAGCAGAACGTCCTATAATGCATTGTGAACTCCTATCAGGTGCAATCATTTGGCCAATAAAGTGTTTTGACCAAAGTCCCAGCCCCCTCACTATACAAGTCAGCACTCCCAGTGGCCCCATGTCAATGTTTTGGAATTAGTAGTGTGAGGGACAGCTGACAGAGATTGCAGGGACTTTGGAGTGAGAGTTCTGTGCTATTGACCTGTGTCATTATTGTACCACAGAGCTATACAATGCTAAATACAGTGCTATATTCAGTGCTCCTTCTTGCTACTGATACATTACAGTGAATTGCAAGTTGTCAGAATAGGGAGAGTAAAGTGTAAGCCCACCTGCATAGACTATGAAGAAGACCCAACAGTCTTTTTTAGGACTGTTTTTTTAGTTTGCTTTTTTATGTGTGTCAGCAACACGTCCTGTCCTCCCTGATTTTTGGAGTCAATTATTTATTTATTTTCATTTTGGTTTGTATTTACGGGTTTACTGTGCTTATTACATGTATAGTGTTTTAGGCCTCATGCACACTGGACATTTTTCCAGCTGCTCCTAGGGGCGTCTGGCGTTTTTTGTTCCCTACCTCCAAACTCCCCTGCATGTTAGCCTATGTGTCCATGCACACATAGGCTTTTAGCTCTGAGAAAAAGTGTATCACCCTCGAAACGTGTCAGCCATCCATAGGACCATAGGTCCTAGGACGAGGCTTGCTGCGTCCCAGCTGGAGTTTATAAGATTTTCTTGATGTTTTTCACTGGCATGTGAGGTTCCAATTGTGTTTGTGGGTTTGATAAACGAATCTGTGGTAATGCACGAGGTGTCTGCACCCTCCTAGGTGTTTTTTGCAGCTTAGTGGCAGGAGAGTTTAGAAGCAGGAAAAAAACCTCTGCCAGTGCGTCCAGAAGCAGCAGAGTTTTGGCAAAAAAAAATCTTGACGCTGCTAAACACTGCTAAATATGCCTACACACACCTAAACATTAGATGCATTTAGCAATACAGTGTTTATTTATTCAATAGCCATAATAAATTAAAATTCTGGCCAATGAAATAAATAAACTCCCAAACATCAAACGCTGCTAAATTCTGCTAAACTGGTTTAAAGAAAAAAAAAACTTAGGTGGATTTTTAACCACTTCAGCCCCAGAGGATTTGGCTGCCCAATGACCGGGCCATTTTTTGCGATTCGGCACTGCGTCGCTTTTAGGCTGGTTTCACACTGGGGCGGTGGGGGGCGGTGGCGGTATAGCGCCGCTATTTTTAGCGGCGCTATAACGTCGGTATTGTTGAGCTATTCGGCCGCTAGCGGTGCGGTTTTAACCCCCGCTAGCGGCCAATAAAGGGTTAATACTACCCGCAAACCGCGGCTACAGCCGCGGTTTGCGGGCGGTATTACCGCGGTATCCCATGTATTTCAATGGGAAGGAGCGGTGTAGAAGCGGTAAACACACCGTTCCTCTCACCGCTCCAAAGATGCGGCTAGCAGGACTTTTTTTACCGTCCTGCTAGCGCGCCGCTCCAGTGTGAAAGCCCTCAGGGCTTTCACATTGGAGAGAAAGGAGCCGCTGTTTAGGCTCGGTTTGCAGGCGCTATTTTTAGCTAAATAGCGCCTGCAAACCGCCCCAGTGTGAAAGGGGCCTAACTGACAATTACGCGGGCGTGCGACGTGACTACCAAACAAAATTGACGTCCTTTTTTTCCTACAAATAGAGCTTTATTTTGGTGGTATTTGATCACCTCTGCGGTTCTAATTTTTTGCGCTATAAACAAAAAATAGTGACAATATTAAAAAAAAGCAATATTTTTTACTTTTTGCTATAATAAATATCCCCCAAAAATATGTAAAAAAACATTTTTTTTCCTCAGTTTAGGCCGATATGTATTCTTCTACATGTCTTTGGTAGAAAAAAACCGCAATAAGCGTATATTGAGTGGTTTGCGCAAAAGTTATATCGTCTACAAAATAGGGGATAGTTTTATGGCATTTTTTTATTGATTCGTTTTTATTAGAAATGGCGGCGATCTGCGATTTTTATCGTGACTGTGACATTATGGCGGACACATCAGACACTTTTGACACTATTTTGGGGCCTTTGTCATTTATACAGCGATCAGTGCTATAAAACTGCACTGATTACTGTGTAAATGACACTGGCAGGTAAGGGGTTAACCCCTAGGGGGCGAGGTAGGGTTTAAATATGTCCTAGGGCATGATTATAACTGTGTGGGGGCTGGGCAACATGTGACACGACACTGATCGCTGCTCCAGATGACAGGGAGCAGACGATCAGTGTCCTGTCACTAGGCAGAACAGGGAGATGCCTTGTTTACATAGGCACCCCCTCCGGTCTGCAGCTCCGTGACACGATCACGGGACACGGCGGACATTGAGTCCGCGGGTCCCGCGGGCACGGTCACAGAGCTCGCGGCACGTGAAAAGCCTGCACCGGGGGTTTTTCAAATCAACGTACGGGTACGTTGCTTTGCCTAGCCAAGCCATTCTGCTGATGTCTAAATGCGTGAAGCGGTTGGCAAGTGTGTAAAGCTGATTTTCTCCTGCAGGGGAAACAGCATTTTACAATAAACCACTGTGCATGAGGCCTAGATTTGGTTTTGGAACAAAAGAAGGTGTCCCTCAACTAGGGGCTGGGACTTTCACGGCAACAAAAATTGTAAACAAAAAATAGTTTGGAGTATAAAGTAGTTTAATCTGATAATTTAAAGAAGCCAACCATGTGGCGACCAAAGCTGACTGTAGAATAAAATTCATATACAGTAAGGTTCATAAAAACAAGAAATACAGATACAAATTGTTTTCCAATCTGTGGTTGAATCCGACGCGTTTCAGGGAATGTTCCCTTTCATCAGGGGCGTGTCCTTGTTGGAGATTTAACTAGCATCTAAAAAATATATATATACAAAGACATGGTCGGTAACAAGCAAAACAGGGGACTTGGTTTTGGGGTTTAAGTTTTTAGGTATTTCATTTTTTTCTGTGTGTTATATTTATTTGCAGCAAAGCACCACCGTGCCATGCGCATCAAAGCACCACATTCCTCATCCAACTATTGCCATAGCTGTTGATCATCCATTACCATTATGCCTGGAAGGCCTGAAAGGAGAAGCAGAGGTTGTTCCTATGCAGCTATTAGGGGCAGGTTCTGTATCCACAGGCCAAAGCGAAGGTCAGGGAGCACCTTCAAGAGGCAGGGTCTTCTTTTTCTGACAATGGGCATGCTACACAGCCAGAACCTGCTGAGAAGGTAGTGTAAGGAGGAGAGGCTAACCAACCCTTCATTACCGTATATTCTTCCTTTTCCCTCCAGGCACAGTGCAGAGTAATGTCATTTACAGCTGCAAAAGCTCCCTATTCTTCCACCTCATCCACAGCTAGTCCTGCCATAGCCCCCTGCCACAGAGTAGTCTGTGGAATTATTTGAGCACAGCACTTGCTGCAGGGGCATTCTCAGCAATTCACTGTTTTTGAGTTTAAGGAGGAGAGCAACTGGAACAAAAAGGGAGGAGACCACAGGCAGAGAGAACCAACTGGCACTGCTGTTCCTGCAGCTGAAGTTGGCTCCAGTGATGAAGAGGGTGGAAAAAGGCAGGAGAGGCAGAACATAGGCAAAGCAGGATGACCTCCAGGGGCAGCTCTCAGAGGAATTTAGAGAGCATTCACCCTATTCCACTGGATGATACTCCTCCACAAGTGCAAGGTGCTGTTACGAACGCTGTATCCTGGCCTAGGCCAACAAGGCCCAGGCCTAGGGAAGCACATTGCAGGGGGGCATCACGAAAAGAGCCCCCGCCGGCTTGCGCTACACTGTTAGTGTAAGGCAAGCTGCTTCTAATTTTGACTGTCCTATCAGCCTGGACCACAAACCTTCCTCACTGTGCTATATGTTTTCTGCTGCACCATTGACATGGTTATATCTTTTTAGTCCTCCCCATTAAATTATCAGAAATTTGTGCTTAACCACTTCAATACCATGCACTTATGCACCTTCCCGCCAAGACCAATTTTCAGCTTTCAGTACTCTCACACTTTGAATGACAATTACTTAGTCATGCTACACTGTATCCAAACAAAATTTTTATCATTTTCTTCTCACAAATAGAGCTTTCTTTTGGTGGTATTTAATCGCCACTGGGTTTTTTACTTTTTGCTATATAAGCAAAAAAACAGCAATTTTTTTTAAAAAAAACCACTTTTTTTTAGTTTCTATTGTAAAATTTTGCAAATAAGTAATTTTTCTTCATAAATTTGTGCCAAAATGTATACTGCTACATATCTTTGGTAAAATGAACCCAAATTAGTGTATATTATTTGGTCTTTGTGAAAGTTATAGAGTCTACAAACTATGGTGGCAATCACTGAAAATGTATCACATCTGATCACGCCTGACGTACTGAAGGGATATCTCATTTCTTGAGACACTAACAAGCGAGGAAAGTACAAATACCCCAAAATTACCCCTTTTTGGAAAGTAGACAGTCCAAGGTATTTACTAAGAGGTGTGGTGAGTTTTTTGAAGTTGTATTTTTTTCCCACAATTCTTGGGAAAATTTAATTTTATTTTTTTTTTTTTTTACACAAACTGGTCATATTAACAGTTTTTTTCTCTCACACAGCATATGCATAATTGCAACTACACACCAAAATACATTCTGCTACTCCTCCTGAGTGTAGCGATACCACATGTGTGAGACTTTTACACAGCCTGGCCACATACAGAGGCCCAACATTGAAGTAGCACTTTCAGGCGTTCTACAAGCATAAATCGCACATATCCTTTCTCAACCACCTATTACACTTTTGAAGGCCCTGGAGCACCAGGACAATGGAATTTTCCACAAAATGACCCCATTTTGGAAAGCACACACCCCAACGTATAATCTATGAAGCATTATGAGTCTTTTGAACGGTTCATTTTTTTCCAGAAGGTTTTGGAAAATGTGGAGAAAAAATGAAAATGCATTTTTTTTACACAAAGTTGTCCATTTATAAGATATTTCTAACGCATAGCATATACATATCAAAAATGACACCCCAAAATGCATTCTGCTACTCCTCCTGAGTATAGCGATACCACATGTGTGAGACTTTTACACAGCCTGGCCATATACAGAGGCCCAACATTGAAGTAGCACTTTCAGGCGTTCTACAAGCATAAATCGCACATATCCTTTCTCAACCACCTATTACAGTTTTGAAGGCCCTGGAGCACCAGGACAATAGAATTTTCCACAAAATGACCCCATTTTGGAAAGCACACACCCCAACGTATAATCTATGAAGCATTATGAGTCTTTTGAACGGTTCATTTTTTTCCAGAAGGTTTTGGAAAATGTGGAGAAAAAATGAAAATGCATTTTTTTTACACAAAGTTGTCCATTTATAAGATATTTCTAACGCATAGCATATACATAGCAAAAATAACACCCCAAAATGCATTCTTCTACTCCTCCTGAGTATAGCGATACCACATGTGTGAGACTTTTACACAGACTGGCCATATACAGAGGCCCAACATTGAAGTAGCACTTTCAGGCGTTCTACAAGCATAAATCGCACATATCCTTTCTCAACCACCTATTACAATTTTGAAGGCCCTGGAGCACCAGGACAATAGAATTTTCCACAAAATGACCCCATTTTGGAAAGCACACACCCCAACGTATAATCTATGAAGCATTATGAGTCTTTTGAACGGTTCATTTTTTTCCAGAAGGTTTTGGAAAATGTGGAGAAAAAATGAAAATGCATTTTTTTTACACAAAGTTGTCAATTTATAAGATATTTCTAACACATAATATGTACATAGCAAAAATTACACCCCAAAATGCATTCTGCTACTCCTCCTGAGTATGGCGATACCACATGTTTGAGACTTTTACACAGCCTGGCCACATACAGAGGCCCAACATCCAAGTAGCACCTCCAGGCATTCTAGCAGCATTAATTGCACATATCATTTTCTGACTACCGATCACATTTTTGAAGGCCCTTCATATATCTAACACATAGCAGGTACATACCAAATAACAAAAGATTACCTGTGGTTTTAGAAGTGCAGTGGTCCACAGAGGAGAGCATCGGTCCAGGCAGCAGGCAGGGATGAGGTCAGCGACAGCAAAAGCAATCATCCAGGCAGCAGGCAGGAATACTGTCCATAGTTCGCACAGGCAGAGATACTGTCAGCACAGCCAGAGCACAGCCAAAGCACAGGTCCAGGTAGCAGGCAGAGGTGTCCCGGCAGAAATGCTGTCCAAAGTCAGTAGAGGCAGCAGGCAGATATATGGTCAACACAGCCAAAGTATTGGTCCAAGCAGCAGGAAGAAACATGGTCCATAATGTCATGGATCATTACAGGCAGTAATATGGTCAGCACAGCCAAATTATTGGTTCAGGCAGCAGGAAGGACCATCAAGCTTAGGGCCAGGGGGACAGGGGTAGAGGCTTCTCCCACCCAAATCGCTTTGAAGCCTCCGGGCAACCAGACCCTGTTCTTGGAGCACAGAAAACGAAAAACTGGTTTTCTCTACTCAGAACGCTATTCTGAAGCCCCTCACATATGTGAGACCCCTGTGTACTAAAAGTAGATGGCCAAAAGATCAGTCCAAGTGGCAGGCAAAAACATGGTCGATTAACAGGCCAAGGTCGGTACACGTTGAAGTCAGAAACGTGGTTTAAATCGGCAGGCAGAGGCATCGTCGGTAAACAGGCCAGGGTCAGTTAATTAACATGGAAGGTAGTTAGTAACATGGTAGCAGGCAAATAGGGAAATGGCAGTCTGTTAATAATAAGGGGAACTAATGGATGTATGATAATTTTTGAAGCAATTTCCGATGCACAGGCCAGGTTGGGAGGGACAATCGGGACAATAATAGTTGGTGTCTCTTCTTACTCCTCCTCTGCTGCATACACGGCATTTCTTTTGGCGTCTTCTTCCAGATTCTGTGGGGGATGCTAAAGGGATAGTGTCGCTCGTGAAGCCGACTCACACTATCAGAGCGAATGCTTCCTGGGGCGGGATCTTGTTGGTAAATGAGGGCATCGATGATATCTTCGATATATTGGAGGTAGTGGAGTCGGTGATTTTGAGTTGCTTTTTGGTAGCAGACAAACGAATTAAAAAGGGCCATGTGAAACAGGTGAAACGCAACTTTTTTGTGCCAATAATGGGACTTTCTGGTTGATAAGTAGGGCTGTAGCATCTGGTCGTTTAAATCCACCCCCCCATGTACAAATTGTAGTCGTGGACACATTCAGGCTTTACAATGGAGCCGCGTCTTCTTGGGATCTCCACCATGGTGTCATTGTGGATCGTAGAGAGGATGTGGACATCTTTCTTGTCCCTCCACTTCATGGCCAACACCTCCTCGTTCCTCATGGATGCCGATTCTCCAGGTCGCAATTTTTTTGTCAATAAATTTTGTGGGAATCCCTTCCGGTTTTTTTTTAAGGTACCGCAGGCAGGGGTTTGTTTACTGTAAAGGTGGCGAAAAAGGGGCAGGCTGGTATAATAATTATCAACATATAAATGGTAACCTTTTCCGAACAGGGGGTATGCCAACTCCCAGACAATTTTCCCACTGGTTCCAATATATGTGGGGCAATCACGGGGCTGGAGCTGGGAGTCTTTGCCTTCGTAGATCCTGAATTTGCAGACGTATCCAGTGGCTCGATCACATAATTTATTTAATTTTAACCCATACCTGGCTCTCTTGCTTGGTATGTACTGCTTGAACTGCAGTCGGCCGGTGAAATGTACGAGGGACTCGTCCACACAAATTTTTTGGTCTGGGATGAAAACTTCTTCAAATCGCTGGGAAAAGGCATTGATTAGGGGGCGTATCTTGTACAATTTGTCGTAGTTGGGATGATCTCGGGGAGGGCACTGTGAATTGTCATTGAAGTGGAGAAAGCGCATAATCATGTCGTATCTTTTCCTGGACATGACAGCGGAATATATGGGCATGTGTTGGATGGGGCGTTTGGACCAATATGAATGGACTTCGTTCTTTTTTGTAAGCCCCATATTGAACATAAGGCCCAAAAATAATTTAAATTCCTCCAATGTTAGACGCCGCCACTGGAACATGCGGGCGTAGGAAGAATCGGGGTTGGCAGCAATAAATTGGGATGCATACAGATTTGTTTGATCCACTATATTCTGCAGCAAATCTTGTGGGAAAAATAAACAGAAATAATCAAATATAGAAAAATTTGTAGTGTCGGGCTGCACACCTGGCTGTGCGGTGAAAGGGGGGATGATAGCGGATCCTGAGTTGGCAGGCAACCATAAGGGGTTTGCCAGGGCATCGGGAAGGTAGGATTGGGGCTGGATTCTTCGGGTTGGGCGTGCATTTCCATTGCTTGTACTGGGCTCCTCTTCCTGGGGTATGGCGCTGCTGGTGGTGGGCAGTTCTCCTGATCTTGGTGCTGATCTTGGTGCTGATCTTGGTGCCGATCGTATTCTTTTGGGAGGGACGGTTTCCTCCGGGGACTCGGACTCTGAGCCACTATCCTCCACTGGCTCGTATTCCGAACCAGAATCGGATAATGGGAGCTCCCCGCTGCTCTCATCATCCGACATGGCAAGAATGGCATATGCCTCCTCAGGTGTGTAAACCCTTTGGGACATTATGGCAGTGCTTATTGGTGGGCCTGTGTAATGGTACTGCTGGTGGTAGTGGTGGCGGTCTGTGTGGTAGTACCGATGGAGGTATTAGTGGTGGGCCTGTGTGGTGGTACCGATGGCGGTATGGGTGGTGGTGGTACCAATGGCGATACAGGTGGTGGTGGTACCGATGGCGGTACGGGTGGTGGTGGTGGCGGCGGTACCGATGGCGGTACAGGTGGCGGTACGGGTGGTGGTGGTAGCGATGGCGGTATGGGTGGTGGTGGTACCGATGGCGGTACAGGTGGTGGTGGTACCGATGGCGGTACAGGTGTTGGTGGTACGGGTGGTGATGGTACCGATGGCGGTACAGGTGGTGGTACAGGTGGTGGTGGCACTACCGACGGTGGTACGGGTGGTGGTACTGGTGGTGGTACCGATGGCGGCACTAGTGGTGATACTGGTAGCGGGCCTGTGTGGCAGTATAGATGCTGGGCCTGGTGGCGGTACTGGTGGTGGTACTGGTACCGATGGCGGTACTGGTAGCCTGTGTGGCGGTGCCAATGGCGGTACCAATGGAGGTGGGCCTGTGACAGATGATTGACAGATGGGCTGATTGATTGACAGATGGGCTGATTGATTGATTGACAGATGGGTTGATTGATTGACAGATGGGGTGATTGATTGACAGGTGGGGTGATTGATTGACAGATGGGCTGATTGATTGACAGATGGGCTGATTGATTGACAGATGGGCTGATTGACAGATGGGCTGATTGACAGATGGGCTGATTGGCTGGGCTGATTGATGTGCTGGGCTGTGTGACAGGTCCTCTTTATGGGGGGGGCGTGTTGTGCACTGTAAACTTATGTAGACAAACTACACTGAGCTAACTTACTGATCTCTTCTCTCTCCTCACAGATCGGTGTGTGAGGAGAGAGCAGGGATCAGGTAGTAACTCCTGTGGAGTTTGTTTACATTTGTGACCGGCTGTGATTGGACACAGCCGGTCACGTGGTAAACAGCCAATTCATTGGCTGTTTACTCTGATCGGGGACGCGCTGTGTCCAAGGGACACTCGCCTTCCCCGATCCCCGCTCTGCAAGCCTGTGGCGGCGCGCACGGAGCGCGCCGCCGAGTTTGTTTTGACAGGTGATCGGCTGTGACTTTGACACAGCCGATCACATGGTAAACAGCCAATGAAATTGGCTGTTTACTGTGATCGGGGAAGCGCTGCGTCCGAGGGACACATGCCGTCCCCGATCACCGCGCTGCGCGCCCCCGCGGGCGCGCGCAAGGCATTATCCTGCAGGACGTCATATGACGTCCAGTATCGATATTGCAACCACTTCCCGGACGTCAATTCGCTATTGACTGGGCGGGAAGTGGTTAAAGTAGAACTATAGGCAACATTTTTTTTTTCATTTTGGATAGAGTAAGGGAGGGTTATAGCCCCTGTCAGTTTATTTCTTACCATCCCTGTCCCATTGCAGAGATTTCCCTTCACTTCCTGCCCCATAGCTAAACAGGAAGTGAGAGGAAATCTATGCAAATTAAGGGAATCCATTGCCACCCCCCCCCCAGGCCTTAAGAACTAGTGTCCCCACTCTAAAATTTCAGGGTGGGTCTTAAACAGAAAGGGTTGTGGCCTTGACAGGAAGGGGTGGTCATATTTAAATTAGGGGGTGCACGAGTTTAGTCAGGCCTAGGGCAGCACAAAACCGAAATACACTACTGGCTGTTAACCCTTGGTCCGCTAAGCTGTATGACATCAAAGACATCAAAGATGTGCTCAGACTGCTTCTTTCTCAATGTGTCATCCTCTGGAATCTCTACTCCTGCTTGAAAACGAATTTTGATTAGCATCACTGATTGGCAGGCATTATTGTTTGGCACTGATTGGCATCCATCAGTACAATACATTACAGTACATCAGTGCCCATCCATGCCCATCCGTGCCGCCTATTAGTGCCCATCCGTGCCGCCTATCAGTGTCCATCCATGCCGCCTATCAGTTCCCATCCATGCCGCCGATCAGTGCCCATACATGCCGCCGATCAGTGCCCATTGGTGCCGCCGATCAGTGCCCATCCAAGCCGCCGATCAGTGCCCATCCGTGCCACCTATCAGTGCCACCTATCAGTGCCCATCAGTGCCGCATATTAGTGCCCATCATGAGTTCCACCTCATCAGTGCCACCTCATTGGTGTCCATCAGTGCCGCCTTATCAGTGCCCGTCAGTGCAGCCCCATCAGTGCCCATCAGTGAAGGAGAAAACGTACTTATTTACAAAGTTTTGTAAATGAAACAAAAAAAACTTATTTTTTTCCAAATTTTTGGTCTTTTTTTTATTTGTTTAGCAGAAAATGAAAATCGCAGAGGTTATTAAATAACACCAAAAGAAAGCTCTATTTGTGGGAAAAAAATTATAAAAAATTTGTTTGAGTACAGTGTAGCATGACCGCGCAATTGTCATTCAAAGTGCGACAGCGCTGAAAGCTGAAAATTGGTCTGGGCAGGAAGGCGCCCTGTATGGAAGTGGTTAATAAAAACATTTGAATGGTAAAGATAAGTACTAAAGTGGAACAATTCAAAGTGTTCTCCATGTATAACACCTTCATTCATCAGTGACATTGACAGGAGTAATGAACATGTCAATAAAAACATTTTCCAAGTAATTTCATACTGCCAACCTTTAACAGTATTACACGTGAGTTGCACTATTTAAATTGTAGGGGAATCACAGTTATATTTAACATCGTAAAGTCAGTCCAGTCATCCAAGTGTTGTGTCTTTTGAGATAACAGCTCAGTTTAAACACAAATAATTATGTCTGAAGGCCTTACAAAATGAAGACAACAGACAAATTGGAAAGGGGATTAGGAACTGAACAATACATGGTCAAACAGGACCAGACTTAGCAGAAGGTAAATGGGAGCTATAACTGCTGTGAACTTTAAACACGCAGAGTATCTTCTCTATTTGAGAAAGGGTGTGTCGTCATAAAAAGTAACAAATTGACTGAAATATTTGTTAATGATCTCAAATCTATTCCCTGGGATGAATTAAAAAATATTATGCCACGTACACACGTGGTTTTCCCGACGGAATTCCTCTCAAGCCTGCCTTGCATACACACAGTCACACAAAAATCCGGTGAACTTTTGAATGCCAAGAACGCGGTGACGTAAAATACTACGACGAGCAGACAAAATTAAGTTCTATGCTTCCAAGCATCCGTTGTATTGTTTCCGAGCATGCGTTTTTTTTTCCCCCGTCAGAAAAGCATACAGACGAACGGTTTTGCCGCTAGGATTTTTTCCTGACGGGAAAAAAGAGATCCTGCTCTCTATTTTTCCCCGGCAGTTTTCCCATGGGAAAAACTGAGATGGAGCATACACACGGTCGGAATTCCCGGCCAAAAGCTCTCATGGCAGTTTTTCAGACGGGAAAACCGGTCGTGTGTACGAGGCATTAGAATAATTTGAACAAAAACAACTGTGTTTTTTACATTGTAGGGTTTCTGCTTGCTGTATTTTAAAACAGCAAATATTCTAGTAGCCATTGTATTTAGTCTATTACTATGTTTAACTTTAAACTGTTAACTGAAACATGGTTTGCAAGGCAAGCACCTAGAGGTAAAAATAAATTAGAATTTTGTCCTGAACGCCGTTGCTCTTCACTATTTGTCCATAACAGTCATAGATGACCTCTCTGAGTAATTGTTAGGTCCTGTGAATGGATAGTCAATTCCTGTTCAGTAAGACTGATGGAAAATAGGACTAGCTGTAGGAGCTAAGATGTTACCATGTCCAGAACAGGTCTAGGAACCCCTGTCTTTGGAAGCTATACTCTTCTTTTGTGATCTAGATTATGAAACCAGCCGTGGCAGCAGTGGAGGTGCGTCCATAGTGGGCGTAGGAGCGCCGTCCCCTCTCTCCTCCTGCGCCAATCAATCAACAATACATAGCTTCATGCATTGCATGAAGCTATGTATTGTTGCCGCTGGCGCCCACTATTCAGATGTCCGGCCCCCTGTTGAGCGCCGGTCATCTGAATAACAGTGGTGGGCGTGTTTTGGAAGTGCCTGATTAGAGTTAGATGCTCTAATAGGCTTCCCGATTAGATCCTGCAGGCTCTAATCGGCTTCCAAATGGTTAACCAGAGGGCTCACAGGCTGTGCGTTCCCTGGTTAAACAGTGCTGTGTTAGGGAATCGCTTCCCTAACACTGCCCCGCCTCTCAGCCAATCAGGTGCACCAGGTCTGGTTACCGGTCACCTAATTGGCTGAAGCGACATCGAGGGCAGGAGAAGACATTAAGGGAGCGTGGAGAGGACGGCACTGACCCGAGGAAGGTAAGTGCTGGGCTGGGACAAACTGGCTGCATTTGGGGGCACAAAATGTCAGAAATTGGGAGCACAAACTGGTTTAAATTGGGGGCACAAACTGGCTGCATTTGGGGGCACAAACTGGCTGCATTTGGGGGCACAAACTGGCTGCATTTGGGGGCACAAACTGGCGGCAATTGGGGGCACAAACTGGCTGCAATTGGGGGCACAAACTGCCTGCAATTGGGGGACAAACTGGCTGCATTGGGGGCACAAACTGGCTGCATTTGGGGGCACAAACTGGCTGCATTTAGGGGCACAAACTGGCGGCAATTGGGGGCACAAACTGGCTGCAATTGGGGGCACAAACTGGCTGCAATTGGGGGCACAAACTGGCTGCAATTGGCGGGACAAACTGGCTGCATTTGGGGGCATAAACTGGCTGCATTTGAGGGGACAAACTGGCTGCATTTGAGGGGACAAACTGGCGGCGTTTGATGGGCACATTGGCTGCGTTTAATGGGCACAGTAGCAGCAATTGATGTTTTTTTTTTTTTCAGTTTGTTTGAGCACCAGCCGTTACTTAGCGGCTGCAGAGATAATCTAGAGTTGTAGAAGAGGTGGAAAAAAATGGAAGAATGCAGGTACAATTTCAGTCACCATTCAGTGCTACAGTACCACGTTTGAAAAATTATTTTTAGGACAACGGTGGCTGACCTTGCTACAACCACCACCAGTCTGGAGTTAAGCTGATGATAGGACACTGACAAGTTTTGGTCCACAACATGAGAGTCAGTATGGTATATCACCTGTACCTGTAAGTTAGACAGATGTTAGAGAGAGGAGTATACAGTAATGTAAGTAAGCCTGCGTATGTGCATAATAGCTGTTCATTTGCACTGGTTAGTAAAGATCTACAGTACTGCCCGAGAGGAGCAAGCCAACGTGTCTAATACATATAGTCATTTTTCACAGCTATACAGAGCAGGCGATTATATGGAGAAAGCTATATGAGTTTTGCAGCTATAAAGACTGCTTCTTCAGTAGTTTGACAGAAGTATTATTTTAATAGAATATTCAACATTAGTTAACTGTAGAATCCGTGCATGTTATATATTTATATTTCCATACAGTTATTTTTTACAGTTATACAGAGCAGGTGGGGATATGGACAATGCTCTATGTGTTTAACTTTACAAACATACAAACATATATAGTACACCACCCGGGAAGAATTATCAAGGTAAATTTTTCCAGATTATGGTGGTTATGTGATTTTTCATTTATGATTCTGATCTGTGTAACATTAGATCCTAGGGAAATTTATATTATTCTTTATGTAGAATTATCACTGCTGCGGTGCCCTGCTGGGCCTCCCCCTGTTGCTCCGGTGCCCGCCCGGGGACGATATGCATTTGGTGCTGTGTTGCTAAGGTATGTCCCACACAGCAAGTTAATAATGCACTGATTAAAGTGATATTGCACATATCCTATAGTCTCCCATATATAAATTAAAACATAAATGGTCAACAATAATAAAATGTGAAAAGAAACTGAATATATGGTACATCTGATGTTGATCCAATATATAGTGACACAAAAAAAGCTCCTAATAAAGTGCATCCAATATTTCATAAAAAATGAAATTAAAGTGAAAACAAATGTTTTGAAATAGTGCAGTAAAGTCCTTGTGAATGAATAGTCCAATATTCAGAAAGGTGCAAACAGTGAAGACGGTGAACAAATAATCCCTTGGTGTATTCTCATGAGTGAAATCGCTTGACACCACACCACTGTGCTCACAGGACTCTCACCTCATGTACATATAACATATGCCTTAGATCATAATCCAGTAAAACAACGATCACCACCACTTCCAGGATCCAGGGTCACCAATTTGCCTCTTCCCAAAAAGATTCCGCCCCTCATTCAAGGTAATCCATTTCACATGTAAGGTAAATAAGCCTCCAATAGTGTGTAGCGGGGTGTTACATTTAGGGGGCAGGTGTTTGAGTGTAATCAGGCTCAGATGCACAATTGTTAGGGTCTATGGACTATATTTTCCTGTGGAGGAGATCAATGGTGCCTAGTTCCCTGCAGTCTATAGGTGGCGCTGTCGCCATAGACTGGGGTTGAACCATCGTTGTAAGGTTGTGCCTTTTTGTGTCCCCTCTTGGCGGTGGTACGGCGGGGCGGGGAACCCGCTTTGCCTGCTGGGAGGGGGTATAAAAGGGGCGGCCATCTTCCACACGGGGTCCGAGTCCCAGGCACCTTCAGCCTGGGGCTGCTGTTCCGGTTCGTCCGCACCCAGGTGCCCGTGGCCTGGGTGTAGGGGATTGAATGCCATCCCAGGCACCTTTGGCCAGGGGTGAGGCACTACTTGAGGAGGCCTGGGGCCCAGTACCTTCGACTGGGTCCCGCGAGGGATCGAGGAATCCTAGGGGTCCACCGTGTGAGGGAACCCGAATCTAGGACGAGGGGGACCAGAGAGGTTACCTTTACCGAAGACCCATTGCAGCAATTTGGTGATGGTGGGGCCTCTGGTGACCGTCCGGATGGATGTCTTCTCCCTGACAGGGATCGCAACTTTTTGAAGGTAGTCTACATTTAATGGTCTGTGGCAGGAACCCAACGTGAATCAGGTCGGTGGCAGAGACAAAACAACCAGGTCTGTGGCAGGGACCTTATTTCACCTGGTCCGTGGCAGGGACCAACCTCACGGTCGGTGGCAGCGGCTGTGCGCCATAACTGTTGTGAAATCCTAACAGTTTCGTTTCATTGATAGGATTGTTCCTGGACCTCCTCCCCACTGTGTTCTGAACTGTTCTGTGTCTGACCAGACGCTCTCAAAGGACTATTTATTGCTCTGAAGAATAAATAAGTGTTGGACTTTCAGTGGTGTGGAACTTGACTTTCTGGGAGCTAAAGGGTCCTACCTCCACTTGCGTGGAGGGTGGGAGTCTTCCTCAAGGGAAGTTTTGGCTCTGGACGGGGACACAGGCCCGAAGGTAAAAGGTTATAGCTCACACCTCTGCACACAAGAGGATACGAGCTGGTGGTGCGCCACACTCTCCTCCCTGGTCCCCTAGACGAGAGCCATTGACCGAGAAGAGAAAGAGGGAGTGAGAGGTGAGGTCGCTACAAGTGTATTACCATTACAAAATAATTTATTAGACTTAAAAATGCCTTCTTACATCAATATAATAAAAATGCGCCAAGGAAAGACAAACAAACGACGTTCACGCCTCCTCTCGCGTCACTTTCGGTCCGCGGTATACTCTGACCTGGATCCTGGAAGTGGTGGTGATCGTTGTTTTACGGGATTATGATCTGGAGGATTATGATCTAAGGCATATGTTATATGTACATGAGGTGAGAGTCCTGTGAGCACTGTGGTGTGGTGTCAGCGATTTCACTCATGAGAATACACCAAGGGATTATTTGTTCACCGTGTTCACTGTTTGCACCTTTCTGAATATTGGACTATTCATTCATAAGGACTTTACTGCACTTTTTCAAAGCATTTGTTTTCACTTAATTTAATTTGTTAGGAAATATTGGATGCACTTTAATAGGAGTTTTTTTGTGTCACTATATATTGGATCAACATCAGATGTACCATTTTATCAGTTTATTTTCACAATTTATTATTGTTTGACCATTTATGATTTAATTTATATATGGGAGACTATAGGATATGTGCAAGATCACTTTAAATAAGTTATTAGTGTAGTTGTGAACACTTTTAGGTTTTGCTGCAATACCACTTTATTTAATTTCGCTTTGAGTTATATTTAGTAGCGCAGAGGACCTACACACACACACACACACATATTAATGCACTGTACCATTATATGTATGAATGTTTTCGAAGTACTATTATATTTTTTGTAGAGTATCATTGTACTGTGTTCATGCTATATCGCATCAAAACGTGTCGACACATGAAGACCCCATAACCTATTGGATATGACAAGCCGGAGTATAACCATTGCTTGCCATATACAGTTGATTATTTTGGCACCATGATAACTGTTTTTATCCGTTTCGTGAACAAGAGTTCACTTCCTCAGGGGTTGATGCATGCATCTATGAAATAAAATAATTTGAAAAAGGGACAGTAATAATATATATATTGTCGGTACAATAAATTGATGATAAAGAGCCACCCAAGGGGCCCATACTTACAGATCTGTTAATCATGGATTTACACGATCATACTCCACTGAAAACCCCCTCTTCAGGCATTGGGAGGGGTCAATCGGGGCCAGGTGGGGGTATAAATTGGGAGGGTTCAGCAATTTCCATGCTTCCATTTTCTCCATAGTGATCGGTGATACTACATGCATTCTCTTGCTAGGGCAAATGCTCCACCATGGTAGGTCACTTGTATTCACTTCTACATTTTTTGTTTGACACTTATCCTTCTTCCCCCTCTTCTGGGGAGACTGTTTTTATCCTATTTCATGTTTTCTTATTTCTTTTTGACTTTCATTTACTGGGAAAAAACACTCTATGTACCCATGTACACTCACTATATATTTTTATTTAATTTGCACTATATTACTGTCAGGGTCACCTGTGGCCAGGTGACAGATGCACACCGTAGGGGGACAGGAGTGCACCGCGAGGTAGTGAACCCTATGGCTGGCTTCTGCGGATAGGAAACTGGGTGGTTGTGGAAAGCCGGACCAGAGGAGCACAACCGGGATCCTAACGGAAGCTAGAGCCAAGATTCCCCAGGGCGCGGAGTCTAAGACCCAGCTGGTCTTCTCCAGGGCCTCTAGTGGTGAGGATGTTATGCTGCAGGCTGGGACCAGGTCGCGGCCCCTGGAGTTTCCTAGCTCACGCCCCGTAGGATAAGGGGAAAAGAGGGGAAGCAGCAGCACACGATAAGAGAGAACCGAATAACAAGCTGAAGGTCAGGGGCCACAAGCAGACAAGGATAACGAAGAACGAGCCGAAGGTCAAGGGTCATGAGCAGACAGGGATAGTCGGGGACAAGCCAATAACGTAACAGAGAGACAGACGTAGCACACGGCAGGCAGGAACCCAAACACACAATGCCTAACAAACACGTTGATCAGCAAAGCAGGCTTGCAGTGCACAGGTTAATATAGTGTTCTGTGATAGGGCCTGGGGTGGAGTCAGGCTGGGAGGAGATTATAAAGGAAGCCAGGTGAAGGAGGTCTGGTCTCTAGATGAACACATGAGGAGGAAGGTAAGATGGCAGACAGACATTAATGCATATCCATGACAGTACCCTCCCTCTTACGAGGCCTCCCCCTTCCCCGCCTGGGCCCAGGTTTAGAGGGAAACTTCAGATGAAACTCCTTTAACAGACGAGGTGCAAAGACCTCAGATGCAGTGATCCAAGACCTCTCCTCAGGACCAAACCCTTTCCAATGAACGAGGTACTGAAGAACGCCTTTACAGAGTCGGGAGTCCAGAATTTGACTGATCTCGTACTCCTGATTATCCTCAGAGACAGGCGCCACGGTAGGGAGAGGACGAGAGAATTTATTGAGGACTAAAGGCTTTAGAAGAGCAACATGAAAGGAGTTAGTGATTTTAAGGCTCTTAGGAATCTGGAGTTTGAAACAAACCGGATTCAGTTTAGCAGTTACCGTGTATGGACCGATGAATCGTGGAGCAAACTTCAGAGAAGGAACTCGGAGCTTGATGTTCCTGGTAGAGAGCCAGACTTTGTCCCCTGGCTGAAGAGAAGGCGGTTTACGCCTGCGGCGGTCGGCAAAGCCTTTGAATTTTTCAGCAGCTGCCCGGAGGGAATAATGAACGTGACCCCAAACGGAATTGAGAGACTCCTGAACCGAAGCCAAAGCTGGAATGTCTGGAGAACAGATCATGGGAAGAGGAAGTTGAGGGTGTTTTCCATAAACTGTGAAAAAGGGTGTCTTCTGCGAACTGGTATTCACATGATTGTTATGGGAGAATTCTGCCCACGGGAGTAGAGAGGACCAATCGTCATGGTGAGAAGACACAAAGGTGCGAAGAAAGACCTCTAACTCCTGATTAACCCTCTCAGTCTGTCCATTGGATTGGGGATGGTAAGAAGAAGAAAAATCCAAGACAATATTGAGGGATTTGCAAAAGGCTCTCCAAAAACGAGACGTGAATTGGACTCCCCTGTCGGAAACAATATGAGAAGGGACCCCATGTAGGCGGAGAATTTCCCGAATGAAAATGGGAACCAAGGCAGGGGCAGAAGGAAGACCAGGAAGAGGAACAAAATGAGCCATCTTGGAGAATGATCGATTACCACCCAAATGACTGTATTATTCTCAGACAGTGGGGGATCGGTGATAAAATCCATGGCAATATGGGCCCAGGGTTCCTTAGGAATGGGCAAGGGCATGAGGAGACCAGCAGGAGCTTGTGTGGAGGATTTGGACTGAGCACAGACATGACAATTACACTATAAGTTTGCTACATATAATTGTGCGTAACATCAATCTTTCATCTATTATTCATAGATAACTGTGCATGCATCAACCCCTGAGAAAGTGAACTCTTGTTCATGAAACGCGTCGGTCTACGATGCATTCTCATACCCATTATGGATGGTTTTCTGGAATTTGTAATTGGTGATGAAACAACATTATGTTCTACGCTACAAATCTGTTTGACAATATGGTACCTGCTTGTGTATATTTGTTGGCATTGCATGTACAGTGGAACCTTGGATTACGAGCATAATTCGTTCCAGGAGAATGATTGTAATCCAAAGCACTCGCATATCAAAGCGAGTTTCCCCATAGGAGTCAATGGGAACTCAGATAATTCGTTCCACATTGACTTCTATTGTATGTGGCCAGAGATGGCAGGGCACCAGAACACTCGGAAACAGTCAGAAATGGCTCAGAGAGGCTCGGAAACACTCGCAAACGTCTCGTAGAGGTTCAGAAACACTCAGGAACTGAGTGTTTCCGAATGTTTCCGTGTGGCTTCGAGTGCATCTGAGCGGCTCCGACTGTCACCGGCACCCCGCCACCTCTGGGCAAATGCGGTACTGAACACCACAGAGGCTTCAATTCTGCTCATTTCACGAGACAACGCTCGCAAACCGAGTCAGAATTCTAAAAAAATAATAGCTTGTATTGCAAAACGCTCGTTAACCGCGTTACTCGCAATCCGAGGTATTACTGTACTAATAAATTTAGATAACATGCATTTTACTATGTGGTGTGTCACACCTCATTTAAAGTCCCATGGGCAAACTATTGTATTTCTATGCAGAATAGCATCTCTGAACGCACAACACATCGAACATTAAAGTAGATGGGCTATAGCAGCAGAAGACCACACCGGCTGCCACTCCTGTCAGTTAAGAACAGAAAACTACGGCTACAATTCACACAGGCTCACCAAAATTGGACAATAGAAGATTGGAAAAACGTTGCCTGGTCTGATGATTCTTGATTTTAGCTGCGATATTCAGATGGTCGGGTCAGAATTAGGTGTAAACAACATGAAAGCATGGATCCATCCTGCCTTGTATCAACAGTTCAGGCTGGTGGTGGTGTAATGGTCTGGGGGATATTTTCTTGGCACATTTTGGGCCCCTTAGTACCAATTAAGAATTATTTAAACGCCATAGCCTACCTGAATATTGTTGCTGATCATGTCTATCCCTTTATATCTACAGTGTTCCCATCTTCTGATGGCTACTTCCAGCAGGAGAATGCACCATGTCAAAAAGCTCAAATCATCTCAAACTGGTTTCATGAACATGACAATGAATTCACTGTACTCCAATGGCCTCCACAGTCACCAGATCTCATCCAATAGAGCACCTTTGGGATGTGGTGGAATGGGGGATTCGAATCATGGATGTGCAGGCGACAAATATGCAGCAACTGCCTGAGGTTATCATGTCAGTATGGACCAAAATCTCTGAGGAATGTTTCCAATACCTTGTTGAATCTATGCCATGAAAAATTAAGGCAGTTCTGAAGACAAAAGGGGGCCCAACCCCGTACTAGCAAGGTGTACCTAATAAAGTGGCCGGTGAGTGTAAATATTATACAAAAAACATATATATACTTTCTAATGGGGCAAAATACTTAAAACAAATAGGTGTCCCACAGCACTGCTGTGACAGGGAAAAATAGTGCATGTCACTCTCAACCTACCATTAGTGATGAGCCGAACACCCCCGGGTTCGGTTCGCACCAGAACCCGCGAACGGACCGAAAGTTCGTACGAACATTAGAACCCTATTAAATACAATGGATGCGAACGTTCGAATTCTAAAGTGCTAATTATAACAACTATTATGCATGTTATTGTCATAAAAAGGGTTTGGGAACCCGGGTTCTGCACCAGGGGACATGTATCAATGCAAAAAGAAGTTTTAAAAACGGTCGTTTTTCGGGGGCAGTCATTTTAATGATGCATAAAGTGAAAAAAAAAAAGTCAAATATTCCTTTAAATATCGTACCTGGGGGGTGTCTAAAGTATGCCTGTGAAGTGCCACGTGTTTCCCGTGTTTAGAACTGTCCCTGCACAAAATGACACTTCTAAAGGAAAAAAAAGCCATTTAAAACTGCTTGCGGCTTTAATGTAATGTCTGGTCCCGGTAATATGGATGAAAATCTTTAAGAAAAATGGCATAGCTACCCCATGACCCCCCCCCCCTACCCCAGCCCATTACCAGCCCCTTTGGGTCTTGTATGGATATTAAGGGGAACCCCGCACATAAAATAAAAAAGGCCCTATATACTCTGAACAGCCGTATACAGGCGGTGCATACAAGACAGGGACTGTAGGTTTGTTCTTATGTAGAATCTGTTTGTAATTTTTAACAGGTACATTGTTTAAGTGTAGCTCCAGCCCAAAAATCTATTTTTAAACTTTTTGGAAAACATAGGTAAGGGTTATCACCCCTGTAACATTTGTTTTGCTGTCTGTGCCCCTGTTCAGAACATTTCACCTCACTTTCCGTCCCAATGACAACTGTTTTTGAAATGTGGTGTTTTTCTTGAAACAAGGATTGCTGATAAAGCATCAGTACAGAGGAGACACCTTTCTCCCATATTAATTCTTACAGGAGAGAATTTTCCTTCCTAGGGGTAGATTTCCTCTCACTTCCTGTTGTCTTCTTGCGTTTGCAAGTAGGAGTCGTTTGTAAGTTGGATGTTTGAAAGTAGGGACCTGCCGTAGATACTCTGCAGAAATAGGCCCCTTAGTTGTTGGTGTTGGCACAACACTGTAAGCACTCACAGTTACTCTTGGTTGGTGCTGGAACGCCCTGCTGTCAACTATTATATCAGGAATTGTAATTACATATAATTGTTGAACAGTGGTAGTAAAAATTGGGCCTTTGATGGTGGTGCTGGTGCCACAACACTGTAAGCCCTGACAGTTACTCTTGGTGGGTGCAGCAATGGGCCCTGCTGTGAATTATTAGATCAAGAATTGTAATTGCATGCCCCTGTTGAACAGGGGCTGAAAAATTGGGCCTTTGGTGGTGGTGGTGGTGTTGACACAACACTGTAAGCCCTCAGAGTTACTCTTGGTGGGTGCAGGAATGGGCCCTGCTGTGAATTATTAGATCAAGAATTGTAATTACATGCCCCTGTTGAACAGGGGCTGAAAAATTGGGCCTTAGGCACTGGTGGCACAACACTACAACCCCTCACAGATACTGTACTTGGAGCACAGCAATGAGCCCTGTTGCAAAGTATTGCTTCAAAAATTGTAATGACACGCCCCTGTTAAACAGGGGCTGAAAAATTGGGCCTTAGGCACTGGTGCCACAACACTCCAACCCCTCACAGATACTGTACTTGGAGCACAGCAATGAGCCCTATGGCAAATTATTGCTAAAAAAATTGTAATTACACGCCCCTGTAAAACGGTGGCTGAAAAATTGGGCCTTAGCCACTGGTGGCGTCACCCATAAACAAAAATGATCTTCCAAGCTATCATCATCAATCGTATCATTGAGGACTCGGAGGAGGAGGATAGCCAGTCAACATAACAGCACAGGCACTCAGCATCAGCATCAGTCTTGAAGGGATGTGACATGTTAAAATCAATTAGTCTGTTATATCAGCATCAGGTGTGTGGTAGCTGGTGGTGATCCAAGACTGGTTCATCTTGATGAAAGTCAGTCGATCAACCGAGTCGGTGGACAGGCGCACCCTGTGATCCGTGACAAATCCTCCAGCAGCACTGAATGTGCGTTCCGAAAGAACGCTGGATGCAGGACAGGCCAGTAGCTCAATTGCATACTGTGCAAGCTCTGGCCAGTGATCCATCCTCAAGACCCAGTAAGCCAGAGGATTTTCGGTGGGGAAGGTGTCCAAGTCTGACCTTGCCCCTAGATATTCCTGCACCATGTTTATCAGACGCTGGCGATGGTTGCTGGAACCAATCATACTTTGGGGCTGCGGACTAAAGAATTGTCTGAACGCATCGGTCAGACGGCCACCTTCCCCACCGCTCCTTCTTTGACTGGCCGAAGCCTCAGCAACTCGTTGTCCTGGACCAGGAGTTTGTAACCTCCCAGTCTCTGGGAACGCGTTGCACAGACCTTTCTGCAAGGCCTCCCGGAGTTGTCTCATCCTCTGCTCCCTCTGCGACGGTAACATAAGGTCCGCAACCTTACCCTTGTACCGTGGATCAAGGAGAGTGGCCAGCCAGTAATGGTCCCTCTCCTTGATCCGAAGAATACGAGGATCCTTCCGCAGACTTTGCAGGATCAGGGAGGCCATGCAGCGTAGGTTTGCTGAGGCATTCGCTCCGGAGTCCTCTGGGTCACTAAGGACGACATGATCCGCAGTCACCTCCTCCCAGCCACGTACAAGTCCACTGGTTTCTTGGGACTGTAAATCATCCCTAAAAGACTGCTGCTGATGATGCTGAGTGCCAGCCTCCACCTCCATGCTGACACAATCCTCCTCCTCCTCCTCCTCCTCCTCCTCTTCCTCTTCCTGTGCGATGGGTGGGACAGAAGGAACACTGTCTGGGTAAAGGGGGCCTTGAGAGGCAAGGAAGTCCTCCTCTTCCTGCCTCTGTTCTGCCTCAAGTGCCCTGTCCATTATTCCACGCAGCGTGTGCTCCAACAGGTGGACAAGAGGTACAGTGTCACTGATGCATGCACTGTCACTGCTCACCATCCTCGTGGCCTCCTCAAATGGTGCCAGGACAGTGCATGCATCCCTGATCATGCCCCACTGGCGTGGAGAAAAAAAACCAAGCTCCCCTGACCCTGTCCTGGTGCCGTAGTCGCACAGGTACTCATTGATGGCCCTCTGCTGCGTGTGCAGCCGCTGCAGCATGGCCAACGTTGAGTTCCACCTGGTGGGCATGTCACATATAAGGCGGTTCTTGGGCAGGTTCAACTCCTTTTGCAGCTCAGCCAGGCGAGCACTGGCATTATAAGATCTGCGGAAATGCACACAGACTTTCCTGGCCTGCCTCAGGACATCCTGTAAGCCCGGGTACCTGCCCAAGAACCGCTGCACCACCAGGTTAAGGACGTGAGCCACACAGGGCACATGGGTCAGTTGTCCCTGTCGGAGGGCGGAGAGGAGGTTGGTGCCATTGTCGCAAACCACCATTCCTGGCTTAAGCTGGCGTGGCGTCAACCACCTCTCGGCCTGGCCCTGCAGAGCAGACAGGACCTCTGCCCCAGTGTGGCTTCTGTCCCCCAAACACACCAGCGCAAGCATGGCATGGCATCTTTTTGCCTGCGTACTTGCGTAGCCCCGTGAACGGCTACGGAGCACCGCTGGTTCATAGGACAAACCACAGGAAGAGGCCATGGAGGAAGAAGAAGAGGAGGGGGTGGAGGAGAGAGGTGTGTCACAACCAGTAGTAGCATTTTGGAGGCGTGGCGGTGGGACAACCTCCAACACTACTGCACCTTGTCCTGCATCCTTCCCAGCTGCCAAAAGAGTGACCCAATGGGCCGTGAAAGAAAGGTAACGTCCCTGTCCATGCCTGCTGGACCATGAGTCAGCGGTAATATGCACCTTACCGCTGACCGCCCTGTCCAGCGAGGCCAAGACATTGCCTTCCACATGCCGGTAGAGAGCCGGAATAGCCTTCCGTGAGAAAAAGTGGCGTTTGGGAACCTGCCACTGAGGAACCGCACATTGCACAAACTCACGGAAGGGGGCCGAGTCTACCAACTGAAAAGGCAGCAGTTGAAGCGCTAGCAATTTAGCCAAGCTAGCATTCAACCGCTGGGCATGTGGATGGCTGGGAGTGAACTTCTTTCGACGGTCCAGCAGCTGGGGCAGGGAAATTTGCCTGCTAGAATCGGACGTCGGTGTACTGCTAGCAGAGTGGCCGCAAGTACTTGGCTGTGACACACCTAATTCTACACCTTCATTCCTCTCAGTGCATGTTTCAGAGAGGACTGAAGTTATAGTGGGGTTGGAAATCCCAGCTGATGCGGTGCAAGGAGAGGTCCGCTTTGTTCTTTGGTGTGGGTCTTTGAGGTAGGCTTGCCAATGAGCTGCATGGCAGGTCAACATATGTCTGGTCAGGCATGTGGTACCCAAGCGGCTGATGTTTTGGCCACGCGATATACGCTTGAGACATATGTTGCAAACAGCAGCTGTGCGATCTGATGCACTAGCCTCAAAAAAGGCCCACACCAAGGAACTTTTTGAATGACGGGCAGAGGCAGCGCCCTGCACAGGCGGAGCTCTGCGGTGTGATTCCGTCGGTGTACTGCCCTTACGCTGGCCACCAAAGGGCATCCTGTCTCGTTGGAGATGTGCCTCCTCCTCATCCTCCTCCTCCTCTCTCCTATTAGGCACCCACGTGGAGTCAGTGACCTCATCATCCCCTCCCTCCTCATCACTGGAGCCAATCTGGCAGTATGCTGCAGCTGCTGGAACATGACTGCCAGATTGGTGTCCTTCTTGAGCATCCCCTCTGTCTGCTCTCACCCTACTGCCTTCCTGTAGCTGGGTTTCATCATCAGACCCTTCGAAACGCTGGGCATCCTCCTGGAGCATGTACCCAACACTGTGCTCAAACAGTTCGGGGGACTCCTCAGGAGGAGGACATGGTGGGTCTAGGGAAGGAGTGACTGATGATGAGTCTGACATTGATACCAGGGAAGAGGACGCTTTGGCAGCTGCTTTGCCAGTACCCTGAGCCTGGCTTGGTCATCCACTCTACCAAGTCTTCGGCATGATGTGGCTCAACATGTCCAGCTGCGGAAAAGAAGGACAAGCGTGTCCCATGGCCATGTGCTGATGACAATGCACCGCGTCCACGACCAGCACTGTTGCCCCCAGACACAGAGCCTGCTTGCCCTCTTTTATTGCCTCCTGACTGTCTGCCTCTCCTTGTTTGCCTTCCAGACATTCTAATAGATGGCCTGCAGGGAGATGGGAAAAAAGCAATAAGGGCTACCTTCAGGTGTCCTTCTCTATCCCTTGAAACAAGGACTTGCACAGTGAAAGAAACTGACACTCTCCCTACCTACAGTTTTCTGTCCCTAGAAAAAAATGTTTTTTTTAAGCACAATATAGCACAAGGAGAATTCACTCACTGTCCTTCCAGGTCCCTGGAAACAAGGACTTGCACAGTGAAAGAAACTGACACTCTCCCTACCTACAGTTTTCTGTCCCTAGAAAAAATGTTTTTTTTAAGCACACTATAGCACAAGGAGAATTCACTCACTGTCCTTCCAAGTCCCTAGAAACAAGGACTTGCACAGTGAAAGAAACTGACACTCTCCCTACCTACAGTTTTCTGTCCCTAGAAAAAATGTTTTTTTTAAGCACAATAAAGCACAAGGAGAATTCACTCACTGTCCTTCCAGGTCCCTAGAAACAAGGACTTACACAGTGAAAGAAACTGACACTCTCCCTACCTACAGTTTTCTGTCCCTAGAAAAAATGTTTTTTTTAAGCACAATATAGCACAAGGAGAATTCACTCACTGTCCTTCCAGGTCCCTAGAAACAAGGACTTACACAGTGAAAGAAACTGACACTCTCCCTACCTACAGTTTTCTGTCCCTAGAAAAAATGTTTTTTTTAAGCACAATATAGCACAAGGAGAATTCACTCACTGTCCTTCCAGGTCCCTGGAAACAAGGACTTGCACAGTGAAAGAAACTGACACTCTCCCTACCTACAGTTTTCTGTCCCTAGAAAAAATAGGATTTTTTACTCACCGTAAAATCCTTTTCTCTGAGTCCATGGACCGACACAGCTTCTCTATTGACAAAGTGGGTATTATCCGTTAATTAGGAGTGACTAGGCAGAAAAACTTGTAAAAAGTGTTGCATCACACCTTCTACAGTACCGCCCAGGGGGCGGACCCTCTGGGTATACCCTCTCAGTCTGCACATCGCAGATCAGTTCGTCAAAAAGCAGTACAAACTTAAAAGGAGGGGTGGGTGCTGTGTCGGTCCATGGACTCAGAGAAAAGGATTTTACGGTGAGTAAAAAATCCTATTTACTCTTTCGTCCATGGACCGACACAGCTTCTCTATTGACAAAGTGGGACGTCCCAAAGCAGTGTCAGAGAAAAAACGAGGGGTGGTAACAGCATAAAAACAAACTTCACCCCAAAACACAAAACAGCACTCCTCCAACGGAGGAGTTGCAACTCTAAACAGCCGCCTGCAAAACCTTGCGGCCGAAAGAGGCATCCGAAGATGCACCTACATCAATTTTGTAGAATTTTGTGAAAGTGTGAGCGGACGACCAAGTCGCCGCTTTACATAGTTGGGAAACAGACGCTTGATGTCGGAAAGCCCAAGAGGCACCTATTGCCCTGGTCGAATGCGCCGTGACAGGAAAGGGGGGCGCCTGACCCTTTAAGGCGTAAGCCTGGATTACTATCTGTCGGATCCACCTAGAGATGGTGGCCGATGAGACTGCTTGGCCCTTCTTGGGACCAGCCACTGAAACAAACAGTGAGTCTGACTTCCGGAACAGGGAAGTAGCAGATATGTATACTCTCAAAGCTCGGACAACGTCCAAGGATGCAACGCCGACTCCTTAGGATTCGACGGCTGAGGACACAAGGATGGAAGTACAATGTCTTCGTTGAGATGAAAAGCCGAAACGACTTTCGGAAGAAAGGAAGGCTGCGGCCGCAGCACCACCTTATCCTTGTGGAAAATCAAATAGGGAGCCTTGCAGGACAAGGCTGCCAGCTCAGAGACTCGTCTAACTGACGTAACAGCCACCAAAAAGACCACTTTCTGAGAAAGTGTCAACAGGGGAATATCTCTAATATTCTCAAACGGTGCCGTCTGAAGCACCGAGAGGACCAGGTTCAAGTCCCACGGAGGTAATGGGGGGCGGACCAGAGGGGCCACATGTCGAACCCCCTGCCCAAATGTACTCACGAGAGAGTGAGTCGCCAGGGGTCGCTGAAAAAAGACAGCCAGGGCAGATATCTGTCCCTTAATCGTACTTAGGGCAAGCCTTTGGTCTACCCCATGCTGTAAAAACAGCAGGATTCTGGAAACCAAATAGGTACGCGGATGCCATTTCATTTCCTCACATATGGAGATGTAGGCCCTCCAAGTGCGGTGATAGACCTTCCTAGAGGACGGTTTTCGAGCACTTCTCATAGTAGACATTACTGAGTCTGACAGGCCCCGATCTCTCAGTACCTGGTTCTCAACAGCCATGCCGTTAAAGCCAATGACTGTAAAGCAGGATGGAATATGGGACCTTGCGATAGCAGGTCCTTCCGTAGTGGTAGGCGCCAGGGGACGTCTGCTACCAGACGTACTAGATCGGCGTACCAAGGACGCTGAGGCCAATCTGGAGCGATTAGGATCATTGGAATTCCCTCTGCCTCCACTCTGCGGAGCAGAAGAGGAAGAAGCCTTAAGGGAGGGAAGGCATAGATTAGCCGATACTGACCCCACGATGCTACCAACGCGTCCGTTGCATCTGCCCATGGGTCTCTTGACCGGGCCACAAACCTCAATACCTTCCGATTGAGTCGGGAAGCCAGAAGATCTACGTCTGGTGTGCCCCATCTTTGGCAGAGGAGTTGGAACACCTCCGGGTGTAAGGACCATTCTCCCTGGTCCAGCATCTGGCGGCTCAGGTAGTCCGCCTGCCAGTTTTCCACACCCGGAATGTACACGGCCGACAGTGCCGGTACGCTCCTCTCTGCCCACTTCAGGAAGCGAGCGATCTCCGATGCTGCAGCTGAGCTTCTTGTTCCTCCTTGATGATTGACATATGCCACTGCTGTGGCGTTGTCTGACTGGATCCTGACTGGACGCCCTTGCAGTCTCTGAGACCATTTGAAGAGGCACAGCTTGATCGCCCGGATCTCCAGGACATTGATCGGCAGGAGGGCTTCCTCTGGGGTCCAGCGACCTTGCGCCGACTGGACACCCCAGACTCCCCCCCAACCTGTAAGGCTGGCGTCCGTCGTGATCACTATCCAGTAAACCGGAAGAAATGACTTCCCGGCCATTAGAGCCGGTGCTGTCAGCCACCATACCAGGGATCTCCTGACTAGGTGGCTCACTCGGATTTGATAATCCAGAGATGAAGGGCATCTGTTCCATCTGGACAGAACTTCCTTCTGTAACACTCGAGTGTGGTATTGAGCATATGGGACCGCCTCGAAGGAGGCTACCATGAGGCCCAACACTCGCATGCAAAAACGGAGTGACGACCAATTCCTGGAAGTCAGCTGCCGTACTGCAGCCCGGAGGGTCTGCAACTTCTCCACAGGGAGGAATACCTTTGCCTCTGAGGAATCCAGAATCAACCCCAGGTACACTAGGCGTTGAGTGGGCACCAATACTGACCTTTGCGTGTTTAGTATCCAACCACAGTCTCGAAAAGTCTGACAGGTAATGGACACGCTTACCTCTAATTCTGAGCTTGAAGGGGCCTTCAGCAGAAGTTCGTCCAAGTAACCTGTGATAGCGATACCCCGCTGTCTTAGAAGTGCCAGAATCGGAGCGAGCACCTTGGTGAACGTCCTGGGTGCTGAGGCAAGGCCAAACGGGAGGGCCACAAACTGGTAGTGGTTCTTCCCAATAGCAAATCGCAGAAACCTCTGGTGTCTGGAGTATATGGGGACATGCAGGTATGCGTCCTTGATGTCCAAGGAGGCCAGAAAGTCCCCCGGATGGAGAGCCGTGACTACGGATCGAACCGACTCCATACCAAAATCTTTGTACCTTCACAAAGCAATTGAGGGCTCCGAGATCCAAGATTGGACGAACCCCCTCCTTCTTTGGCACAATGAACAGATTTGAGTAAAAACCCTGACCCCGTTCCTGTTCTGGAACTGGAATAACTACCCCGCGTTTCAGTAGACCCTGGACCGCCCCATACAGGGCCTCCCGACGGGTCGGTAGTAGCTGGAGATTGGAGGTGATGAATCTGTCTGGTGGACAAGAGAGAAATTCTATCTTGTAGCCTGAAGAGATTACTTCGCAAACCCACCTGTTGGAGACTAGAGCAGTCCACTGAGTCGCGAATTCGCGAAGACGTCCCCCCACCCGAGAGCTGGGTGGGGGCGGACCTTCATGTGGACGCAGATTTGTCCGCAGGCTTGTTGGGTCTGCGGGACCAAGGACGCTTTTGTCCTTGGGCAGGCGCTTTATCGGCCTGGGGTCTTTTCCCTGTCGCCCTAGGGGGACGAAAAAAAACACTTGTGTGCAGTAAAGGAGGGCCCTTGCCCTTGGCGTGGCCCCTTACCCTTGCTAATTTGGGGAAGCAAAGTGCTTTTACTTCCTGTGGCATCCTTGATGATGTCATCCAGAGAAGCCCCAAAAAGTCTGTCGCCCTTAAAAGGCAGATCCAACAGGGCTTTCTTGGAAGTCTGGTCCGCAGACCAGCCTTTTAGCCAGATCAGGCGGCGTATTGCTACTGCATAAACCGAAGTTTTAGACAGCAGGGGAATAGTATTCATGTCTGACTCGCAGACAAACCTAAGGCCCTGGACCAACAGGTCGGCCAATGTTATCTCATCAGGAGGAGCATCTCGCTCCTTAACCCCTGGAGTAGCAATCTTGCCCATTCAGTAAGTGTGTGAGACACTAGGGCCCCCGCCAATGCCGGGCGTACTGCCGAGCCTACCACTGAGTATAGGTAGCAAGCGAGTGCTTCAGCCTTCTTATCCACAGGGTCCTAGAAAACAGGAGCCCCTTCTACAGGAATTGTGGTGGCTCTATTAAGTCTGGACACCGGAGGGTCCACTATAGGGGGGAGAGGTCCATTTCTTACAAAAACTCTCCTCAAAAGGGGTACCGTACCGCAAACCTCTTTGGGGCTGTAAAGACCCTCAGTGGGTTCTCCCATTCCTTGTATAAGAGTTTATCAAAAGACACACAAGGGAACACCTTAGCAGTGCGGGCAGGTCTATGAAACCCAAGTGGACCGGAGTCTCTGCTGCTTCTGCAGTATTTTCCAACTTTAGCGTATCCCGCACTGCAGTAATAAGGTCAGATACCAAAGCCGTCTCGCGTACTGACCTGGACTTGGAGTCCTCCTCACTGTCCGATCGGTCACGGTCTGCAGTCTCTGATGCGTCAGAATCTGGGCCATGAGCCGTAGCTGGACCTGGTTCTGCATCAGAAATATCCCCAGAAGATTGCAGGGGACGGGGGCATTTATTACCCCCTGTATTCCCGTGTGCTGCTTCCACCCTGGCAGCAAACGCCTCTAGGATTGCCGACATAGCGTCCATAGACACCTCAGGGACACCAGCTGCTAAATCTGGTGTTTCAGGGGAGAAGACATCTGGCTCAGATGCCATGCTGACCACACGCTGACACTCACAGGGCTCCAGGCAAGATATCAATAGGCCACCCTCCTGCGCTGCAGAGATGCTGGGTTACCCAGAGGACTCACCACCCTGGATAGGTACTGCTATGCTGCGCCTGTGATGCTGTCCCCTTGCTGCTGTGTCAGTCTGCTTCTTTTATCAGCACTTCCTGTGTGAATTTTCACGCCAGTGTAATGCACCCTAGAGGCCGGAGGCTCTCGCAAAATGGTTGCCAAAAACGTCTGTATGGAAGATAATGTGGGCTCTAAGAAAATGGCCGCCGACAGAAGATAGAGGTCAGGCAGCCATAGCCCACAAAAAGATGGCCGCCGAACGGCAATATCTGCATACAGGGTGGACCAACATGGCCGCCGATCACCTGATAGGGGCCAGTGGGTGTGGCCGAACCACAGGAAGATGGCCGCCAGGCAGTTACAAGAGCCCAAACTTGGCATGGACCACCTCAAAATGGCCGCCGACAGCATGGAGACACAGAAACACAGGTAAGCAAAAATGACATTTCTTTTAAATGTTAGTTACAGCCAGCCCCGCTCCAGTGGGACCCCCTAGGTGACCCCCAGCACCCAGCAACCTTTAGCTAGAAGCCCAGGGAGGAGGGAAAGGCAGGGAGAGAGGGAAGAAAGGGGCCACAACCACTTACTTGATCTCTCCAGGAATGTCCAGCTAAATCACCCAGCCGAGGCAGGGGAGTTTTACTTACCTATCCTGCATGTATTCTGCTGGAAGACATTCCAAACAGATCATCGTCCGCGCACGGAAGGTGACTGTTGGCCAGGCATGCTGTGATTGGACCCAGAAGGGACGATCATATGTATGCCCTGGAGCATGACGCTCACCGGACAGGCTGCTGCGACTCGGCCGTAAGGTCAGCCGAAGCTGAGCGGTCCGATGCAAGCCTTGGAGCGTAAGCTCACCGGCCAGGCTGCTGCGACTCGGCCGTAAGGTCAGCCGAAGCTGAGCGGTCCGATGCAGGCCCTGGAGCGTAGGCTCACCGGCCACCCGTGGAGCGACGGGCATGTCGTGGAAAACCCAGCGCGTAGCTAGGGTCGGCACACGCTCGATGGCCGAAACTGGGGAGACTACAAGGATCGAGGATCCAGCCTGTCACCCAGTCGGCAGTTGATCGAAGATCGCAGGAAACAACAAATGTAGCAAAAAAAATAAATAAATAAATATATATATATATCTTTTTTCCCCGGACCAATGGGCACGAAGGGAGCCATGTCCTACTCCTTGCTAGACAGAAAAAAACTGATCTGCGATGTGCAGACTGAGAGGGTATACCCAGAGGGTCCGCCCCCTGGGCGGTACTGTAGAAGGTGTGATGCAACACTTTTTACAAGTTTTTCTGCCTAGTCACTCCTAATTAACGGATAATACCCACTTTGTCAATAGAGAAGCTGTGTCGGTCCATGGACGAAAGAGTAAATGTTTTTTTTAAGCACAATAAAGCACAAGGAGAATTCACTCACTGTCCTTCCAGGTCCCTAGAAACAAGGACTTACACAGTGAAAGAAACTGACACTCTCCCTACCTACAGTTTTCTGTCCCTAGAAAAAATGTTTTTTTTAATCACAATATAGCACAAGGAGAATTCACTCACTGTCCTTCCAGGTCCCTGGAAACAAGGACTTGCACAGTGAAAGAAACTGACACTCTCCCTACCTACAGTTTTCTGTCCCTAGAAAAAATGTTTTTTTTAAGCACAATAAAGCACAAGGAGAATTCACTCACTGTCCTTCCAGGTCCCTAGAAACAAGGACTTACACAGTGAAAGAAACTGACACTCTCCCTACCTACAGTTTTCTGTCCCTAGAAAAAATGTTTTTTTTAAGCACAATATAGCACAAGGAGAATTCACTCACTGTCCTTCCAGGTCCCTAGAAACAAGGACTTACACAGTGAAAGAAACTGACACTCTCCCTACCTACAGTTTTCTGTCCCTAGAAAAAATGTTTTTTTTAAGCACAATATAGCACAAGGAGAATTCACTCACTGTCCTTCCAGGTCCCTGGAAACAAGGACTTGCACAGTGAAAGAAACTGACACTCTCCCTACCTATAGTTTTCTGTCCCTAGAAAAAATGTTTTTTTTAAGCACAATAAAGCACAAGGAGAATTCACTCACTGTCCTTCCAGGTCCCTAGAAACAAGGACTTACACAGTGAAAGAAACTGACACTCTCCCTACCTACAGTTTTCTGTCCCTAGAAAAAATGTTTTTTTTAAGCACAATATAGCACAAGGAGAATTCACTCACTGTCCTTCCAGGTCCCTAGAAACAAGGACTTACACAGTGAAAGAAACTGACACTCTCCCTACCTACAGTTTTCTGTCTCTAGAAAAAATGTGTTTTTTAAGCACAATATAGCACAAGGAGAATTCACTCACTGTCCTTCCAGGTCCCTGGAAACAAGGACTTGCACAGTGAAAGAAACTGACACTCTCCCTACCTACAGTTTTCTGTCCCCTAGAAAAAATGTTTTTTTTAAGCACAATAAAGCACAAGGAGAATTCACTCACTGTCCTTCCAGGTCCCTAGAAACAAGGACTTACACAGTGAAAGAAACTGACACTCTCCCTACCTACAGTTTTCTGTCCCTAGAAAAAATGTTTTTTTTAAGCACAATATAGCACAAGGAGAATTCACTCACTGTCCTTCCAGGTCCCTAGAAACAAGGACTTACACAGTGAAAGAAACTGACACTCTCCCTACCTACAGTTTTCTGTCCCTAGAAAAAATGTTTTTTTAAGCACAATATAGCACAAGGAGAATTCACTCACTGTCCTTCCAGGTCCCTGGAAACAAGGACTTGCACAGTGAAAGAAACTGACACTCTCCCTACCTACAGTTTTCTGTCCCTAGAAAAAATGTTTTTTTTAAGCACAATAAAGCACAAGGAGAATTCACTCACTGTCCTTCCAGGTCCCTAGAAACAAGGACTTACACAGTGAAAGAAACTGACACTCTCCCTACCTACAGTTTTCTGTCCCTAGAAAAAATGTTTTTTTTAAGCACAATATAGCACAAGGAGAATTCACTCACTGTCCTTCCAGGTCCCTAGAAACAAGGACTTACACAGTGAAAGAAACTGACACTCTCCCTACCTACAGTTTTCTGTCCCTAGAAAAAATGGTTTTTTTAAGCACAATATAGCACAAGGGGAATTCACTCACTGTCCTTCCAGGTCCCTAGAAACAAGGACTTACACAGTGAAAGAAACTGACACTCTCCCTACCTACAGTTTTCTGTCCCTAGAAAAAATGTTTTTTTTAAGCACAATATAGCACAAGGAGAATTCACTCACTGTCCTTCCAGGTCCCTAGAAACAAGGACTTACACAGTGAAAGAAACTGACACTCTCCCTACCTACAGTTTTCTGTCCCTAGAAAAAATGTTTTTTTTAAGCACACTATAGCACAAGCACAAAACACACTGACACTCTCCCTACCTATCCTTCTCTTTCCCTAAACTAAAGGAATCCAGGTTAAGCAAGAAAGAAATAAAAGTCACTGTCCCTGCCTATGCTGCTCTATCCCTGCTCCGGAACACACTACACTAGGCCGCCGTGCTGGCGGCCTTTTATAGTGTGGGGCGTGTACTAAACACCCTCAGCAATAATTGGCCACAGGCATCCTGCCTGTGGCCAATCATTGCTCTCCTCGCTGCCGGCGCTGTGATTGGCCAAGCATGCGGGGTCACAGTGCATGCTTGGCCAATCACAGCGCCTGGATGACACTGCGATGGCGTAGTGCATTGTGGGCCGTTCGCGTCACTCGAATTTGGCGCGAACGGCCCAAATCGTTCGATCTTCGTCGAACGATCGAACAGCCGATGTTCGAGTCGAACGTATGTTCGATTCGAACACGAAGCTCATCCCTACCTACCATCCAAGCTTACATGTTGGACAGTGACAATCAATGATAACTGTCGTTTTTGGCCAGTCCTCATGGAAGCTGAAGTTGGCCTGCAGGTGTCTCATTTAAAGAAAACTGAATTTCTCTAACCATGGTTTCTAACCTACTGGAGCCCCTTGACTGCACAAATTGTATTATAAAGGAGGACTAACCATTTATGTTAGTGTAAGTTCATTTGTAAAATTACAGAAGTCCCTTTGTATTGAAATTGAATATAAAACCCAGGCTATTTCAATGGAAATTGCTTGTTTATCTATATCAGACATGTCAAATTGAATAATTGGCAGAAAAGGCAGCCAGTGCAGGCCCATTTTGACATATATAAATGGTAATTGTAAATATTTTAAATAAAAGCTTTTCCTGTTCCACCAAATAACAAAACTTTGTTCATTGCCACCATGTTCTTCCTTAGATTCACAGCCACCTACTTCTTCAGCTGAAATTCACTGGCATCTACCTTCGTCAGCTCTGATTTTCTGCCCACCATATTCTTCAGCTCAGATTCACTGCCAACACCTTATTCATTAAATTCACTGTTCACCACCCTCTTCTACTTCAACTCACAGCCATCATTATTTTCAGCTCAGATTCACTGGCACCCACTTTTCCGGTTCAAATTTACTGTCACCTCCATCTTTAGCCCAGCCCAGATACATTGCCACTACCTTCTTCAGCTTGGATTCTCTGCCCACCATACTCCTGCACCCCTTGATAACGTTTATTTGAATGAAATGCGCATTGGGAGCTACAGGGAGCTACAGGGAGCTACAGGGGTGACCTTTTTTGCACCTATCTGGGTGCCTGCATATGATTTACTGCTCTATATGCGATTTTATCCCTGCCCGTTTGTAAGTAGTTTTAACCTTCATTAAAAATCTTTGAATTTTGAATTACTGCACTATGAGTTCCTCCTTGACTTTCCCTGAGCCCACTGATGATCCTGTTAGTATGTGACAACCCACCCTGGAATCCAGGCTCATGCTATCCACCCATCCCATGAGGTTATTGGGATAAGGTGCAGCCAGACTCCCATCCTGGAGTCAAATTAGCTGGTAAGCAGCTTGTGAGTGGGGTGTGCACTTACTATGTGTGAAGAGGTTTCTTACTCACGCTGGAGCATTGAATCCTGCTAAACACATAAGTGTGTTAATTAACTTTTCTGCACAAGAGCACAGCAGTGACCTTATTGCATTTATCAGGGTGCCTGTATGTGATTTACTGCACTATATGTGATTTTATCCCTGCCTGTTTGTAAGTAGTTTTAATCTTTATTAAAAAGCTTTGAAGTTTGAATTAACACACTATGAGTTCCTCCTTGTCTTTCCCTCTGATTGAGCTCACTGATAATCCCTTTGGTATGATAACCCACCCTGGAATCCCAGCTGGAAGGAAGAGAGGAAAGTTCACCATGACTAAGCTCCGGGGGGGCGGAGTGAAAAACATTGGGGGCGTGACCTGGCGGGAGCCCAGGCTGAGGTTGTCTCTCTCTTACCACCAAAGGACTCAGTGGAAAGTGTTGCCAACCTACCAGATTGAAATTTACTGACACAACACCCAAAATTTACTAGCACGGACAAGTTTTTACTGGCATTTCCAAAAGTTACAAAATTACAGTTTTGTGCAAATTTCAGTATTTAGGCATCAAACAAGTACAATATGCAATTAACATTGTGATTTAAGGTACAGTAGAAATTAAGGCAAATAACATATTTCTTATTTTATTTTTGATTTAGTAAGTAAGTAGCTCAGGCACAGGAGGGCTGCAAATTAGAATGGGCGGCGCACACACACGTGAAATTTACTTTCACAGTGACACTGACAGCAGTGTGCAGCAGCACAGATGATGATGACACCTCACCGACTCGACACGTCCCCACCTGGGTCACAGTGACAGTTTCTCTCCACGCTAGGTGGTCTCTTCAGTCCACTTTAGTCCACACAGCACTGACAGTCCCACTCCCGGCTTGCCTTGATCCCGTTCCGCAAACCCGCACACAGGGCTCTGACCGCTCTGCTCGGCTCCCTTGCACATGCAATCGCACGACATGCTCAGGCACCCTCTTCGCCAGACCCGTTCCCCACCAGTGCCACCCAAACACACTGTAGTAGGCACTCGGATGGTCTCGGCCGGCTCCCGATTTTTTACTGGCAACCTTTTCCTGTCACTGGCATTTACTGGCAGGAGAAAAGTGCCCGTTTTTTTACTGGCTGCCAGTAAAAATACTGGCGGTTGGCAACACTGTCCGTGGATGTGAGGCACCAGGTATCTTTCCTCTCTTCTTTCCAGTGATTACAGGAGCTGGGACAAGCTCAATCCCTTGCTGGCGCTCATACAATGGATGCAGCATCACCTACACCACTCCCCATAGTGACCGAGCCTGAGCGGCACACTAAACAAACCATGGGTCACTGGAATCCCGGCTCATGCTATCCATCCCACAAGGTTATTGGGATAAGATGCAGCCAGACCTCCATCCTGGAGTCAAATTAGCTAGTAAGCAGCTTGTGAGTGGGGTGTGCACTTTCTGGGTGTGAAGAGGTTTCTCACTCACGCTGGAGTATTGAGTCCTGCTAAACACATAAGTGTACTAATGAACTTTTCTGCACAAGAGCACTTTATATCTTTGATGGACTTTTTGGGATTTTACAGTATATGAACTCTTTCTAATTTAACTACTTACTATCCGGGCCAATTCTAACACTTCCCTCCTACATGTAAAAATCGACTTTTTTTTTGCTATAAAATTACTTAGAACCCCAAACATTATATATATATTTTTAGCAGAGCCCCAATAGACTATAATGGTGGGTGTTGCAATTTTTTATGTCACACAGTGTTTGCGCCAGCGTTTTTTCAAATGCAATTCGTTTGGAAAAAAACACTTTCATGAATTAAGAGAAACAAAACACTAAAGTTAGCCCAATTTGTGTATAATGTGAAAGATGATGTTACGCCAAATAAATAGATACTTAACATGTCACGCTTTAAAATTGCGTCTGCCTGTGGAATGGTAGCAAACTACGCTGCTTAAAATTCTCCATAGGCAACGCTTTAAAACGTCTTTACGGGTTACCAGTTTAGAGTGCACAGGAGGTCTGATGCTAGAATTATTGCTGTTTACATAGTAAAGTGTGCGTTCACATTTGCATGTAAGCATGGTGAGACATGGGCACTTTTTTTTTACACTTTTTTGTTTGGGATTAACTTTATTGCTATCACAAGGAATGAACAACATCCCTTGTGTAAGCATGGGCCATGACAGGTCCTCTTAATCTAGAAATCTGGGGTCTTTTAGACCCCAAATCTTTCCGCTATCCTCCCATGCAGCCAATCAGACACAGATCGATCTGATCGGCTGCTTTCGTGGAAGAGGAAGAACCGGAAATTACTAATTACTCATCGCTCCCGGTTTCCAGGGTTACAGAGAAAGAGGAATGACGTCAGTTTCTCTCTCTCTGTCCAGGGCAGCAATCGTCGCTGGCCGCATCGCTCCAGGGCACAGCAATCGTACGGTAGAGCCCAGGAAAGGCCCACCACATGCTCACCAGCTTCACACTTCTACATGTCCACCAACCTTCTTCACAAAAGTGACAAGGCCAGGAACCCACTTGCATGCAAAGGCCCAATCTATCCAGTAACTGAAATGCCTTGTACACACGGTCGGAATTTCCGATGAAAAAAGTCAGACGAAATTTTTTCATCGGATATTCCAACCGTGTGTGTGCCCTATCGGACTTTTTCCTTTGGAAATTATGACAGAGTTAGAAAGAGAACATGTTCTCCTTTTTCCCGCCAAAAAAATTTCTATCGGAAATTCCGTCCGTCTGTATGGAACTCCGACAGAGAAAAAAACATGCATGCTCAGAATCAAGTCGATGCATGCTCGGAAGCATTGAACTTCATTTTTCTCAGCTCGTCGTAGTATTGTACATCACCGCGTTCTTGACGGTCGGAATTTGGTGTGACAGTGTGTATGCAAGACAGCTTGAACGGAATTCCGTCGGAAAATCCGATTGTGTGTACAAGGCAAAACTTGGACAGTGGTGAATATCATAACCACATGTTGTCAGGTGCTTGGCTAAGAATGGAGAGTGAGGGAAACACTGGCTGCAGCTGCTGTCTGTAGCTGCTGTCCTGAGGTGCTGAACTGGTTAACAGCGGTTTCCAACAAGAGAAGGGAGCTACTGAGCAGGAAAAGTTCAATAGATGGAGTCAGCACTGCATTGTAGGAACTATAGTCCAGAGGGGAGATTCTCCTCTGGTAATCAAGATCTTTTGAACTACATTCTCCAGAGAGAAATCTCCCGGAGGAGGGGAAAGAGCAGCATTTTCCTGACTGTACAGGACAAAATGCTCTCTTGCCTTGAGGAGGGTGACCACATCACTGTCCAATGTGCACCATTACTGCTGCATATCAGCAGCCTGAGCAGGATCCGGAGTGCTGAGTCCAGGGGTGCTGACAGCCAGCGTTAACTGAGTGCAGAGCAGATAGTGGAATAATCACTAAGTGTCCGGAGCTGCAATATCACTGGGACTGGTATGCTACTGCTGCAGTGATTTACTATCTGCTGCTAGAGAGAGACTGAGCCCTTTAGAAACTGACTACACAGCCATCTAGTAGCCTTAACCTTGCTGCCTGCAGGTTTGACTGGGACTGTATTCATGTGCACCAACAGTAAAACTGGGCCCCAATGCTAGCTGGCTGAAGAGTTAGGACTAAGGACTGCCCTTTGCAGCTGCTCCACACAGACCTTTGCCTGTTGTTTATACTAGAGGTACCTCTCAGGGGACATTGCACCATATCCTATGCACTCTAAACTAGTTATAGTATTATTATTCATTGTTCATTATTATTATTTTTCATTATTCAATGTATTATTATACATTGTAAAGCGCTGCGTAAACTGTTGGCACTATATAAATTGTGTATAATAATAATATAATAATAATAATTATTATTATTCTCATTGCAGTTAATGCTTATATGCCCTGTTTATTGCTGACTTTGCTGATTTATGTGTTAAATACAGTCTAGTGGTACAGAGTCTTATTCTAAGTTACTTTGACTTAGAGATTACACTGCCCAGTAGACTGTGTCTGAATCTACCCTCTGTATTCTCATTTATGTTACTACCACCATTTACTCTAACCCATACCAATACATTAAGTTCATCTACCACTAAACAGTCTTGTGTCTATTTCCTGGTACTAACTCACAGTCAAGTTAACCACTTGAGATCCGCGCTATAGCCGAAAGACGGCTGCAGCGCGGCTCTCAAGTGCCGAGTGGACGTCCCCAGGACGTCCTTCTCTGTTTACATCCCGCCGCGCGCCCTCGGCGGCGCGCGGCGGGAACAGCTGTGCGCTCCGCATCACGTGATGCCGATGCGCGTGCCTGGCGGCCGCGATGTCCGCCAGGTACATGCGATCGGCTGTGACAGAGGCAGGACGTGGATCTCTGTGTTACACACAGAGATCCATGTCCTGTCAGGGAGAGAGGAGACCAATGCTGTGTCCCTTGTACATAGGGACACAGATCGGTCTCCTCCCCCAGTCAGTACCCCCCCCCCCCCACAGTAAGAAACACTAATAGGGAACATATTTAACTCTTTGATCGCCCCCTAGTGTTAACCCCTTCACTGCCAGTCACATTTATACAGTAATCAATGCATTTTTATAGCACCGATCGCTGTATAAATGTGAATGGTCCCAAAATAGTGTCAAAAGTGTCCGATGTGTCCGCCGCAATATCGCAGGCCTGACAAAAATCGCAGATCGCCGCCATTACTAGTAAAAAAAAAAATATAATAAAAATGTCATAATTCTATCCCCTATTTTGTAGGCGCTATAACTTTTGCGCAAACCAATCACTATACGCTTATTGCAAAAAAAATTACCAAAAATAAATAGAAGAATACGTATCGGCCTAAACTGAGAATTTTATTTTTATTTTTTTTTAAAAATTGGGATATTATTATAACAAAAAGTAAAAAAAATATTGTGTTTTTTTTCAAAATTTTCTGTCTTTTTTTGTTTATAGTGCAAAAAATAAAAACCGCAGAGGTGATCAAATACCACCAAAAGAAAGCTCTATATGTGGGAAAAAAATGATAAAAATATCATTTGGGTACAGCGTTGTATGACCACGCAATTGTCATTCAAAGTGCGTCAGCGCTGAAAGCTGAAAATTGGTCTGGGTACGAAGGGGGTTTAAGTGCCCAGTAAGGAAGTGGTTAAAGGGGGCCATACCGATGGTCCTATAAGTGCTTGTGGCAGTTTTCATTCAACCGGGTGTTAGAGGGGCAAAGGTTATTCATTGAGTCGAGGCAATGAACAGAGAGAGAACCCATTTAACCAACCTGCTGCTGTGGGGGTAGTGCTAAACACATATTATCCACTTACTGAAGGTCACACTGACTATTTTACCCATTCACCACATGTCACTCTCAGTTATGGCCCCATCTCCTCCCCGCCCACCACCATCTTCATTGTACAGATGCATTTCTCTGCTTTCCCACCTTTGAGGGCAGAATAAATTTTCAGCTGACTGCAAGGGGGGGGGGGGTGCCCATCCCCTGGACTGCATATTTGAGATGCCTGGTATATACATTCTTGGTTATCAGGCCACAAATATGGAAACTTTTAAAATAGCATGTAGATCATAAAAAGGGTTTGAAAGGATGTGAAATCATTTTCTCTACTATTTCATAAAAATATATATATATTGTGTAAAAATGAGCAAGGTATCTTAGCATTTCAGTTTGCAAACTGGGGTACAGGGGTGAATTGGGGGAATCATCAGCAAAGCAGATTTTATTTTTTTAAAAAAAGCTATTATCTTATGTTTTAGTTATTTTAAATGATTTAAAGTATGATATAAACAAATTAAATACGATTGAACAAAAAATGTGATTCCAATATAAATTTTTATTTTGGGATGGTTTTGCAGTGTTTTTTTTTTTTTAACAAAATGGCTTCCCACACATCAACTACATGATCTTACCTTGCAGTGGGAGTGCTGAGTGAAATTCTGTATGAACCAATGTTTTGGGCTGCTGTTCAATGAGTATTTAATTTGACAGGCCTTGGCATACATTACCTTCTGTTATCATTGGCTCCGAAGGGTGGTACTGTCAGAAGGAACCCAAACCCTGATTGCCGTTTGCAGTTGGAGTGACACAGCAACCACCTTTTACACTTTGTATCGTCTTTGATACCTGACCCAATTTTGACCCTGACAAGCACATAACTAAATTGTTGATATAAATGTATATGTGAAAATATCCAAGCTGTTCCATCAACGCCACAGCTAAGCATGATTGTCAGGTGCTTATGCTTACCATAGTCAGCAGCTTTCATGTATTCTTAGAGTCTGAAATATTAACCCTTTGCTATGTAAAATATTTTTGCACTTGGTACTTTTGCAGAAGGTGAATTGAATTTCTAAAGGTCATAAAAAGATCAACTAAAATAAAAGATTTCTGCAACCATTGGAAACAATAACAATAATTAAACAATATGTTAAGAGGATGCTTAAGAGGAAACCTCTACATTTTATCAACTTTTACAGCATTTCAATCAGTAAAATGCTGAAATGCTAGTTTTTACCTAGTTTAGTCTTAAAGGCAATCATTTACTAAAGGAGGAATTTTTACATTGACTGAATAAAACTTTGTTAATTTCAAAGGGCAAACTAATAAGTTAACTTTATTGCTGACCACAAAAACAGCACAGACTCAGCAACCGGTAGCGAGGAAAGGAAGCCCTGTGTAAACTCTGATTCTCTCTAGGTGGAACTTATGAGACTTATGGGCTAATGACTGTCTCTCTCCTCCCTTTTGAAAGCACTGGCAGATCACAAAGCAACAACTCTATCACATGAGTGGAAAGGGGTAATGCCACTGCTCCCTCTTGGCTTTAATATCAGCCAACACTGGGTATTTATTTGTGACAGATGAAGAAGCGGCAGGGAATCACTGGGAAAATTAATATAACTGGGTCAGGTGGGGTGAGGGGATGCTGAATGGGCAAAGTGACAATACTTCTTTATGGTATTTACAAAAAAGTAATAACTGTAATTGTAAAGCTAAATTGCAGGTAGATATAAAAGGCCACTAATTAGGTAGGTAATAGATTCATTGAAAAATAATCATTAAATAACACATTTTTTTCACATAGCTGATGAATGTATCTCAATCTTTGTTGATACCAGACCCAAGGCTGAAAAAACAAGGGGCAGCACTGTGGCATTGTGCAATGTTGATTATCTAACTCTGTGATCTTAATGAGCAAAAGAGAGAGCATAGTGAGGATTTCAACAATATGCTGCTCTTTCATTCATCCAATCAAAGACCAAGGCATTTTCTAAAATTAGGTTGTATTGGTCAGCTTTAGTTTAGTATGCAGTGAGGTCTAAGGGAGTGAAGGACCTGGCTGTATTATCTAGTATGGTTTGCTGTCTAACAAGACCAGTTAACCACTTGCCTACTGGGCACTTTTACCCACTTCCTGCCCAGACCACCTTTCAGCTTTTAGCACTGTCACACTTTGAATGACAATTGCACGTTCATGCAACACTGTACTGTACCCATATAACATTTTTATAATTGTTTTTCACACAAATAGAGCTTATTTTTAGCCAAACAAACGAAAAAAGACTGAAAATGTATACATATTTCATAGTTTGTTATACAATTTTGCAAACAGGTAATTTTTCTTCTTCATTGATGTGCGCTGATAGGCTGCACTGATGGGCGCTGATGAGGCGGCACTGATGGGCACTAATAGGTGGCACTGATGAGCACTGATAGGTGGCACTGAAGAGCGCTGATAGGTGGCACTGATAGGTGGTAATGATGAGCACTGATAGGCAGCACTGATAGGTGACACTGATAAGGAGGCACTGATGGTCACTGATTGACAGCACTGATGAGCACTGATTGGCAGCACTTGTGGGCACTGATTGACAGCACTGGGGGGGGGCACTGTTGGCAGCACTGGTGGGCACTGATAGGCACCACTGGTGGGCACTGATTGGCAGCACTGGTAGGCATTGATAGGCAGTACTGGTGGGCACTATTGGGACTACACTGATAATTAGGGCACTGATAATCAGTGCCCTGATTATTGGTGTAGATGTCCCTTTAACTAATTCAAGCCCCAAAAAGTTTTACCCACTTCCTGACCAGGCCATTTTTTGCGATACGGCACTGCGTTGTTTTAACTGAATGCACTGATCCCTGTATAAATGACACTGGCAGGGAAGGAGTTAACTACGGGGGTGATAAAGGGATTAAAGGTGTTCCCTGGGAGGTGTTTTCTAACTGTGGGGGAGTGGATTCACTGGAAGAAAAGAGAGATCGTGATTCAGCTTAGTTAAAACATGATCTCTCTCTTTTCCTCCCCGACAGAGCAGCGGTGTGCTTTGTTTACATTGGCACACCGCTGCTCTGTCTCTCCTGTGAACAATTGGCAGGTCGTGGCGCTGTGCTCCCGATGTGTCCAATTACAGTGGTAGCGGTGCGTACGCCCCCTTAACTGCCTGCACAAAATCACAAACAGGTAAATCAGGTACGTGATTTTGCACACCCGGGCAGCCCTGCCGCAGTAAATGTACGTGGGGCGGTCTGAAACCAGTTAACAGAAACCGGTTATCGCTCTCCTCTCTTCACGCTAAAAGCTGTCATTGGACAGAGCTGATAGTGTGGTATAGGGCCGCTGTCACTCTGATCTGTGATCAGCTGAGCCCGAAGGCAGCGCAATCACGGGGGGGATGTCAAATGATGTCCTACGGGCAAAGTAAGCCTGCGTTGTAGCTGTCATTCATCTATAGCATGGGTGGGAAATTGTTAAACAGATTTCCTAATCCTTATAGCGTTCTGAATGTTTTTATTGGATCCTTCTTCTTCTGCTGAGACAGGAAGCTAGAGGTTTACAATATATGAAAGCACTTGTCAAACTGACATGACAGAAACACAAAGATCTTATACCCTATAATCACCAAAATCTCCACACAGAAAGATATTTAGTAGATGTAGGTTATAATTCATATAATGATAAATCCGAAGCTGATCTGTGGCGATAAACGGTCTTAAGAAGTTCCTACCCTCTATGATCTGGCAAAGACCAAGAGGCAGAGGGGTTGAATTACTAAAGGCAAATAGACTGTGCACTTTGCAAAGGGCAGTTGTCCTCTGCAAGTGCAGTTGCTCCAGAGCTTATTAAACAAGCTAAAGCTTCACTTTGCAAAGAGTAGCCAATTACGTGCAAGGGAAATATAAAAAAAAATCACTTTTTCTTGCACATGATTGGATGATGGAAGTCAGAAGAGCTTCTGCTAATTAGTTATAGACAAAAAGCAATATATCCTAGTGCAAAGTGAGACCTGAATCAAGGGGTTATTATGTATACAAAATGGTTAGTCCAATAATCCATAAATATTATATACATTATGTATATGTGTCCATGTGAAATAGGAGATTGGAGGCGCCAGCTATCCTCAGAGTACAGCCAGCTCTTCATCAAAGACAAAAAAAGCGGAAGAGATGGGAAGCGCCACCTAAGAGTAGAGGTTAAAAAAAATTTAATAGCATGATTCTTTTTTTTTTAACAAGAAATTAATAGCATGATTCTTAATCCTTGTGCTATTAAATACATTTTTAAACTCTACACTTAGGTGGCGCTTCCCTTCTCTCCCCCTTTTTTTGAGCTTCTGCTAATTTACTAAGCTCTGGAGCAACTGTACTAGCAGAGTGCAATTGCTATTTGCCTTTAGTAAATTAACCCCAGAGTCTCTATAAAGTCAGACAAGGACCAAGAGACAGATGTACTTATTTTAAAGTTCAAAATCTTCATACAATACATTGTGTGAATATTCACTTCAATTAATTAATCATGTGCAAATTAGATAAACACATGATTGGAGAAGTAAAGTGAGTATTTATTGTGTGAAGTTTTTCAACTCCTTAGTGAATCAGCCTCAATATATATAATCTTAATTTCCATAGACTCCTCAGCAATTAAAAGGTGGCATGCATCCACAGCAATATCATAACTCATAACCCAGTTATGGGTGGATTCAATTAAGCTGCACCCCCTACAATTGGCATCACTTATAAATCCTTTGGCATGGCCTACTGCACGAGATTCTGACTTTGTCTTCTTACTAACCACTGACTTTCACAATTTCTTTTGCATTCTCCTTAGTGAAAAACATAAGTAACATTTTTAGTTGGGAGTAAAACTTGCCCATAATGGTGGCAGACTTGGGAATACAAGTGGAGATATTTCAGGGTCACCAAGAGATGTCATTGGGTGATTAATCCCAGCCAAAACTAAAACACCAGTTACTCATGGACTGACCCTTTAACCAGCATAACCCCACAGAGGTAGGTTTTAATAAACTGTAAAAATAAATCTTGGTTTGAAGCATTTTCCATCTGGCAAGAATCTATTGATGTAGCTCACATCTATTTATGAATATGATGTAAATGTTCACATTTTGCCTTTCAATTCATATCAGTATAAATGTGTGTATTTAGTTACGTAGTTTAAATTCACATTCAGTAAAGTCTTCCTGGACATGTCAGCGCTTTATAAATAAAGGGTAATAAAAACGTAAGAAGAACAATCTCAAAGGATATAAATATATATTTCCTAATGGAAAATATGCAAAAGTCACAATTGCTTCGCTGGTAAACATCATGCAGTTGTGATGGAAATTGTTGGTAATGTCATTAGCTAGAAAGATTTAAAGCAATGCAGACCTGATTATTAAAACAGTGAGTAGTCACAAGATGTCATACATTCCATTGCAAACATTCATATCCACGTTATTTATGGGGGCAAAAACAGGCATGATGTTACTAAGTAACATAAAGAATTGATTGTGGGTGGAGACTATTTAAAGTAGGCTTTTCTCTTGGTCCACAATTTGTAGAAATAGAAGTAAATACAATTAAAATGACCATTCATTCCACAACTTGACATATGCTTGCAAAGTCTATCCCATTCAGCATGTTTTCACAATCTGTGTTTAGGGTAATAGTCCCACCATCTTGTTCTGATGGTATTGGTAAGTAGCTATCTATTCTACTCAGTAATATGGTATCAAACACACCTACCTAATTTTTATTCTGTAATTATGCTTTTTTTGCTTCCAGTGAAGTGGGTGATATCAGTTCCTAAATGAAGAATCAGTGGTGTTGATTAGGTATTTAAAAAAAATCACCATACTTACCCTGAATGGTGATCATTTATTTTGCTAGTTGTGTATTTTCTATATATTTTTTTACCATACAGTATATTTTCTGTTTCTTTACAAAACAACCCTAGATATTTGCATTAGGCTCAGAACTTTCTGCAAATAGTCTAATTTATAACTTTCCTAGAAATAAAATTGAACTTTGAGGACAACATAGAACAGTCACCAAGGCAATTGATTATTGGATAGGTCATGAGAATCTGGCAGTTCCCAACAATGACACTTCACCATGACCATCGCAATAGAATTTCCAAATCAACAAGCAGATGAAAGTGAAACCCTAATAACACAAACACTAAATTGTATTTTAAGTGTAACGCCGCGTACACACGATCGGAATTTCTGACAACAAAACCGTGTTTTTTTTTTTGACGGATGATGGCTCAAACTTGTCTTGGATACACACGGTTGCACAATTGTTGCTTGGAAATTCCAATGGTCAAGAACGCAGAGACATACAACACTACGACGAGCCGAGAAAAATGAAGTACAATGATTCTGAGCATGCGTCGAATTGGTTCCGAGCATCCGATGAGAACTTTTGCCGTCGGAAAAATTGAGAACCTGCTCTCAAACATTTGTTGTCGGAAATTCCGACAGCAAATGCTTGATGGAGCGTACACACAGTCGGAATATCCGACCAAAAGCTCACATCAAACATTTGTTGTCGGAATTTCTGATCGTGTGTACGCGGCATTAGTCAACGATCAGCTTTAATTCTAATATATTCATATAGTATTATTTGCATAATTAAAAAGTTTATTCTAAAAAAAAAAATAATGTATGGTTTGATTGGAGTGAACACACTTTACCTTATTTACTATGCTCAGTGAACAACTGCTTTGCAATTTGTAAATCAACCAAAACATGTGGAATCCAATTAAATCCAAAGTAAAATTTGGATGTGGTTGAATGAAACAGTCCTTGGATAAGCAAGAGTTCCATAGGATGTAATGAAATCTTGTAACCTTAAAGTCTCTTTTTAATAATTTTTGTATTAAGATATTTTAGATTTTGTACTTTTTATAACAATGTACAACAGCAACTGAATATTTTAGTTCAGTTCTCTAGATCTGGAGAAAATGTGGTGACTGGGTATATCATTCAAATCATGAAAACTGATGCATAAGGGCTATTTACTAAAAGAAGTTGAGAATCCTCATTAAAATAAAATGTGAAATCCTTCACTTCAATTATACAATCATCTTAAAAGCATCTACACATGATAGGGCATTCAAAGAGAGGAGGAATTTACTTTTCACATGGAGTGACTAATTGTGAAAAAAGTGAAAATACATGCGATTGCACTATACAACTCCTCTAGTAAGCCTCACATTGCACATGTCTAAACAGATCAGTAAATTGTAACCCTTCTGTTCACTATTAGGTTCAAAGACCCACTAGCAGGGTTTAATTATTTCTTCATGTATATTTAGAACGCTTGCCTATTTGCATGTAATGTTCCTTTTATAATGTGAAGAGAAATAGGAAAATGCAGTAATTCATAACAACCAATTAGCAATCTTTGATTTTTTTCCCCTTTAGTTTTTTCCTAGTTGTTGTAAGTTTCAGTGTTCCTTTGGGTTCTTGTTAGGTAACACAATTTTATAATGCAAACCCAATCTGTTGAATACATTTCCATTGACTGGCAAATGTAAAACTGTACTAGAGTAACATGGACAAGTTGGACCTAACTAAGAACTACTGAAATGTACTCATGAATATTTTTCTCCTTTCTTTGATATTTTTGCACATGTAGTAAATTGTTTAACTTTTTAGACTACACATTGTATTTGATTTAAAGTGTTTTGCAGTACATATTCTCAAGAGAACTTTGTGTTATCAAAAAGATGTTGCTTATACACCTCATATAAAGAACTCGGTTCCTTATGCACATACTGTATATTGCTCTGTACGTCTCCTTTAAAAATCCAAACAAGGTACAATAAATCATATAGAAAGAAGATGGTAAAAGGAAGAAAATCATGTACAAATGCATTATATATGTAACACAGAAATGTGTCTATAAATAAATATTTATTTACTGTTATATCTCTTCTCATATCTAGTTGATTTACTGCTAGAGTACCTCATTATTTCTATATAGCACATGCCTTCCCTAAAGTGTATGAAAACATGTAAAAAAAAAGTGCTGACAGGAAGAGGAGGAGAAAAGATCCTGAATAGCTTTAATGCCCTGTACACGCAATCGGATTTCCGATGGAATAAAATCCGATGGAATTTTCCGTCGGAATTTCCAATGAAACTGACTTTCATCAGTCTTGCCTACACACCATCAGACAAAATTCTGACCGTCCAAAACGCTGTGATGTAAAACACTCCGACGAGCCGAGAAAAATTAAGTTCAATGCTTCTGAGCATGCGTCGACTTGATTCTGAGCATGCGTAGGTTTTTTCTCCGTTGGAGTTCCACACAGAAAAATGTAAAATATGTTCTATTTTTTAACACCGATGGAAAAAAGTCTGATGGGGCCCACACACGATTGGTTTTTCATTGGAAAAACCGACCGTGTGTACAGGGCATTAGTGTTATATTTAACACCCTTTAATGTATATCTTATTTCTCCTCTCTGGAGACAAGCCAAGAACTCAGCTAGGGTGCATATGCATCTAGAGTTTGCTGCCGATGATTTATACATCTCTGTATGCATAAACCATGTGATTGCGAAAAACGCTTTGAGGCTATAGGACAAAGTTTGGAGAGGTGGTTGAGATGGCACTAAAAATACAAGAGTAAAGAAAAAAAAAAGATTGTTTGCAAACTTTCTTGATATGTCTTGATATATTAAAGTAGTTAGGCTGCTATCAAACATGGATAATCGCGAGTTTATGTATTACATATAATGTGTATGTTAGTACTGTAACGGGAGAAAGAGTTTTTTGCAAAGTGGCAAAGCAGGGAAATTGGCAAGGCACTAGACAGAAGCCAGGTGTTTCTCCATTTCTCTCCATAATGATCCAAATGAAAAGAGCAGCCAGAATGCAAGTTGCAGATAAATAGTATACCACCTATGCTTTCTGTTTAAATGTTCCCAAACCCCATAGCAATCATTCAATATAATCTATTATGTTTTCACCCCCCCCCCAAACTATTTTTTTTTTAGGTATCAATAAAATTACCGTACAACTAAATTTTTAATAGTTTTGTATGTAAACACGATGATGGCTGACAAAAAAAAAATGGTAGCAATACTGGTTAATTGGCTTGATGCTGTAGCATGTAGCCCTAAAGCAAGCTCACAGAAAATCATAATCTTTAACAACATCTCCTACTGGCAAATTGAGTGAGACTACAGAGTACAACTGGCATTTGGTATATGAACTCAATTCAAAACAGCAGAAATAGGAAATGATGATAGAAGTGATACCAGAGGGGAAATAATAAGTATCCCTCCAATTTGTCACCTATGTGTGGGGGGAAGCTGTATACTGATCCTGATGCTCGGTGATTGACCTGGATTGGAATGGCTTTTGTTGGAACCATATGGACCATTGGTACACTGTGTGGAGTCACCAGGGGTGAACATTTTCACACTGCATAAAAAAAAAAAACACAAAATGACAAAGACTGCATTAGTCCTGTTTCCTTCATTTTCATAAGTAGACCAATCCTAATTCATCATTTTCTCCTTTAAATATATAACACTGACATTTAAGTTTAGGTTTACTTGTGTCTCTCACACACACACACACATATGAATGGTAAATGATTGCATGATTTAAAGCAATACCTATCAAATCTACCTTCAGTCCTTTCAGTAGCTTATAGGATTCCTACTATAAAGAGGCGGGTTAATCACTATTGCAGTAACCATAATAGCCTATGTAAATGAATCACTGCTGAAGAACACTCGAGGATTAATTTTTTCAGCTGCTAGGCAGCCAAAAAACTGTTGAAACTGTGCAGTAATATTTTTTTACCGATTCTAGACCACACCAAGCATATATTTGTTGCACTTTAAAAAAGCACAAGTGATGTTGTGTTTCTTTTTTCTATTTTGCAAATGAAAATAAGTTTAATACGCTTTAAATAACATTTAAAAAAAGGCATGCTAACCAGACAATATTACATGATATCCTGTGTATATGATAATGCATTTTTTTTTAAAATTACATATATGTAAATCATTTATTAAGACAATCATTTTTACAGATCCATACGGTTATTTATATATATATACACACTTAAAAATACATAAAAACAAATAAAACATTACCAGAACTTTACGTTGACAAGAAATTGCTCAGGAGATTTCTCAAACTTATTAGGAAAAATGTATTCCTAAAGATAGACATTGTCAATATAATACATACTCCTGATCAATATTAGATACCTGCATATTTCTGTTACTGCATACTGTATATGCTTAGAGGTATATTTATAAAGCAGTGAATCTGATATTCATCATTCATTTACTACAGATGAATCTTCCTGGTGCATGTGTTTAAAATGACAGCAATTGATTCACTACTAGTGAATGTTTCTTGAAAGTCACATTTACTACATGATAAATAAGCCCCTTAGTGTCTGAGAAAATGCCAAACTGCAGATAATAGCCAAACGATGAAGAAATGCTTCAAGTAGCTTAAATCAATTCAAACTGATCTGTAATCCTAAATAACAAAGATTAGCAACTAGAACATTTACTATTATTATTATTAATTATTATAATTTCGATGATTATGATGATGATAATGATAATATATTCAGCATCTTATTTAATTATTGGGCCTTCTAAAATATATATGCAATATATAAAACGTATTGTTAGACAATTAATAAAATACATTAAAATCCTTATACAAAAAAAGCATATAATAATAATCTAAATAGTCTCTAAATCTAGATTTACCTAGCTTAATTGAGAAAGAAAGAAAATAATTCCATTTCTTTTTCATTTTTTCTACAAATGTTGCATTTATTTCAAGCATAAATGAAAGCGTAAATCACAAATTTTGGATTACTGAATTAATTTAAAAAATTATAATACATTTACAGGCACATGCTTACACCCGCTTACATTTACACATACACACACACATACTAATTAAGCTGACACACATTGATAATGAACATGTAACTAAACCTAAATGTGTTTTCATGTAAGTATGGAAAATTCTAATATATTTTGTAATTCTTCAAACATTATATTCTAGTATACTTATTTAGGCAAATAAGTCCATCTTGTTTCTGCCAAACATTTTATTGTTGCAAAACAACCATAGAACTTAAGCTATACGAATTATGAGGTTTCAGACTGCTACAATCATTTAAAGTGAACATTTTAAAACTACTGTACTTTGCAAGCAAATCTTAAAAAAATATGGAAAAAAATCTGCATGTGCTGAATTGGATTTTTTCCCTCTCTAATGTTTATCTGTGTGTGTGTGTGGCTGCGGTTTGAAATAAAATCCATATGTGTGACTAAAATGAAAATATTAAAATCACAGGATCCCTCCCATGTTAGAGAAGCTAGAGTCTAATTTGTCCTGTCCCTGGAACACAAGCCCTTGGGGCAAAACAGCCAAAAAACCAAAAAGCAGGGAGGCTGTTGAAGTTAGGGGGGGGATCTCTGCACTTTGTCATTATACTGAAACATTTGACAATCCCAATTATCTGTAAATACTCCTATGGTTTTGTATATGAAACACTTTCTTTTGCCTAAAGGTTTGAATCTGGTATGTTTCACCCACTGTAAACACTAGTGAAGCCTTTATTGAGTAGGGAATAACCCTTTAAATGTTGGAAAATTGTGATAACATGCTGGAAAGGGTTAACTTTTTTAGAAAAGTATTAACCCGCAATCTTATATTGAATCTTATATTGAGTGTATTTATCATATTTGTCTGTGTGTTTTCTTTACATAAAGGAGGATCAGTGGCAAAAAAATAAATAAAAAAATACCAGAAGCACTTTACCTAGATATAGTTGTCAAAATTGTGACCCGGTTGCTCAGTGTGGTCTTACAGGACTCTTTTAAACCATACTTCTACAGTGAGCAATGATGAATTACATCTTACAGCATGAAATTTGCAAATGGAATTTAGCCAGTCTTTTCATATACAACATACATGGAGACATCCTAATACAAAATAAAGATTTGCATAATTAAGAGTTCATTTATTTCTTAACCACTTAAGCCCCGGACCAATATGCAGCATAAAGACCAGGCCCCTTTTTGCGATTCGGCACTGCGTCGCTTTAACTGACAATTACGATGTCGTGCTCCCAAGCAAAACTGATGTATTTTTTTCCCCACAAATAGAGCTTTCTTTTGGTGGTATTTGATCACCTCTGTGGTTTTTATTTTTTGCGCTATAAACAAAAATAGAGCGACAATTTGGAAAAAAATTCAATATTTTTTACTTTTTGCTATAATAAATATCCCTCAAAAATATATATAAAAAAAAGGTTTTTTTTCCTCAGTTTAAGCCGATACGTATTCTTCTACATATTTTTGGTAAAAAAAATCGCAATCGGCGTTTATCGATTGGTTTGCGCAAAAGTTATAGTGTTTACAAAATAGGGGGTAGTTTTATGGCATTATTATAATTTTTTTTTTTTACTAGTAATGGCGCCGATCAGCGATTTTTTTTCGTGACTGCGACATTATGGCGGACACATCGGACACTTTTGACACATTTTTGGGACCATTGTCATTTTTACAGCGAACAGTGCAATAAAAATGCACTGGTTACTGTAAAAATGACACTGGCAGTGAAGGGATTAACCACTAGGGGCGCTGAAGGGGTTAAGTCTGCCTAGGGGAGTGATTACTACTGTGTGGGGGCGTGGCTACGAGTGACACGTCACCGATCTCCGCTCTGATTACACAGAGCGGAGATCGGTGACATTGTCAGTAGGGGAACGGGGAGATGTTGTGTTTACACTAACATCTCCCCGCTCCATGCCTCCGTGAGACGATCGCGGGGATCCCCGCGGCGATCGAGTCTGCAGGACCCGAGGTCCGACTCACGGGGAAGGCAGGGGGGTCACCAGCGCGCCGCTGGCGGCACGCGCGCTACCCCGATATCGGGCAGTTAAAGGGGACGTACAAGTACGTGATTGTGCCTGTACGAGCCATTCTGCCGACGTATATATACAGTGGGTGGTCCTTAAGTGGTTAAGGTCATATCTTAAACTGGTACTTGCAGGCAGGCAAAAATTAACCCCTTCCTATCTGCTGGCCATCTATTCCATTCAAGCTAAATCACTAGATATATTTAAAAAAAAAAAAAGATGAAGAAGGAACTTACCTTGAATTTCAGCTTCTGGCCAGATCATATAGATAGCAATACTCTGTGCAACTGTAAATTATCAGGAGATTAGGGATCCCCAGCTTTCTGAGAAAATTGTGATGAGGTTGAGAGGCTGAGATATCTCACCAGTGTCTACAGGAACCAACCATAAGACAAGGTCCAAGGTAAGTAACATATCGTTTTGGATTTTTTTTTTTAATTTACATTTTTTTTTTTTTTTTTACACTTATTACAATTTATTATAATATTTCAGAAGAATTCCTGCACTTATGCGACCACCACACTAGTGAAATAAATGTGTAACTAATTAATACAATGATTAACCGATTGCAATTGAGAGCCAATTACAATGAGAGCCGCTGCTCTAATTCATCTAAATCAGAAATGAAACAAAAAAAAAAAATGAATGGTGATAACTGGTTACAATCCTTCAACAATTTTCAAAGTTAATAAATATTTAAAAATAATTAAAAATAATTGATGCGCGAATATAGTTCTTTGAAAAATCAATTAATCTGTGACAGTTAAAAAAATGTAATTCCAAACAGTGAACTCAATCCAATAATGAAAATCCAGGTAATATATCAGTGTCCTAAATAAGACATAACAAATGGTGCTCAGATGGATGCCTTCACCACATACAACACACGCCTCTTAGCAGACGTATATGATCTCAAGTTATAGAGATCTCACTTGCTATAAGTATATCTAAGGTGTTCAGCAGCAAAAAGGGGACTCATACGATCCCCTCTTTGACAATACAATAATCCAAGGGTGTCAAGCACATGGCATAGTGGACTAGTAGTCTATCCTGACATCTGCAGAAAAAGGAAGACTTCATAGTGTAATACGTTTAAAAACAAACATTTATTAAAAGCATTGAATGCACTTACACTTATAAAGTGGCTCCACCCGACGCGTTTCCCCGTAATAGGCGTGAACCGGGAAAGGAGGACTATATATTTTTCACGCATCAATTATTTTCAATTATGTATATATTGTTATAAGGATTTGAACATAACGTACCACTGCCCAGAAAATATTTTTATTCAATAACTGCATATTGTTGAATAAGGGGGAGAGGGGATGGTGGGACTTTTTGCGAGGTCATGGCCGGGTAGGGCCCTGTACCTCCATCCCTATCAATTTGAAAAAGGAATGGGCAACAAAGGGGGGAGCCAGTTAGGCAACAATTTTGCACCAAGAAGGGAAGGGTGGGACTTTACATGAAGCTCATGGGAACAAAAAGAACAAAAATTGTGGATATTGAAATATTTAATAATGCATAATTACATGTTACAATACATAGGATTACATAAACAATACAAAAAATTGCACACTGGCTGATGCCAGTTCCTGACACGGTAATGCCAGGCGGCAACATGTCTGTAAACAATGTGGTAAATTGCACACTGGCGAATGCCAATACCTGACACGGTAATGCCAGGCGGCAACATGTTTGTAAACATTATACACAAGATAAGTAAGAGGGTCCACCTATGTTCATAATTGGGTAAACATTTTGAAAGCATACAATCTGCAAGGTCTGATATCTATTGATCCCTGTGGGTAAAGGTTGGCACATAACATAGTAGACAGGTAGCTCGACGCGTTTCATGGCTTTAAGCCGCTCTTCAGGAGCAAGTATATGGAGTTTATGTATATGTGCAATAAGTGGCACGTCAGCAGGGACTGTGGACAACTCAGGGGGGTCAGTATCGGGAGCTGAGGGGGCGTGTGCTCGGCAGCGGCGCCCACCACGAACAGCGCCCAGGCGGATCAGGGCACAGCGAGTACTCCTAGGAATGGAGGACAAAGTGATGTGCAGTGAGTGTGAATACTGGACTAGAGTGGATGATAGGCGAAAAAAGGATTGGGATAGAGTGACACAGTGCAGCAGGTAAAGTTGTGATGGGAAGGGGGTGCGGGTGGAGGGCCATGAAAAAGGCTGACCCCAACACACCGGGTGGCTGAGAAGGGGAAAGTGAGGGAGGGTGGGTAGTGCACTAAAGTGCCGGTGTCAAGAGGGGAAAGAGGATGAGGTCCACCTTGAGAGAAAAAGGTGGAATAATAGTGGAAGAGGGGATGCGGGTGAAGGGCCATGAAGGAAGGCCAACCCCAACACACCAGGGGGTTGGGGGAGGTGAGGGGAAGGAAGGTGAAGGAAAGTGAGTGGTGGAGGAAGTACCTGGTACTAGGAGGGAGGAGAGAGATCCAATCCAGGAGAACGTGAAGAGAGGTTGTCCACAGTCCCTGCTGACGTGTCACTTATTGCACATATACATAAACTCCATATACTTGCTCCTGAAGAGCGGCTTAAAGCCGCAAACGCGTCGAGATACCTGTCTACTATGTTATGTGCCAACCTTTACCCACTGGGATCAATAGATATCAGACCTTGCAGATTGTATGCTTTCAAAATGTTTACCCAATTATGAACATAGGTGGACCCTCTTACTTATCTTGTGTATAATGTTTACAAACATGTTGCCGCCTGGCATTACCGTGTCAGGTATTGGCATTCGCCAGTGTGCAATTTACCACATTGTTTACAGACATGTTGCCGCCTGGCATTACCGTGTCAGGAACTGGCATCAGCCAGTTTGCAATTTTTTGTATTGTTTATGTAATCCTATGTATTGTAACTAGTGATGAGCCGAACACCCCCGGGTTCGGTTCGCACCAGAACCCGCGAACGGACCGGAAGTTCGAACGAACATTAGAACCCTATTAAATACAATGGATGCGAACGTTCGAATTCTAAAGTGCTAATTATAACAACTATTATGCATGTTATTGTCCTAAAAAGGGTTTGGGAACCCGGGTTCTGCACCAGGGGACATGTATCAATGCAAAAAGAAGTTTTAAAAACGGTCGTTTTTCGGGAGCAGTCATTTTAATGATGCATAAAGTGAAAAAAAAAAAGTCAAATATTCCTTTAAATATCGTACCTGGGGGGTGTCTAAAGTATGCCTGTGAAGTGCCACGTGTTTCCCGTGTTTAGAACTGTCCCTGCACAAAATGACACTTCTAAAGGAAAAAAAAGCCATTTAAAACTGCTTGCGGCTTTAATGTAATGTCTGGTCCCGGTAATATGGATGAAATTCTTTAAGAAAAATGGCATAGCTACCCCATGACCCCCCCCCCCTACCCCAGCCCATTACCAGCCCCTTTGGGTCTTGTATGGATATTAAGGGGAACCCCGCACATAAAATAAAAAAGGCCCTATATACTCTGAACAGCCGTATACAGGCGGTGCATACAAGACAGGGACTGTAGGTTTGTTCTTATGTAGAATCTGTTTGTAATTTTGAACAGGTACATTGTTGAAGTGTAGCTCCAGCCCAAAAATCTATTTTTAAACTTTTTGGAAAACATAGGTAAGGGTTATCACCCCTGTAACATTTGTTTTGCTGTCTGTGCCCCTGTTCAGAACATTTCACCTCACTTTCCGTCCCAATGACAACTGTTTTTGAAATGTGGTGTTTTTCTTGAAACAAGGATTGCTGATAAAGCATCAGTACAGAGGAGACACCTTTCTCCCATATTTATTCTTACAGGAGAGAATTTTCCTTCCTAGTGGTAGATTTCCTCTCACTTCCTGTTGTCTTCTTGCGTTTGCAAGTAGGAGTCGTTTGTAAGTTGGATGTTTGAAAGTAGGGACCTGCCGTATATACTCTGCAGAAATAGGCCCCTTAGTTGTTGGTGTTGGCACAACACTGTAAGCACTCACAGTTACTCTTGGTTGGTGCTGGAACGCCCTGCTGTCAACTATTATATCAGGAATTTTAATTACATATAATTGTTGAACAGTGGTAGTAAAAATTGGGCCTTTGATGGTGGTGCTGGTGCCACAACACTGTAAGCCCTGACAGTTACTCTTGGTGGGTGCAGCAATGGGCCCTGCTGTGAATTATTAGATCAAGAATTGTAATTACATGCCCCTGTTGAACAGGGGCTGAAAAATTGGGCCTTAGGCACTGGTGGCACAACACTGCAACCCCTCACAGATACTGTACTTGGAGCACAGCAATGAGCCCTGTTGCAAAGTATTGCTTCAAAAATTGTAATGACACGCCCCTGTTAAACAGGGGCTGAAAAATTGGGCCTTAGGCACTGGTGGCACAACACTGCAACTCCTCACAGATACTGTACTTGGAGCACAGCAATGAGCCCTGTTGCAAAGTATTGCTTCAAAAATTGTAATTACACGCCCCTGTTAAACAGGGGCTGAAAAATTGGGCGTTAGGCACTGGTGGCGGCACCCATAAACAAAAATGATCTTCCAAGCTATCATCATCAATCGTATCATTGAGGACTCGGAGGAGGAGGATAGCCAGTCAACATAACAGCACAGGCACTCAGCATCAGCATCAGTCTTGAAGGGATGTGACATTTTAAAATCAATTAGTCTGTTATATCAGCATCAGGTGTGTGGTAGCTGGTGGTGATCCAAGACTGGTTCATCTTGATGAAAGTCAGTCGATCAACCGAGTCGGTGGACAGGCGCACCCTGTGATCCGTGACAAATCCTCCAGCAGCACTGAATGTGCGTTCCGAAAGAACGCTGGATGCAGGACAGGCCAGTAGCTCAATTGCATACTGTGCAAGCTCTGGCCAGTGATCCATCCTCAAGACCCAGTAAGCCAGAGGATTTTCGGTGGGGAAGGTGTCCAAGTCTGACCTTGCCCCTAGATATTCCTGCACCATGTTTATCAGACGCTGGCGATGGTTGCTGGAACCAATCATACTTTGGGGCTGCGGACTAAAGAATTGTCTGAACGCATCGGTCAGACGGCCACCTTCCCCACCGCTCCTTCTTTGACTGGCCGAAGCCTCAGCAACTCGTTGTCCAGGACCAGGAGTTTGCAACCTCCCAGTCTCTGGGAACGCGTTGCACAGACCTTTCTGCAAGGCCTCCCGGAGTTGTCTCATCCTCTGCTCCCTCTGCGACGGTAACATAAGGTCCGCAACCTTACCCTTGTACCGTGGATCAAGGAGAGTGGCCAGCCAGTAATGGTCCCTCTCCTTGATCCGAAGAATACGAGGATCCTTCCGCAGACTTTGCAGGATCAGGGAGGCCATGCAGCGTAGGTTTGCTGAGGCATTCGCTCCGGAGTCCTCTGGGTCACTAAGGACGACATGATCCGCAGCCACCTCCTCCCAGCCACGTACAAGTCCACTGGTTTCTTGGGACTGTAAATCATCCCTAAAAGACTGCTGCTGATGATGCTGAGTGCCAGCCTCCACCTCCATGCTGACACAATCCTCCTCCTCCTCCTCCTCCTCCTCCTCCTCTTCCTGTGCGATGGGTGGGACAGAAGGAACACTGTCTGGGTAAAGGGGGCCTTGAGAGGCAAGGAAGTCCTCCTCTTCCTGCCTCTGTTCTGCCTCAAGTGCCCTGTCCATTATTCCACGCAGCGTGTGCTCCAACAGGTGGACAAGAGGTACAGTGTCACTGATGCATGCACTGTCACTGCTCACCATCCTCGTGGCCTCCTCAAATGGTGCCAGGACAGTGCATGCATCCCTGATCATGCCCCACTGGCGTGGAGAAAAAAAACCAAGCTCCCCTGACCCTGTCCTGGTGCCGTAGTCGCACAGGTACTCATTGATGGCCCTCTGCTGCGTGTGCAGCCGCTGCAGCATGGCCAACGTTGAGTTCCACCTGGTGGGCATGTCACATATAAGGCGGTTCTTGGGCAGGTTCAACTCCTTTTGCAGCTCAGCCAGGCGAGCACTGGCATTATAAGATCTGCGGAAATGCACACAGACTTTCCTGGCCTGCCTCAGGACATCCTGTAAGCCCGGGTACCTGCCCAAGAACCGCTGCACCACCAGGTTAAGGACGTGAGCCACACAGGGCACATGGGTCAGTTGTCCCTGTCGGAGGGCGGAGAGGAGGTTGGTGCCATTGTCGCAAACCACCATTCCTGGCTTAAGCTGGCGTGGCGTCAACCACCTCTCGGCCTGGCCCTGCAGAGCAGACAGGACCTCTGCCCCAGTGTGGCTTCTGTCCCCCAAACACACCAGCGCAAGCACGGCATGGCATCTTTTTGCCTGCGTACTTGCGTAGCCCCGTGAACGGCTACGGAGCACCGCTGGTTCATAGGACAAACCACAGGAAGAGGCCATGGAGGAAGAAGAAGAGGAGGGGGTGGAGGAGAGAGGTGTGTCACAACCAGTAGTAGCATTTTGGAGGCGTGGCGGTGGGACAACCTCCAACACTACTGCACCTTGTCCTGAATCCTTCCCAGCTGCCAAAAGAGTGACCCAATGGGCCGTGAAAGAAAGGTAACGTCCCTGTCCATGCCTGCTGGACCATGAGTCAGCGGTAATATGCACCTTACCGCTGACCGCCCTGTCCAGCGAGGCCAAGACATTGCCTTCCACATGCCGGTAGAGAGCCGGAATAGCCTTCCGTGAGAAAAAGTGGCGTTTGGGAACCTGCCACTGAGGAACCGCACATTGCACAAACTCACGGAAGGGGGCCGAGTCTACCAACTGAAAAGGCAGCAGTTGAAGCGCTAGCAATTTAGCCAAGCTAGCATTCAACCGCTGGGCATGTGGATGGCTGGGAGTGAACTTCTTTCGACGGTCCAGCAGCTGGGGCAGGGAAATTTGCCTGCTAGAATCGGACGTCGGTGTACTGCTAGCAGAGTGGGCGCAAGTACTTGGCTGTGACACACCTAATTCTACACCTTCATTCCTCTCAGTGCATGTTTCAGAGAGGACTGAAGTTATAGTGGGGTTGGAGATCCCAGCTGATGCGGTGCAAGGAGAGGTCCGCTTTGTTCTTTGGTGTGGGTCTTTGAGGTAGGCTTGCCAACGAGCTGCATGGCAGGTCAACATATGTCTGGTCAGGCATGTGGTACCCAAGCGGCTGATGTTTTGGCCACGCGATATACGCTTGAGACATATGTTGCAAACAGCAGCTGTGCGATCTGATGCACTAGCCTCAAAAAAGGCCCACACCAAAGAACTTTTTGAATGACGGGCAGAGGCAGCGCCCTGCACAGGCGGAGCTCTGCGGTGTGATTCCGTCGGTGTACTGCCCTTACGCTGGCCACCAAAGGGCATCCTGCCTCGTTGGAGATGTGCCTCCTCCTCATCCTCCTCCTCCTCCTCTCTCCTATTAGGCACCCACGTGGAGTCATTGACCTCATCATCCCCTCCCTCCTCATCACTGGAGCCAATCTGGCAGTATGCTGCAGCTGCTGGAACATGACTGCCAGATTGGTGTCCTTCTTGAGCATCCCCTCTGTCTGCTCTCACGCTACTGCCTTCCTCTAGCTGGGTTTCATCATCAGACCCTTCGAAACGCTGGGCATCCTCCTGGAGCATGTACCCAACACTGTGCTGAAACAGTTCGGGGGACTCCTCAGGAGGAGGACATGGTGGGTCTAGGGAAGGAGTGACTGATGATTTGTCTGACATTGATACCAGGGAAGACGACGCTTTGGCAGCTGCTTTTCCAGTACCCTGAGCCTGGGTGAGAGAGGATGAGGAGGAGGAGGAGGGCTTGGTCATCCACTCTACCAAGTCTTCGGCATGATGTGGCTCAACATGTCCAGCTGCCGAAAAGAAGGACAAGCGTGTCCCATGGCCATGTGCTGATGACAATGCACCGCGTCCACGACCAGCACTGTTGCCCCCAGACACAGAGCCTGCTTGCCCTCTTTTATTGCCTCCTGACTGTCTGCCTCTCCTTGTTTGCCTTCCAGACATTCTAATAGATGGCCTGCAGGGAGATGGGAAAAAAGCAATAAGGGCTACCTTCAGGTGTCCTTCTCTGTCCCTGGAAACAAGGACTTGCAGAGTGAAAGAAAAAAAACACTCTCCCTACCTACAGTTTTCTGTCCCTAGAAAAAATGTTTTTTTTAATCACAATATAGCACAAGGAAAATTAACTCACTGTCCTTCCAGGTCCCTGGAAACAAGGACTTGCAGAGTGAAAGAAACTGACACTGTCCCTACCTAGAGTTTTCTGTCCCTAGAATAAATGTTTTTTTTAATCACAATATAGCAAAAGGACAATTCACTCACTGTCCTTCCAGGTCCCTGGAAACAAGGACTTGCAGAGTGAAAGAAACTGACACTGTCCCTACCTAGAGTTTTCTGTCCCTAGAATAAATGTTTTTTTTAATCACAATATAGCAAAAGGACAATTCACTCACTGTCCTTCCAGGTCCCTGGAAACAAGGACTTGCAGAGTGAAAGAAACTGACACTGTCCCTACCTAGAGTTTTCTGTCCCTAGAATAAATGTTTTTTTTAATCACAATATAGCAAAAGGACAATTCACTCACTGTCCTTCCAGGTCCCTGGAAACAAGGACTTGCAGAGTGAAAGAAACTGACACTGTCCCTACCTAGAGTTTTCTGTCCCTAGAATAAATGTTTTTTTTAATCACAATATAGCAAAAGGACAATTCACTCACTGTCCTTCCAGGTCCCTGGAAACAAGGACTTGCAGAGTGAAAGAAACTGACACTGTCCCTACCTAGAGTTTTCTGTCCCTAGAATAAATGTTTTTTTTAATCACAATATAGCAAAAGGACAATTCACTCACTGTCCTTCCAGGTCCCTGGAAACAAGGACTTGCAGAGTGAAAGAAACTGACACTGTCCCTACCTAGAGTTTTCTGTCCCTAGAATAAATGTTTTTTTTAATCACAATATAGCAAAAGGACAATTCACTCACTGTCCTTCCAGGTCCCTGGAAACAAGGACTTGCAGAGTGAAAGAAACTGACACTGTCCCTACCTAGAGTTTTCTGTCCCTAGAATAAATGTTTTTTTTAATCACAATATAGCAAAAGGACAATTCACTCACTGTCCTTCCAGGTCCCTGGAAACAAGGACTTGCAGAGTGAAAGAAACTGACACTGTCCCTACCTAGAGTTTTCTGTCCCTAGAATAAATGTTTTTTTTAATCACAATATAGCAAAAGGACAATTCACTCACTGTCCTTCCAGGTCCCTGGAAACAAGGACTTGCAGAGTGAAAGAAACTGACACTGTCCCTACCTAGAGTTTTCTGTCCCTAGAATAAATGTTTTTTTTAATCACAATATAGCAAAAGGACAATTCACTCACTGTCCTTCCAGGTCCCTGGAAACAAGGACTTGCAGAGTGAAAGAAACTGACACTGTCCCTACCTAGAGTTTTCTGTCCCTAGAATAAATGTTTTTTTTAATCACAATATAGCACAAGGAAAATTAACTCACTGTCCTTACAGGTCCCTGGAAACAAGGACTTGCAGAGTGAAAGAAAAAAAACACTCTCCCTACCTACAGTTTTCTGTCCCTAGAAAAAAATGTTTTTTTTAATCACAATATAGCAAAAGGACAATTCACTCACTGTCCTACCAGGTCCCTGGAAACAAGGACTTGCAGAGTGAAAGAAACTGACACTGTCCCTACCTAGAGTTTTCTGTCCCTAGAATAAATGTTTTTTTTAATCACAATATAGCAAAAGGACAATTCACTCACTGTCCTTCCAGGTCCCTGGAAACAAGGACTTGCAGAGTGAAAGAAACTGACACTGTCCCTACCTAGAGTTTTCTGTCCCTAGAATAAATGTTTTTTTTAATCACAATATAGCAAAAGGACAATTCACTCACTGTCCTTCCAGGTCCCTGGAAACAAGGACTTGCAGAGTGAAAGAAACTGACACTGTCCCTACCTAGAGTTTTCTGTCCCTAGAATAAATGTTTTTTTTAATCACAATATAGCAAAAGGACAATTCACTCACTGTCCTTCCAGGTCCCTGGAAACAAGGACTTGCAGAGTGAAAGAAACTGACACTGTCCCTACCTAGAGTTTTCTGTCCCTAGAATAAATGTTTTTTTTAATCACAATATAGCAAAAGGACAATTCACTCACTGTCCTTCCAGGTCCCTGGAAACAAGGACTTGCAGAGTGAAAGAAACTGACACTGTCCCTACCTAGAGTTTTCTGTCCCTAGAATAAATGTTTTTTTTAATCACAATATAGCAAAAGGACAATTCACTCACTGTCCTTCCAGGTCCCTGGAAACAAGGACTTGCAGAGTGAAAGAAACTGACACTGTCCCTACCTAGAGTTTTCTGTCCCTAGAATAAATGTTTTTTTTAATCACAATATAGCAAAAGGACAATTCACTCACTGTCCTTCCAGGTCCCTGGAAACAAGGACTTGCAGAGTGAAAGAAACTGACACTGTCCCTACCTAGAGTTTTCTGTCCCTAGAATAAATGTTTTTTTTAATCACAATATAGCAAAAGGACAATTCACTCACTGTCCTTCCAGGTCCCTGGAAACAAGGACTTGCAGAGTGAAAGAAACTGACACTGTCCCTACCTAGAGTTTTCTGTCCCTAGAATAAATGTTTTTTTTAATCACAATATAGCAAAAGGACAATTCACTCACTGTCCTTCCAGGTCCCTGGAAACAAGGACTTGCAGAGTGAAAGAAACTGACACTGTCCCTACCTAGAGTTTTCTGTCCCTAGAATAAATGTTTTTTTTAATCACAATATAGCAAAAGGACAATTCACTCACTGTCCTTCCAGGTCCCTGGAAACAAGGACTTGCAGAGTGAAAGAAACTGACACTGTCCCTACCTAGAGTTTTCTGTCCCTAGAATAAATGTTTTTTTTAATCACAATATAGCAAAAGGACAATTCACTCACTGTCCTTCCAGGTCCCTGGAAACAAGGACTTGCAGAGTGAAAGAAACTGACACTGTCCCTACCTAGAGTTTTCTGTCCCTAGAATAAATGTTTTTTTTAATCACAATATAGCAAAAGGACAATTCACTCACTGTCCTTCCAGGTCCCTGGAAACAAGGACTTGCAGAGTGAAAGAAACTGACACTGTCCCTACCTAGAGTTTTCTGTCCCTAGAATAAATGTTTTTTTTAATCACAATATAGCAAAAGGACAATTCACTCACTGTCCTTCCAGGTCCCTGGAAACAAGGACTTGCAGAGTGAAAGAAACTGACACTGTCCCTACCTAGAGTTTTCTGTCCCTAGAATAAATGTTTTTTTTTAAGCACACTATAGCAGAAGCACAAAACACACTGACACTCTCCCTACCTATCCTTCTCTTTCCCTAAACTAAAGGAATCCAGGTTAAGCAAGAAAGAAATAACAGTCACTGTCCCTGCCTATGCTACTCTATCCCTGCTCCGGAACACACTACACTAGGCCGCCGTGCTGGCGGCCTTTTATAGTGTGGGGCGTGTACTAAACACCCTCAGCAATAATTGGCCACAGGCATCCTGCCTGTGGCCAATCATTGCTCTCCTCGCTGCCGGCGCTGTGATTGGCCAAGCATGCGGGGTCACAGTGCATGCTTGGCCAATCACAGCGCCTGGATGACACTGCGATGGCGTAGTGCATTGTGGGCCGTTCGCGTCACTCGAATTTGGCGCGAACGGCCCAAATCGTTCGATCTTCGTCGAACGATCGAACAGCCAATGTTCGAGTCGAACGTATGTTCGACTCGAACACGAAGCTCATCCCTAATTGTAACATGTAATCATGCATTATTAAATATTTCAATATCCACCATTTTTGTTCTTTTTGTTCCCATGAGCTTCATGTAAAGTCCCACCCCTCCCTTCTTGGTGCAAAATTGTTGCCTAACTGTCTCCCCCCTTTTTTGCCAACTGCATATTGTTAAAACATTTAATGGTAACATTCAGTGTACAAATTCATTTTCTTTTGCTTTCTTCGTGAAATGGTAGGGGTACAACGTACCCCTTACCAATTCACATAGGGGGGGCGGGATCTGGGGGTCCCCTTTGTTAAAGGGGTCTTCCAGATTCCGATAAGCCCCCCGCCCGCAGACCCCCACAACCACCGGGCAAGGGTTGTGGGGATGAGGCCCTTGTCCCCATCAACATGGGGACATCCTCCCCATGTTGAGGGCATGTGGCTTGGTACGGTTCAGGAGGGAGGGGGGGCCGCTCTCTCGTTCCCCCCTTTTCCCCTGCGGCCGGCCAGGTTGCGTGCTCGGATAAGGGGTCTGGTATGGATTTTTAGGGGGACTCCACGCCATTTTTTTTTTAAATTTGGGGTGGAGTTCCCCTTAAAATCCATGCCAGATCTGAAGGGCCTGGAATGGATATTTGGGGGAACCCCACGTCAATTTTTTTTAAATTTGCGGCGGGGTTCCCCTTAATATCCATTCCAGACCTGAAGGGCCTGGTAATTGAATTCTGGGGAACCCCCACGCTTTTTTTTTTTTTTTATCAATGACTTTTGTATGTATTGCCGGGAGCCGACAATTCATTAATAGCCGCGAGTCAGTTTTAAAAGACTTTTTTTCTTTCAAAAATGACATTTTTTGCAGGGACAGTTCTAAGCACGGGAAACATGCGCCACTTCACATGCATATCATACACACCCCCCAGGTACGAAATTTAAAGGAATATTTCACTTTTATTTTTTCATTTTAAGCATTATTAAAATCACTGCTCCCGAAAAAACGGCCGTTTTTAAAACTTCTTTTTGCATTGATACATGTCCCCTGGGGCAGGACCCCGGTCCCCAAACACTTTTTAGGACAATAACTTGCATATTAGCCTTTATAATTAACACTTTAGATTTCTCCCATAGATTTTTCGAATTTGCCGCGAACACCCCAATTTGTTCGCTGTTCGGCGAACGGGCGAACAGGCAATGTTCGAGTCGAACATGAGTTCGACTCGAACTCCAAGCTCATCCCTAATGGGAAGGTATCTGTGACACTCTATAACCAAAGGTTCCACTTTGGGAGGTGAGCGGCCATTATTATCACTGGTGGAGGTCTCTCACTGTGTTCACATCATCATCTGCATGTTTCCGATTCTATAAATCACTTTAGAAGATCACTGGGATTGTTTTTTGATTTATGGACTTGTTCAGCGCTGCACTGCCTTTTTTATATATCTATCTCAGGGATTTTGAAGTTTTGACCCTTGGTGTCCAGCTGCTTATGCTAGGGTTATTTATTGCGCTGATTTGTTCTTTGTTTATATTCACAGACATGACTAGGCATGATGGGAATTGTAGTTCCTGAACACCTGGAGGGCCATAGTTTGAAGACCCCTGCTGTAACATATTGCATACTATAATTACATGTATTAATTACATATAATTACAAGAAACACAAACATTTTGCTTTAACGTTATTCTTAAAAAACTTTAAAATCTTATTTTTTTCTTTTTCTTCTTAAGCATACAGCCATTCCAGGAACAAGGGAATATATTTATTGTTTGATTCCTGTTGTGACAGAACCCCCCCCCCCTCCCATCTCCCACCAGTTGCTGTGGGGGATGTGTCCGGATGGAAAGCAGGGAAGGGGCCGGTAAATATGTCATGTGTCTTTCCTTTTGTGAATAAACACAGTGAGCAATCGATACCGATTGATCACTCACTGTGTACAATTATAACTGAAGCATAGTAAACTGTGTTTATTATGCTTTGGTTTATGAATGAACAGGAAAGCTCTGTACAGAGCTATTCCTGTTCATTCATTCTGTTCAGTTGAGGGTGAAGAGATGGAGACAGAGGGCTGTGTCCTCAATCTCCTTTCTCTGTCTCAAAGGTGAAAAATCAGAGGTCTGTTTGGACCCTGATATTTGACTAAAGCCCCCCAATGGGGCTCCTAAATTTTTATTTTAAATATTAAAAAAGAAAATTGTAAAAAAAAAATAATAATTAAATGAAATGGTAATTTTTTTTATAATAAAATAACAAAAATAAAAAGCTACTTACACTAGAGGCAGAACTACTAGGGTTACAAAGGTTGCACTTGCGACCGGGCCCTGGAGCTTCGCCACCATGGGGGGCCCCAAAACGGCAGGAAGGGGGCCAGCTGCAGAACATGGGAAATGGTCCTGCCGCAACCATAATAAAGAGCCCCACTACAGGAGTAAAGGACCAAACGGTCAGTGGGAAGGGCCTCAGCTGTGGATCAAGGGGGCCCTCCATAGTTTCTTGCACCTGGGCCCTGATTGTTTTAGTTACGCCTCTGATGGCTCCATTTACAGTTCGGCTAAAATTGGTAAAAAATTTCAAGCCCCCTCCTTGGGTACTATTTTATTATACACAAATCCTATATTGGTTTACCTCCACTTACAGAGACCAGGAAATTATCCACCTTAGAGCACATTTGCTATTATACACCTCTCTCTCCTAAACTGATTTCCAAATTCTTTTCTCAGCTCAACTGCTTAACCACTTCTCTACTGTGCACGAAAACCCCCTTCCTGCCCAAGCCATTTTTCAGCTTTCAGCGCTGTCACACTTTGAATGACAATTGCGACGTGGCTCCCAAACAAAATTTGTGTCCTTTTTTCCCCACAAATAGAGCTTTCTTTTGGTGGTATTTGATCACCTCTGCGGTTTTTATTTTTTGCGCTATAAACGAAAGAAGAGCGTCCAGTTTGGAAAAAAAACACTATTTTTTACTTTTTGCTATAATAAATACCCATTTTTTTTTTAAATAAAATTTTCCTCAGTTTAGGCCGATACGTATTCTTCTACATATTTTTGGTAAAAAAAAAAAAAATAGCAATAAGCGCGTATTGATTGGTTTGCGCAAAAGTTATAGCGTCTACAAAATAGGGGATAGATTTATAGCATTTTTATTTTTTTATTAGTAATGGCGGCGATCTGCGATTTTTTATTGTGACTGCGATATTGCGGCGGACACATCGGACACTTTTGACACATTTTTGGGACCATTCACATTTATACAGCGATCCCTGCTATAAAAATGCATTGATTACTGTATAAATGTGATTGGCAGGGAAGGGGTTAACCACTAGGGGGGTGGGAAGGGGTTAAATATGTTCCCTCAAAGTGTTCTTACTGTGGGGGGAGGGGACTGACTGGGGGAGGTGACCGATGGTTGTCCCTATGTACAAGGGACACACCATCGGTCCCCTCTCCGTCACAGGACGTGGATCTCTGTGTTTACACACAGAGATCCACTTTCCTGCTCGTTTCCCGGGCAATCGCGGGTGCCCGGCGGCAATCACGGCCGCCAGGCACGCGCACCGGGGCCTTGTGAACGCGGCGGGCGCGCGCGCGCCTCCTAGCTTGTTTTAAAGGGAGGACGTCATATGACGTCCTCCCAGAACGAGAGTATCCTCCGCCCGCCATCAATTGACAGTGGGCGGGGGACAAGTGGTTAAACAAACATTCCAACCATGCTTACATTTCCAAATGGGAGAATGACTTCCAATGCATAAAAAACGAGGAGGACTGGTAACTTTAGTTGAATCAGCATTCAAGGTCATTATTTGGTAATACATGGTTCCATGCAGATTGGCACATCTTCATCCTTCGCTACCAACATGTGTTTTAGAGGCTGCAATCCAGAGGGAAATGTGTTGCTTATCTGGTGGACCTGCATCTTGAAGTTTAAAAAAAAAAAAAATTATTGCCATGTGGACTCCATGGGGCTGATTTAAGAAAATGTTGGCGCATTTGCGCAGGCAGGAATAATTATTGCGACATGGCGCATGCTGGCGACTTGCGCCGGATTCGCGGAATCGTTGCGCGTACGGGCACATACACATTCTTAAATATGAAACAGACATCGGACACTCATTGTAATGCTGATCATGTTAATGAGCTTTTCCTTATCACATGGAGAATATTGCTTCCACTTTTATTCCTTTCATTCATTTCTTTTTGAAACAACTCAATATTCATTCTAGAGATCTTCCTCCTATCAACAACTGTGCAGATGTTTCCTGGACTTGTAATTGTGCATTTTATGGTGATAGTCTATAATCATTGGTGGAGCCAAAACTTCCATGAAAACATCTTCTCAACACATGTCTGTGTATTGTGCATTCTAGACAATTCTTTCCCCATACACTGTCCAATCTGATTGGATGACATTTACATCCACTCATTTCTCTGAGCAATTCATTTCCCCATACACTGTGCAATCAGATTGGACAGTGTATGGGGAAAGAATTGTCCAGAAAGCACAATACACAGACATGTATTGAGAAGATGTTTTCATGGAAGTTTTGGCGCCACCAATGATTATAGACTATCACCATAAAATGCACAATTACAAGTCCAGTACACATCTGCACAGTTGTTGATAGGAGGAAGATCTCTAGAATGAATATTGAGTTGTTTCAAAAAGAAATGAATGAAAGGAATAAAAGTGAAAGCAATATTCTCTATGTGATAAGGAAAAGCTCATTAACATGATCAGCATTACAATGAGCACAAGCTCAATGTACAAACAGTTGTGCACTCTGGAGAACGCAGATGCGCCCGTGTGCAACACACATATTTAACAAGCTAAAGTGTGTGCGCCCTGTCAGGCGAGCATAAAATGGTGTGGTTTGTCAATGCACATGTGCAGTTGAGTAAGCTGAAAGAAGGGTGTAAAAAGGCTTGATTAGTTGTAAGACAGATCTACATGTTCTGGACAGAATTTGTGCATTTAAACAATATTATATACATACTTTTTAGCCTGGTAACAGAAGATGGTAAACTAGTAAAGTTATCTACAGTACAGTATTCAGACAAAAATGTTGAAGATTACATTGGCTGCGCTTGCTAATGGTAGGCGCGAAAGATTGCGCAAGTGTGCAACAGCGCTTCCTATGTAAATATGGTTTGATGCATATAAGTGCACCATCATTTTTGATAAATGTTTTGAGTCCCGTTTTTTGTGCAATTGCTCCGATTTCTCCACTGCACCACAGGCGCAGGTTTTTAGTAAATCACCCCCCATGCATTCACTACACCCAGCCTTCTATCTCACCAGAAAGCTATATCTCCCTAGGAGATATATTTCTGAGGGAAATATATGGTAGAACAGAGCAGCGAGCAAGAAGCCCAGAAACTAAGAAGGAGTGGTAAAGAGAAAGGAGGGTCCCTCAGGCTGGAGATGGGGTCAAATAAAATTTAGAGTCCTAGACTAGTTGGGTGTAGGTTAGGGAGTGTATAGGACCACCACGGGGCCCATACCTTGAGGAATTTTGCATGGGAGTCGTGGAGGATGCTTGACATTTTTTCATGGATCATAAGTATCGTCAAGGTATTCTTGACCTCCAGAAATGAGACAGAAGGTTTTTTCCAAGCCCTCGCTATTGTTCGTTTGGCAGCGATAAATAAGTATGTGGCTAGTTTCTGCTGGTGAGAGAAAAGGCCCGGGATCGGGCAATGGAGTAATGCAAATTTGGGGTCCCTACGGAAGGGAACATGAAATAAGGAAGATAGCAGGCCAAAGACCCTTGACCAAAATTTTACAAGACGGGTGCAAGACCACCACGTGTGCAGTTCATCTCCTCGTTGACCACAACCCCGAAAGCACCTGTCATTGCATGATGGGTTTGACTTGGCGATATGGGCTGGGACCCAGTACCAATGCAGAAGGACCTTATAGGCTGCCTCCAACGTGGCAGTATTAAAAGAGCATTTTGCTATGCTGGACCAGGCCTTACTCCAGTCTGCAAGATCTATGGGGAACAGGTCACGTTCCCATTTAAGTACATAGGAAAGGGTACTGGAAGAGCTGCCGGAAGTTAGTAAGGAGTAGATCATAGAGATGGTGCCGCGAGCACCTGGGCAATGCTGGCAGGTGTGCTCAAAGGCAGTTATTTGATACGGAAAGGAGCCAAGGCGCTGAAGGGAGGTTATCCAGTGACGCAGCTGATTTCCTTAGTAATTTTTAATGTATGACTGTAGTTTTTTATAACTCTGTAAATGTTTTTCAAAAATTCTTCAATAAAATCTATTGAAAGTGAAATCAACGCCAGTCTTTTTTTTTTTTTAATGGTTGAAAATGATAATTTGCTATGCTAGTGTTTCCTGCATTTTGTGTGTTTTTGGCATATGGTTGACAAGGGTGCCTTATTTATAAAGAGTTCAATTTATTTTAATCTAAAAGAGACTGTATTACTATGCTATTTTAATTGCATCACCTAGAAGTGGAGAAATGGTTCAATTTGCATTATTAAGTCATAAGGCACAGAACTTTTTTCATCAGTTAGCTCATCATGCACATGAAATGTTCACCTTTCATAATCTGGTGCTGTATTTTTTAGCTACCAAGTGCCATTATTAGTCCTAAAAGGTTGTGTTGATTTTTTTATGCTGAGGTACACACCACAGTGAGTGAATCTCTGATTGATGATGCAGCTCATGACTGCTGATGGTGGTGCTGCCATCTTTCCTGGGTGGCCAGTGCTGGAAAACAGAATAAGGTACTCAATGCTAGGATCATGTAGCCCACATATTGACGAGGTGTGGCTCACTTACTGCCTCCTGGAGGGTTGACTTATAATGAGGTTTTAAGGAATTATGTGGATCATTCTCATCTTGCCACATAAACCCGGTGGACCCCTCTTCCCCTCACTTCTGCTGGTCTTCATTTGTCCTAAGTTTCCCCCCATTCCCCATGTTTTCACTTTTCCTAGATTTTGACTTAGTCAGTCATCTAAACATATAAATTGCATCAGCTTGCTATCTGAAAAATTGCCAATTCATGAAAATACTGCATTTAGGTTGGCACTTGGTATGCCAACAATGTCCTAATTTTATCAAATGACAATAGATCATTTACAAGTGAAGGGTGTTGTAGCACTTTTTTGGCATGACAAGTTCACAAAAAAAGGATAAAGGGCAATTTTTGTGTGTGACGGGATGAATCAGAAAGACTTAACACCACGCCTCTTCTCCAGATGCTTTCCAGGTCAAAAGAGAATGTGTAAGATGAAGTATATAAAGAAAATGCTCTAAAGAGAAGTGCCAATTACATTAAAACGTGTATATTATTTGAAGAGAACCTTGACTAATGTCTTAATTTTTATAGTCTGAAAGTGCAACTTTAAAGCTGCACACACAAGTTGGGCAAGGTTACATGTTGGAATGAGACTGAAACTGTTAAACACTAGCCCTTCTTCCATATTGACCCCACTGGCAATCATATGAACTGCATGTTGACATCAAATGCTTCTTCTTGACTCCTCAGTGATCCAGTCATCTTCTGCATAGCAGCCTCTGGCTAGAGATAAGTGAACTTCTTTGCCTCTGGTTGATAGGTCTGATTAGTCTCGCACTCTCCTTCACCAGGCCTAACTTTGCCTAACTCAATCTGCACATAGTTTGTTCTATTGGGATTCATTTTCTTATTAAAACTTTTTTTTTTAATTAACGTTCAATTTAATAATTAATTTCAGAGCAGCATTGTTTTCAAAGGAAAGATGTTCCCAAGAATAACAGAGTGGGAATCTGAAAGTGGGAATTTCCTAGTAATTTGCACTCTAGTTACTTTCATTAATCTCTTTAAGATTCGGTCATACAGGAGATTGGAGTCTTGGGCTAGATGAGAGAGAACTTTGCTAAAGTTACAGAATAATAAGACCAAGTGATGCAATGAATTACCTTTAACCCTTTATTGATGAATTTTTACTTTTGAAGCAAGATTGTAATGCTAAAAAGCATATGGGATGCTATTAACATAGCTTGGGTGCACTAGGTTGGTATCTACCAGAGAAAAAAGGGCCATGGATTTGAGATTATTCACAAACATCAGTCAGACAGAAATCAGACTGATTCACTGTAAAATTTGAAATCAGTTTATAGAATAGTTTTCCTCTGTTTATGATTTTGTCAGATTCCTATAGCTCCCTTCAGACTGGACTATGCCAAAAGTTTAACACAATTAATGAGTTGGAGGGTGAAATTAACTTTGCAAGCCTTTTAAGGGCTGGATTCATAGTTCTGGAGTGAGTGAGCACACTATGCCTCTGAAAGTAGTTCTATGGGCTGAGGGATTTTTATCTTCATGCAGTCTATGTATGAAGGTAAAATACCTTCTTTGTGAATACCCCCCACCCCAGCCCCCCAATACTTACCTAAGCCTGATCTCAATCCAATGATGTGCATTAGAGCAGCAGCTCTTCTGGCTCCCTCCCTCCTCATTGGCTCAGACACAGCAGCTGCCAAACACAGTCAGTGAGGAGGGAGTGGGTGGCGGGGTTGACCCACACTCTGTGTGCTATATGGACACACAAAGCATGGCTTAGGAATGAGCGTGCACGAGTGCCAGCAAAGCAATCAGCATGGGAGGAGGAGAAAGGACCACCAATGGGGGACCCGAGAAGAGGAAAATTGGGGCTGCTCTGTGCAAAACCATTAAACAGAGCAGGTAAGTATGACATGTTTGTAATTTAAAAAAAACTTTACTTTAAGTATCACTTTAAACACTGCCCATTTACATATGGTTTATATGTTGTTAAACATTATCAGAAAGAGATATGCTATCACAGTTATTAGTAGGGTCATGTAATGCACACTGTTATTGTACCATCACAGTGGCTTCAGGCATTTGTAGGGCCATGATACCAGTCCGCTGGCATTGCCATGCGGTCCTAATTTCTGAGGGGAGATAGTTCTAACTGAGCTATATTACAGTTAGAGCTTGTTTACACTTGCTTCAAAATGTGGAATTGGACATGCTTTTTTAAAGCACTCTGAATGCCAATCAAAGCACCTGTCACTAAATAAAATGGTAGGCGTACAGTCCTGTTTACATGTTGCATTTGCTTTGCTTTACTTTTCTTTACTTCAAAAATTATACCCCATGTTGCTTTCTTGGCGCTTCAAAGCATCTACAAAGCCTTCATAGAAGTATATGACAAAGCTCACTAGCAACATCTGCAGCTTTTGAGATAGAGAGAGAGAGAGGACTGAGTGGCAGAGGATCAGCAGAACTGGGGGACCAGAGCAGGAAAAATTAGCAATGCCACACGTGGTGCACAGTGTAGGAGCAATATAGTGGGAAGTGAGCAGGGACCAGAGAGAGAGGTGAATCAGCAAATCAGAAGATCAGCAGAGCTGCGGATTACTACTGAGTGAAAGATCAGCAGAGCTGGGAGTTCTACTGAGCAGGGATCTGTTGAGCGAGGGGTAGATCCGCTGAATGAGGGTACCAATGAGCTAGGGATCTGCTGAACAGGGGTACTAATGAGCTGGGGATCTGCTGAGTTGGGGGTTTTACTGAGCTGGGGTTCTACTGGGCCTTTAAAACAAATAGAAAATCAACACAAAGCTTAAAAAAAGCATAATTGAAGCATCATCAAAGCATCACCGAAGCATCATTGAAGCATCACTGAAGCATCAAAAAAGCATGTTGAAGCAGTAAGCGATTTAAAGTGTGTTAAAGTTGAAGCAAGTGTAAATGAGCCCTTAGGGTTCAAATGCTGGAAAACCCATAATACCTGTGGAATCACATTACCAGTTAGCTTGCATTAAATGGTTTTATTTTGATAATACACAAGAGTGTCTAATACATTTAATAAACAAACACCCCAAACTTAGTGGGAAAATGTCAAGCTTGCAGAGAATACTATCATAGATGAGAACTGCTGTTCATTTTCCCACTGAAATGCAAGACCATAGTCCTTCTGCCCAGTGGTTTGGTTTAGAAGAACATTGTCCCCAACAGTGGCTGCAGTTCCAGATTTACCCCAATCCCTTCTGCAGCCCACTTATAAACAAAATGAGAACATGTTTGACAGAACTTCATCAGAATGGGCACTGCAAAGAAAAAAAGATACCAGTCCTTTTAAAATTGGGAGGGGGTATTGCTGTAAGGCGGAGCAAGAAGAGATTTCCACTGAAATTGGAGACATCTTTGAATACAGCTTTTCTTTCTTGGTGTATCTTAGGCTGACCTTTTAGGAATGATTAAAAAAAATAAAATAAAAAAGGCTAATTTGATGAGGAAAAGGCAGTCTGCACTATTTTGAAACTAAATATCTGCACAAGTTTATGTAGCACATGCATTAGTAATACAATATATTTCAGATATTTTATGGGTCAAGCAAATGTCAAAACAAAAAGAAAAGGATGAGAGTGTGCACATGATTAAACTGATTTTTCACATGGGGGTTTGTCGTTTGTTGATGCAAATGTAATGTTAAATTTAGTGCGCAAAGTTACTTGATGACATTAAGAGGTTTATTTGCCCAATTAATTTATGGATTACAAAGGAATGCTAAAAGAATTTACCCATCCAATTAGGTGGAATAAAATATAAATACATACTTTCTATATCATAAAATAACCACAGCAACACAGTATATGATATTAAAATATATATATTTTTTTCTTGATTGTTGAACTTTGTGCCATGTCTTTCTTGATATGTAGCGCTACTCCCGTAGGAGCCGCAGGAAATACTTTACAGGTCTTCCCAACTTCTGCTTCGTAGCCTGGCACACAACAGGCTCATTCACTTTTTCTCGAAGGACCAGGGACACTGACTGGTGACAGTATGTAAAAAAAAAAAATTTTTTTTGTCTTTCTTTTTTTTTTACAATTTTTTTAACACACTGTGACCAGAGCAAAACAGTGTTACCATAGTATCACTGCACTATTCTGGGGAAGTTATCATCTTTATTTTTTTTTACACATTATGATTGCTTCTATTAGTAAATTTCACTGGTATGAACAAATATTTTTTACTTAATGAAACAGATTAACTCAGTGTGTATTGTTGTGATTAGCTGTGATTGGCCACAGCTAATCACATGGTACAGATGGGCTTTGATGGGCCTTGTCTGTGCCATGCGGTCACTGTGACCAATCACAGCTAGTGCACAATGAATTGCATGAAAGGAAGCCATCCATTGTTTACAATTGTCATGTGATCTGCTGTGATTGGTCACAGCGATCACATGGTCCTGGCAGCAGGCCGGTACACAGATTAGTCATTGGCTGTGTCTGATGGAAACAGTCGGTCACAGATTGTGCCGCAGTGCGGCCTGTGGGGCACGCAAGGTGTGTCCGGGAGGACGGGAGGACATCATTTGACAATAGGCTGGGCGGGAAGTGGTAAGTAGAAGTAGAGCCATTAGAGCAAACTCTCTTTAACCACTTCAGCCCCGGAAGGATTAAACCACTTCCTGACCAGGCCATTTTTTGCGATACGGCACCGCGTCGCTTTAACTGACAACTGCGTGGTCATGTGACACTGTACCCTAACAAAATTAAACCAAAAAATAAACCAAAAAAGAGTGACAATATTTTTTCTTTCTGCTAAAATACATATCCAAAAAATATATATTAAAAAAAATGTATTCGGACAAATCCATACTTTTACCATTAGATGAGTTAAAAACCCCATTATTAAATCAAGCTTCTAAAATTCAAATTAAGGACACTGTGAAATATTTGGGGATAGAGATTTCTCGGGATGTAAAAGACTATATTAAGTTGAATTTGAAACCATTATTAGAAAAATTTTAAGATAAATGCCGAAGTTGGTGCAAGTTACCTCTGACGGTGATAGGAAGAGCAAATCTTATCAAAATGATTTGGGCTCCGCAATTACTTTATGTGTTTAATAATTACATTTTTGGTTTAGAAAATTAGAATCTCTCTTTAGAGAGTTGATTTGGAGGAATAAACGATCACGTATAAAGTTAACAACCTTAATGTTAAATAAGGAAGAGGGAGGTCTTGCAATCCCCCATCCCAAAAAAACATTTCTTAGCCTCACAAATTCAACATTTTAGTGGTTGGACTAAAGTATTACTCTCTGACCCGATACAGAACCTACTATTATCAGTATATGAAGCTTATCCACTAATTTCTTTATTAGAATCGAGAAATCAATTGTGTGATAAAGGTTTCCACGCGGGTAAATTATTTGACATGGTATGGCAAGAAATGAGGAAAATTACTGAGGTAAAGGGATTTACTTCATATATTTGGAATAATAGTAGATATGTGGAAGTGGGGAAATTGGAGGGGATTGAGTTTTGGAGGCAGAAGGGACTAAGGTACATGCCACAGCTATTTGAGGAAGATGTGATGAAAACCTTTAGTGAACTAAGCAAAGAATATAATATTCCAAATCAAAGATTTTTTCAATTCCTTCAGCTTAGGCATGCGATAAAAACACAGGGGCGCACACAGGAATTGAAGTTTAATAAGTCAGTGGTGATAGCCTTGTTGGATAAGACAGGGCAAAAAAAAAGGTCTGATATCACAATTATATGACATATTATTTGATAAATTAAAAAAAACTGTGGATATACCAGCAAGATTAGCTTGGTCAGGGGATATTGGAACAATTTTAGATGAACAGTGGGCACAGGCACTATCAGTAATACCCCAGGCCTCATTATCTCCAATACAAAATGTAACACAACTATTTATCCTACATAGGGCACATTACACACCAGAGAATTTATTTAAATGAAAATGTAGAGATACAGACCAACGCCCTAGATGTAAAGAGAGAGTAGCTAATCTAATACACATGATGTGGAGATGCCCCAAGCTTCATCGCTATTGGTCTGGGGTGATATCTATGAATAATAGGGTATTTGAGAGTAGGATGCTCATGGAGCCTGGGGGATGTCTTCTGGGTATACTGGATGAATCGATGATCCCAGTGGAATATATTGTTTCAATAAATAGAAGTCTATTCCAGGCTCGTAAGCCTATTGCGCAAAAGTGTCTTTCACCATACCCACCCACTGTAGAAGAGTGGAAAATACAAGTAAGGGAAACGATAATTAAAGAAAAGTATATTTTCTTACGCAGAGGTTCCCCAGAGAAATTAAAAAAAATATGGAGAGGGTGGTGTGATATTTTGGAAGTATGAGGGGAGGGGGGATGGGTGAGGGGAGTTGAGGGAGAAGGGAGATAATGTGAGCTAGGGGTAAGGGGGATGTAATTTGTGTTTTGTTTTTTTTTTCCTCTCAATGCGGGCAGGGGTTGTATGTTGTATTTGATGTTTTTGCTGTTTGTATGTATGTAAAGGAAAGAAAACAATAAAAAGACGATTTGATTTAAAAAAAAAAAAAATGTATTCATCAGTTTAGGCTGATATATATTCTTCTACATATTTTTGGTAACAAAAATCAAAATAGGCGTATATTGAATGGTTTGCGCAAAAGTTATCACGTCTACAAACTATGGAATAGATTTAGGGACTTTTATTTATTTTTCATTGTTTTTACTGGTAATGGCCGCGATCTGCAACATTGCGGACACAAATCTGACCCCAAATTACACTTTTTGGGGACCAGTGACATTATTACATTGATCAGTGCTATAAAAATCTGATCAATGTATAAATTACACTGACAGGGAAGGGGTTAACACTAGGGGGTTGTCAAGCGGTTAACTGTTTTCCCTGGGTGTGTTCTAACTGTAGGGGGGATGGGCTGCCTGAAAAACCACAGAGATCACGGTTCCCGATCACTGGGATCATCAGATCTCCATCATGTCCCCTGTCAGAACGGGGATCTGCCTTGTTTACATAGGCAGATCCCTGTTCTGCCTCTATACCACCATTGCGGGTAACCTGTGGACATCGGGTCCACCGGACCCGCTTGCACGTGCCCACTATATCACATGAAGGGACCGACGTACACCTACGGCAATTTGCGATATCCAGCCACCTTGCCACAGTATAACTGCGGTAGGTGGTCAGGAAGGGGTTAAATAGGAAAAGGTCTGGACCGAGCTCTTAAGGACACCAGCTGGTGTCCCCTTTAGTAGACCCACAACTGACTATAACTATTCACCAGAGGGGTAGCTAAAGCATAAGGTCCCCAAGATCTTTCAATGTCTGTACTAACGAGGCCCAAGGACAGATGGAGCTTCTTCCAAGCGATGCCCTCCAGTAAAACCAGACTGTTTATGGCAGACAGTTCCCTGAGGCCTCCTCATGGCAACCTGTGCCTGAGAGGGCAATGTACCCCCCCCCCCAAAGGTTGGACTCCTCCACTCTGGGACAAGACACAAAGCTCTGTGTGCTTCCAGAATAAATACAGTCTCCCAGCATGCCTTCAGAGCCTGCCTCTCTGGGATCAATATTCATGCTGCCATCCACATAGCTCCACACCTACATACAGAAACTTCTCAAGTTACCGGGATACAGAGGGAGCTATCCAGCAGACTGGCAGCAGCAGAGCACACAGATAAAGCATAGCTAAACAATCACAGCTCACTGGATACAATGAGCCAAACTATGCTTTTACCTTAACCAACATTTAAAGCCACATTGCCTACAGTGTGGCAACTAAATTTTAAAACACACTCTAATATTCATCTAACTATCCTACCTAGGAGGGTGCTACAATAGATCAAACAGTGGCATTAAAATAAGTCAGTCAATATATATTCTTATGCTAATGACACATTTTTAATGAAAGATACCAATTTGCTAACCTAACCAGAATGATTAGCATTATAAGTGTACTTGAACACATGGGTATGTATTAGCTTCATCCTAGGACCTCAGATGCTAGTGTGAAAAAAATCCAGCACTCCAGAATTGACCATTTGGGATCTAAAATGCTTTTTAGGTATGAGCTGATAGTTAGGTCCAAACACAGATTTCACCCCATTGTTAGGAGCCAAACATCATGTATAGTAGTGGGGTTTTCTCCCGATACTAAATTTGAAAATTTTTCTCTGCCACTGTCAATGGTTGTTAAAGCGGAGCTCCGCCGGGAAAAAAAATATTAAAAGCCAGCAGCTGGGGGCGTGTCCTGACCATGGAGGAGTGAGGACGCGTGTCTCTGCAGCTCCGTCCCGCCGCCGCACTTGCCATAAGCTACGAGGGAGACACTCACCCCAGCTGACACCTAACATGTCCCAGCGGAACCGGGCGTCCTCACAGCCACCACGCTACGATCGGACCAGACAGGGGCAGCTGGAGTCTTTCTTCCCCGGGACCCGTGGGCAGAGCCGCGAGGCTTCAAAGATGGCGCCGGTCGCGAAGGCCCAGAAAGCACCCAAGGCCTCGCAGAGCTCCGACGCACGATCGCATCAGCCTTCAGGCTCCCCCATACCATCCCCAGGGTCGGTGAGTGACTCGCCCCCCTCCATCTCTCCTGGCTCTCCATCAACCCTGGCCAGAGACTCTGGAGCCCCAGACCCGCTGGCTGATGCAGACCTCAGGCGCCATATTTGGTCTCTCCCCACCAGAGATGACCTGGAGCGCTTCGCAGACAGGGTAGAGAAGGCCCTTAAGGAGGACATTGCTCAACTTAAAGCTGATACCTTGCACCTGGGGGGTAGAGTGGAGGCCCTAGAGCAAAGATTGGAGGACACCATCCCAGTGATTTCCATGCTCCAGGATAAGTGCACTACGCAAGATCACCAGATTGAGGCCCTGCTCTGTCAGTTAGATGATATGGAGAACCGCAGTCGCAGGGCCAACATCAGAATAAGAGGAATGCCTGAAGCGACAACAACTAGAGACATTATCCCTAGCTTGGAGGGCATATTTAAGGAAATATTGGGACTGCCTGCTACTGACTCTGTGGAAATAGATCGTGCGCACAGGGCCCTTAAGCCCCCATCCCAAGACGTGAATAACCCACGGGACATCATATGTAAGCTACATAAATACACGCTTAAAGACCGCATTATGCAAAAAATGCGCGGCAAGCCCTACTTTGACTTTGATGGCGCACATTTAACCTTCTATCAAGATATTTCCAGGCGCACTCTCATGCAACGACGATCACTTCGCCCCCTCCTAGTAGCTATACACGAAGCGGGCTTGCAGTACCGCTGGGGCTTTCCCTTCTACCTCCAAGTCACCAAAGCTGGCAAGACGGTGACCCTCCGCACCAAAGATGACTTGCCAAACTTCCTGGCCTCTCTTGAATTAGACCCTGTGGACTTCCCAGACTGGCGGGGAACATCCAACCACCTAGACCCTAAGCCACAATCAACTCAACCGTGGCTGCCAGCTGGGCGCAAGAACCACAGACGAGACCGCAGACGACATCCCTCCGATTCTTCACCAGGCCCGGCCCCGAGAGACTGATGGCAAAATTAGCCCATGCCGGTGCACGGACCCCACCTTTGAAAGATTCCCCCTCGAAGGCTGTGCCTTGGACTCCCCTATGCTGCTGAAGATGGACCTTGTTTGCTCGCACTTATTTTGGCAACTAACTCAATCTCTCTTTTTGCCCAGCCGCCTGATTGAGCTGGTTGGGATCTCATAAGCTTAAGTGGCACCCCGACCACTCGCGACAGACTTAGTAGAGCCCGCACCCCATGGGGACCGAGTATGGGTGACCCCTTTCTTACTCCCCCTATACCGCACATAGTTAGATGCGGTGGACGGAGACAGTGACCCCTCACCTTCCCCCCTATGTTGGTTCACGTACCCCGAGTAGGCCGCCCTCTTTCTGGGTACAGATCCCCATTGGGATCACGGGTCCGTGGTCGGGGACTCCCCCCCCCTATAGGGGGCGGGGTCTCGAACACGACCCTCAGATGTTTTACATGTTAAAATGGCTTCGGCCAGTTTGTCTTGCTCAATATGTTTTTGATACTGCTCTCATATGTTTTTTCTTTTCTTTTTTGTTGTTTTGTCCTATCACTTTCTCCCTCCCTTTCCTTCCTCTCTCTTTTCCCTCTCTCAGGAGTGTTCCACTGCATTGCCACCCGCGCCGAGCACACCACCGACTTTGGCACCTCGACCATTCCCAGACCTCCCCATGGCTACTTTAAAGGTAAGCTCATATAATGTTAGAGGCCTCTGCTCCCCTCACAAACGCAGCAAATTATGGTGGGAACTAAAACGGCTCAAGGCACAGGTAGTTTTCCTTCAAGAGACCCACTTCACGCCCCAATCACTTCCTAAGCTGCCCACTCACCTCTTTAATCAGTGGTTTCTCAGTAACTCCCCTGTCTCCAAGTCTAGAGGGACGGCCATAGCAATCCACAAGTCCTGCCCTTTCCAGCCCACGGGTAATAAAATCGACCCTTTGGGTAGGTATGTCTTCCTGAAGGGTAGTATAGCAGGACAAACCTACACGTTTGCAACCATCTATGCCCCTAACACCGCCCAACTTTCCTTCATTGACTCGACCTTGGAGCAACTGGCCGACTTCCGAGAAGGCCTCTTGATCCTCGGGGGAGACTTTAACGTCAGCCCAGACCCCCTGCTTGACACGTCTCACGCAAAACCCTCACACCCCTATGCGTTCCTCAAACATTTTCGCAAGACCCTCCAATCCCACCTCTTGGTGGATAGTTGGCGGGTATTGCATCCCTCAGATCGAGACTTCAGCTACTACTCCAAGGTACACAATGTTTACACGCGCATAGACCATATATATGTAGACCGTACCACCTTGGAGCTCTTGCAGTCTGCGTCCATTGGCAACATCACTATCTCTGACCATGCCCCAGTCACAATTGCCTTCACCATGCCATCAGGTACTTATAGAACCTGGACGTGGAGGCTGAATGAAAATTTGCTAGATGATGTAGTGGTGGTGGAGGAGGTAAATGACACCTTAACCCACTACTTTAAAGAAAACTCCACTGTTGATGTCAGCGAGGGTGTAGTATGGGAGGCTCATAAAGCTGTGGTCAGGGGAATATTGATCTCCCAGGGCTCCAGACTAAAGCGAGACCGCCAGGCAGACTTCCAGAGGGTGCACACAGCCCTTCAGAAAGCTGAACTCCAACACAAGGCAAATGGAGACCCCAAAGCACTACAGGCTCTCACTGAGCTACGGGAACTGTTCCTACGTCTTTTAGACCGCCAAACTCGTAAACAGTTTAGATTTATGTCACATAAATTTTACGAGCACGGAAATAAATGTGGTCGTATGCTCGCACGGGCACTCAGGAAAAAACACGCGCAGGCATACATACACAAACTACGCTCCTCTCCCGGGGATTTGACGGTACAGTCCTCTAAAATCGCCGCAGGGTTCCGAGAATACTACGCCAAACTATACAATTTGGAATCCGAGCTCCCACCTGAAGCACGAGATACCAGACAAACGGCGGTCCAGGCCTACTTGGCGGCGGCTGGTACCCCCCCCCCTCACGGAAGACCAACGCGCTGCTTTGGAGCTCCCGATCACCCCAACTGAACTGGGTGCGACGGTGGAGTCCTTGCCCAATGGGAAGAGCCCCGGCCCGGATGGGCTCACTGAAAGGTACTACAAGGCCTTCTTTTCTCACCTAGCGGCACCTATGTGCAAATATTTCAACTCCGTGGCGGGGGGTACTGCCATCCCCCCGGGGGCTCTACTAGCCCACATTACAGTGATCCCAAAGGAGGGCAAGGACCCCACTATCCCCCAAAGCTATCGCCCCATCTCACTTCTTAATGTGGACATAAAACTCCTGGCAAAAATTTTGGCCAATAGACTTAAACACCTTATGCCTGAGCTAGTCCATCCCGACCAAACAGGTTTCATTGTAGGCAGGGAGGCTAGGGACAACTCCCTTAGAGCAATCCAACTTATTCACTGGGCCCGTACCCGCCCGGATCCCCAGCCATACATAATACTATCAACTGACGCGGAAAAGGCTTTCGACCGGGTCGATTGGTCCTATTTGAAAGCGGTACTTGAGTCCATAGGACTGGGGCCGCGAATACTGACATCAATCATGGCTCTATACTCTACACCTTGCGCGCAGGTTAAAGTGAACGGGACCCTCTCATCCAGCTTCCCCATCAGGAACGGCACGAGGCAGGGGTGCCCCCTCTCACCCCTTTTATTCGCCCTAGCGCTGGAGCCTCTGCTTCGCGCCGTGCGGGCCAGTAAGGACATCAAGGGTCTAAAAGTGGGCAACACGGAACATAAGCTTTCGGCATACGCCGATGATGTCTTATTCCACCTCTCGGACCCCCTGATCTCTTTGCCTAACCTGATGAAGGAACTTAAGCAATTTGGCTCACTCTCAAACTTTAAAATAAACTATACAAAGTCTGAACTCCTGCCCATCCATCTGCCCCCCCTCTTAACTAAGAGCCTCCGGTCTGCCTTTCCCTTTACCTGGGCTGAATCATCTCTACGATATTTGGGAGTGCAACTCACGGACCGCTTCAACACCTTGTATATGGCCAACTATCCCCCGCTGCTTACTGCGGTCCAGAGAGACCTCTCACAATGGACGCAGACTGCCTTCACATGGTTGGGACGAGTAAACATCATAAAAATGAATATACTGCCACGTGTACTCTTCTACTTACAAATGCTACCGATACCCCTACCTAGGCTCTTCTTTGACCGATTGTCCAGCATGCTGTCCGCGTTCGTATGGAACGCACGGAAACCTAGAATAGCCCTAAGGGTGCTGAGGCGCCAAAAACGGGAGGGCGGCCTGGGGATCCCCGATGTCAGACGCTACTACAGGGCCATAGCCCTCCAGAGAATACTAAACTGGCGTTTCCATACCCACTCAAAACTATGGGTTTCCCTGGAGAAATGCTTGGCGGGCAGGAATTTATCCTATGCACCATGGCTACCCCGGGAATATAGGGGGCTATCGGTAACGACCTCCCCACTGACAGCCCAGGTGCTCTCAGTCTGGGACCGGACCAATTCGGTTTTGAAAATTGCCCCCCCTATGTCCCCGCTGGCCCCACTGGGTGGGTTCCTGTGGTTCCCCCCAGGTGAACAGATGGCCTTTTTTGGGCCCTGGGTGGATGATGGAAACGCCAGCTGCGGCAAGCTCATGAAAGATGGTAAGCTCCTGAGCTTTAGCGCCCTGCAGGCCAGACACCAGGGCTCCCGTATGAACTTTTGGAGGTATAGGCAGTTACACCACTTCTTTGAGAAACATGGCCACTCAATTAGGGACCCAACCTCCCTCACCCCGTTCGAGCACCTCTTCGTTAATGAGGAACCTATCCCCCACATGGTGTCGGAACTATACCGACTTCTTGGCTCTGCTGCCCATCAACCTAAACCTGCTTTTATTCGAAGCTGGGAAAGAGACTTAGGACAGGAATTCACTGACTCACAGTTGACTCACCTGTACGACCTTACTCACTCGTCCTCCATAGACTCAAAAGCTCAAGAAACAAACTATAAGATATTGTCCCGCTGGTATCGGGTACCAGCGGATATGGCACGCATATATCCTTCTGGATCGGAGCTTTGCTGGCGTGGCTGCGGGCACAGGGGTACGCTTATCCACATATGGTGGGAATGTCCCCTAATCAGGCCCTTTTGGGAAGACATCAAGGACCAAATAATGAGCATAACGGGGATTGATGTTCCCCTCTCTCCGACGCACTTCCTCTTGCATGTCCCTCCGATCCCACTCAGTCAATATAGGAAGAGCGTACTGCCCCACTTATTAAATGCGGCTAGACGCCTGCTCCCAACTTATTGGAAGCAGCCCAGAGTCCCTACCCGGGAGGAGTGGATCGGTGGGGTAAATGCAGTCCGAGAGGCTGAAGACTGGATAGCGACCTGTAGGGACTCCCGAGACCGGTTTGCCGGTATCTGGACACCCTGGACCGATTACGTCACAGATCCTGGATACGTGCCATCTAGCCTAGACATAGCTTTATTGGAACTGGCAGAACCTTCTCTTAAAAACCGCAGGCTGTCGAGAGCTTAGAAGACTGAGAGCTACCCTCTGACATAGTGAGACTAATGGAGTTTACCTGGTTTGATGGCTACGCTTGAGGGTGTGCTCGGTGCGGCCTAGAATGAGGCCTCCTACAGAAAGACAGGCACGCTCGGATCACTCCTTCCTTTCCTCCTTTCCTTTCCTTGTCCTTTTCCTTCCCCTCTTTCCCCCCCCCCTTTTTTTTTTTTTTCTTTTTTCTCTTCTTATATATGTTTTGCAATGGTATGCACTTATGCCAGTTAAAGAAATGTCTGTTATGCTGGCGGGTGTTGTAATTACCATGAGCCTCCGCGCTCGCGGGATGGGCCCCCCTTTACAGGGGCACAGGGTGTCCCGCCAGAGCGTGCACCGTAGCATATCGGTGCCCCACGCTGCGTGCGGGGAGCGGGGAGAGGTCAGATGGAGGCTATTGAGCCCCCCTCCCCCCGCCCCGGCCGCGGGTCGGGGGACCATGTCTTAATTATAGTCACATGGACAACACCCCTGGCTTGTTATCAGTGGTGGGACGGTAATATGTGAGGCCCCCACATTCCATGTGCCCTCCGCGCCTACCACAGTTGTGCACCCACTGTTCCTATGGTGGCACCCTTACTCTACTAACTAGTGTGGCCCATCGGCCGCCCCACATAAGGCATACAAGATACTGCTATTATTGATGTACTCTATTTCTTTGTTCAACTTGTTTATATGCTGGTTATGCACACCAGACGGGTCTGTGCTTTTCCTATTTTATTTTACTTATTATTTTTAATTTTTTTTTTTTTTTTTTTTTTTTTTTTAAGCAAACTGTTGGACTTGTCTGGTTGTATATTTTCTTTTATAAAATAAAGATTATATAAAAAAAAAAAAGCCAGCAGCTACAGCTACAGCAGCTGCTGGCTTTTAATATTTGGACATTTACCTGTCCTGGAGTCCAGCGACGTCCGCAGCAGAGGACGAGCGACCGCTCGTCGCTCTGCTGCTCCCTCCGCCATCCTCGCTGAGGGAACCAGGAAGTGAAGCCCTGCGGCTTCATGCCCGGTTCCCTACGGCGCATGCGCGAGTCGCGCTGCGCCGTTCTGATTGGTGCTCCTGTGTTCTGGGAGCCGAGTGTCTCCCAGAACACCAAGGGAAGTCTGCGGGAAGTGACGTAACTCCCGCAGATTCCCGGAGAGAGGACTCCCGGATGTGGGTGAAAATACCTGTCTTAGACAGGTATCTTCACCCCCCTCCCCCCTGAAAGGTGTCAATTGTGACACCGGAGGGGGGGAGGGTTCCAAATAGCAAAAGTTGCTATTTAGGGTGGAGCTCCACTTTAAGGATGCAGGGAGTGTCTTCACCCACTGTGTCCCTAGCAATTAGTGACACCACCCAGCCCTATTCATCTACTGACTGGGAATTCCCGCCTATGTGAATAAAGGAGCCATTGCCTGAAGACTCCCACAACCACCAGGCCAGGGTTGTGGGGAAATGGCTTTTGTTGAGGGCTTCTTTCCTAGCAAAGTTCAGTCAGTTTTTCAGGTGGACCAGACCGGACGGTTCATTCACCCCTATTGACTGGTGGGTTTAAATGGACTTGTATCTTTTTACATCTGCCTAACTCCCATCTGGTCTGATAAAAACAAATAGAAAGGGACCTGTTTTCCTCAGGCTAGGCGGATGAGAGTGCAGTTACACCTGGCTGCCCGCATGCGCGCGGGATTCGCCAGTTACGGCATGACCCCTTTAGAAACGGCGCGATCTGCCTTTTATAAAGTGCACATGCACTGTGAACATTGGCGCATGCGCAGTAGACATCGGTGCATGGCTTTCTTGTAAATATCTCCTAAACTGTGGAGGTTTAGGAGATATTTCCAGCACCTACAGGTAAGCCTTAATATAGCCTTATGCTGTGTACATACGATCGGAATTTCCGACAACAAATGTTCGATGTGAGCTTTTTGTCGGAAATTCCGACCGTGTGAAGCCTCCATCGGACATTTGCTGTTGGAATTTCCGACAACAAAAATTTGAGAGCTGGTCCTCATATTTTCCGACAAGAAAAGTTCTTGTCGGAAATTCCGATTGTCTGTATGCAATTCCGACGCACGAAAAACCACGCATGCTCAGAATCAAGCAGAAGAGCCGAACTGCCTATTGAACTTCATTGATCACGGCTCGTCGTATGTGTTGTATGTCACCGCGTTCTTGACATTCGGAATTTCCGACAACATTTGTGTGACCGTGTGTATGCAACACAAGTTTGAGCCAACATTCCTCGGAAAAAAATCCACGGTTTAGTTGTCGGAATTTCCAATTGTGTGTACGCGGCATTACTCTGAGGCCTCGTACACACGGCCGAGATTCTCGTCGAAAAAAACATGTAGTTTTTTTCCACGAGATTCTTGGACAAGAAACTTGTCCCGGCCGAGTGTACACACGCTCGATTCAAAGAACCCGCGGTTCTTTGACTGGAGCGTACGCGGTGACGTCATCGACTACGACGAGCATGCGCTCGTCACATTCGATGCCGTCGCCGCCATCTTGGTATACCCTACGTATGCCTAGGAAGCTACCGCGCATGCGTCAAATTTATTTCGAACATGTGCAGGCTTCTGGGAGGACAGGTAAGTGTACACACACTCACTTTTCTCGTCGAGAAACATGCCGACGAGAATCTCGACGAGAAAATAGAGAGCAGGATCTCTATTTTCTCGTCGAGATACTTGTCGCTTTTCTTGAAGAGAAACCATACACACGAACGAATTTCTCGGCAAAAAATCTCTGCCAGCAAGTTTCTTGCTGGTTTTTGCCGAGAAACTCGTTCGTGTGCACGAGGCTTGAGTGTTCAACATCCTGAAATAAAAGATTTTACATTCTATTCCTCTGTGCATGGGACATATTCAAGGATAGACTATATAATAGTAGAACATAGACTATTGGATTCATTAGTTAAAACATCCATTGAAGTAATCTCATTATCGGACCATGCTCCAGTGACAATGAAGACGAAGGTAGCAGAAGCTCAGAATAAGATACGCACATAGAGATTGAATGAGGTACTTATACAAGAATGTAGAGGGTAAAATAAGAAACAAACAACATTTTCTGTTAAATGAAACCCAAGAGGTATCGGACGCCACTATATGGAAGTTCCACAAGGCCTACATCAGGGGTATCCTGATATCTATTGATACTCAAAAGAAGAGGGAGAGGGAAATAAAATAAGAACATTATTAAACTAATTATGAGTTAAAAGCAACTTCACAAAAAGAAAACAAACTTGGAGGTACAACATCTACTAGTGCTAAAAAGGATGAACTAAATGGTCTAATGGAACAAGAGACAAGGCAGAGTGGCCAAAGGTGGGGAACAAACCAGGGAAACATCTGGCAAGAATATTAAAGATAAATAATTCTGCAAATTGTATAGATTAAATTAAAAATAATTTAGGGGAGTTGGTATATTCAACCCCAGAAATTGCAAAAGTATTTTAAAAATATTATAGTACACTATAATCTGTAAAACAAAACGGGGAACAGGAAATATTATAGAAGAATAGAAAGGATACAGGTTTATTTAAAAGAGGCTAGATTGCCCAGGATATTGGATGAAAAATGATTAGCTTTAGAGAGACCTATAACACAAGAAGATATTATTATAGCATTAAAAGATACAGTAACAGGGAAGAGTCCAGGGCCAGGTGGGTTCTCGGTTAGATATTGCAAGTAATTGAAAGAACAATTAGTGCCAAAACTATGCTCGTATATGAATACCTTGGGTGAAGGGGCTGAAATGAGGAGAGAATCACTGCTTGCATATATTACAAATATACCTAAAGCAGAGCTCAAAATTTCAAGTCCTGAGTTACTAGCCAAGCCTCAAGGGTTACTCGCCACCAGTTGCCCCACCCAACCCTTACCATGCCCCGCCCCTAAACACGCCCTCATAAATTATCTTATGAAATGACACTTAAATGTTTTATGCAGAATTAAGTTCTAAAAATAAATATTAACAACAACTTTATCCATGCCCATCAGTGCAGCCTACCTGTGCCCATCAATGCAACCTCACCTGTGTCCACCAATGCAACCTCACCTGTGTCCACCAATGCAGCCTGCCCATGTCCACCTTTCAGCCTGCCCATGTCCACCAATGCAGCCCGCCTGTGTCCACCAATGCAGCCTGCCTGTGTCCACCAATGCAGCCTGCCCATGTACACCATGCAGCCTGCCCGTGTCCACCAATGCAGCCTGCCCATGTCCACCAATGCAGCCTGCCTGTGTGCACCACGCAGCCTTCCCATGTCCACCAATGCAGCCTGCCCATGTGCACCACGCAGCCTTCCCGTGTCCACCAATGCAGCCTGCCCGTGTGCACCATGCAGCCTGCCCCTGTCCACCAATGCAACCTGCCCATGTCCACCAATGCAGCCTGTCTGTGTGCACCATGCAGTCTTCCCGTGTCCACCAAAGCAGCCTGCCCGTGTCCACCAATGCAGCCTGCCTGTGTCTATCATGCTGCCTATCTGTGTCCATCATGCTGCCTATCTGTGTCCATCATGCTGCCTATCTGTGCCCATAATGCTGCCTATCTTTGCCCATCATGCTGCCTGTGTGCTTCATGCTGCCTGTGTCATTAATGCTGCCTATCTGTGCCCATCATGCTGCCTGTGTACTTCATGCTGCCTACCTGTGCCCATCATGCTGCCTATCTGTGCCCATCATGCTGCCTGGGTCCTTCATGCTGCCTATCTGTGCCCATCATGCTGCCTGTGTACTTCAAGCTGCCTATCTGTGTCCATCATGCTACCTATCTGTGTCCTTCATGCAGGGGAACAGAAGAGAGGAAGTGGATTACCGGGTGGATGATGAGAGTGCCGAGGAACATCACTAGCGGCTTTCATTTCAATTGCCGTGTGTTCCCGCCGCTTGACGTCACATACAGCCCTGCCCCCTGGCCGGGGAACTTTGACACACGTCACTCGTGATTGGACGGGTGACCTGTCTATCAAAGTCCCGGGACCAGGGGGCGGGGCTGTGTGTGACAGCGAGTGCGGGGAACACATGACAATTGAAATGAAGGCCGCTAGTGATGTTCCCTGCACTCTGATAATCCGACCACATGCTCTCCTCTCTTCTACTCCGCGAGCGCTGGGAGAAGGACTCCCATACAACCCTGCATGCTGGCGGTGCTCACCCCCCGCTTCCCAGGCAGACCTTCCTCACCAGCCCTCAAAATCCACTTGCAAAATGCAAGCAGGCGAGTGGAATTTTTGAGGGCTGCCTAAAGATGGAAAAGATGTAACATAATGTTCCAGTTATAGACCAATATCAATGTTAAACAGCGACACAAAGTTATATGCTAAGATTTTAGCTATAAGGATGAAATGCTTGATGCCGGAGTGGATACAGATCAGGGAGGGATGGAAGGGATAATGAGGTGATAACACTGCTTCTTTTGCATAAAGTTAATAGAGAGAAGTCCCCAGTTCTATTCCTGTCAACTGACGCCGAATAAGCATTCAACAGGTTAGACTGGGGATTCATGTTAGCTACACTAGAAGCAATAGGAGTTGGTCCGCTAATGGTTCAATGGATAAAAACATTATATAATCATCTTACAGTGGAAATTGGACTCTACCTCAACTCTTCAAAATGTTTAATGGAACAAGGCAGGGGTGTCCTCTTTCATCCCTGCTATTTGTACTGTCACTGGAACCCTTGCATGCAACTATTCAAAGTAGTGTAGATATAAGAAGAGTGAGGATTGGACAAGAGGAACACAAGGTGGCGGCATATGCAGACAATATTTTGTTCTACATCTCCAGTTCTAGAATAACACTACCAAATTTAATGAAGATATTAAAATATTATGGAGAGTTATAAAATCTAAAAATTAACCTCTCAAAGTCAGAGATCCTGAACATTAATGTGATTAAGAAGGTTGAGCAAGTTTTACAAAGGGAATTTCCATTTACATGGAGGAAAACCGAAAATGTTATGAATAAAATTAACAGTCCCGGAAAAATATACAGTATATCAGGCGAATTCCATTACTAAATGAGATTAAAAGGGAAAAGAAAAAGATAGCATTGAGACCACTCTCTTGGGTAGGGCGTATAAATATAGTTAAGATGGGAATATTACAGAAGATTCTTTATAAATTCCAAATGTTACCAATGTACTTGCCACAAGCAAATTTTAGGACACTGAAGGCGATGATCCTGAGGTACAGTGCTCAGCATAAATGAGTACATCCCAACAGATTTGTCATAAAACCTTTACTTTCCTTTCAGAATCAACATTTTCTATGGAGCACTATACTACAAAATACTCCCACAAATGCAGGCCATTGATTTCAACCAAGATTTGTTAATTTGCACACACAAAAAAATATTTTTCCTAACACATTTATTCAAGATCATGTTGCAAAAATGAATGCACCCCAATGAAAGTCTTAGGAGGAAAGCTACATTTTAGACAACAAAACCCTAATTATCAAGAATTCAACGACAGGTGAGTCTAGATATTCATTAAACAGGTGTCCAGCAGACGTTAAATTTAAAAGGGTGTTGCGTAATAAAGAAAACCCCTTCCCATTTCATGCTGTTAGCAATGGCACCACATAGAAGAGAAATGTCACAAGGCCTGAAAAAGAAAAAAAGAAAGGTAAAGGCTACAAGAAGATCAGCAAAGCTTTACTTATTACTGGTAGTCAGAATTATACAAAAAAGTAACAAAGATGGAACTGCAGCCATCTCACAGAAACATCCAGGCCATCCATGGAAGTTAACACCTCGACAGGAGTGTATTCTGATGAGAAGGGATGAAGAAAATAGCCATGCAAGTTCACTGTAGTTAGCTAAAGAAGTAGAAAACCAATCTAGGTGATTGTTTCCCGTGACACAATAGGGCGTACACTGCCGGGACATGGCATGCATGGGTGTCATCCACGAAGGAAGTCTCTCCTAAAGCCCATGCACAAAAAAGCCTGCCTAGAATTTTCCAGGGCCCGTGCTGGAAAAGAAGGAGACTACTGTATTCTGGAGTGATGAGACCAAGATAAATATTTTTGGAACCAATGGCTTCAAAACTGTATCGCATTGCAAGAGTATGGAGTACAAAGAAAAATTCATTGTGCCTACAGTAAAACATGGTGGCGGCAGTGTCCTTCTGTGGGGCTGCATGAGTGCTGCTGGTGTCTGGAAGCTGCATTTCATTAATTGTATCATGAATTCACAGATGTATTGCTCTATATTTAAAGAGAAGATGCTACCATCACTCGTGCACTTTTCCAACATGACACTGATCCAAAACACACATCTAAGGCCACTGTTTCATTTCTGAAGAAGAACGGGGTGGAAGTGATTCAGTGGCCAAGTATGTCTCCTGATCTGAACCCAATCGAACACCTATGGGGAATTCCTAAGAGACACATTGAACATCACTCTTCAACCATCATCCAGGCTTTAAAAAAGGTTGTTCTTGAAGAATGGAAAAAGATAGATGTTGCAATATGTCAACAACTTCCAAGCCTAGAAGACTTGGTGCTGTCCTTACAAATGATGGAGGTCATACAAAATACTAGATGTAGTAGTTTTTGTTGTGGGGTGTATTCATTTTTGCGTCAACTACTTTGAGTAGAACTAAAGATTTTGTAGTCCAAGTTATATTATTAACCTTTAATGCAGTTTTGTCAAAATTTTGGAAATTGTTTTTGTGTTCATTGAGATGTTGATTAAAATCTTACTTTTCAAAAGGAGTGTTCTCATTTATGCTGAGCAGAATTTTTTTGTAAAATTAAAGATAATACACAGGGGGGCTTAGCTGTCCCAGAATTTAAAAGGTATTTTAATGTTGTACTGCTAACACGAATAGTAGAATGGACACATCATTTAAGAGAAAAAAGATGGGTAAACATTGAAAACACGTTAAGTAAGACACCTTTGGGTAAAGTTATATGGATTCCACAATAGTACTGAAAGTATCGTAAAGACTTAAATATTTTAACACAGAATGTATTAGGGGTTTGGGATTTGATTTATAGACAAGCAAAATGGGAATATAACTCACCGTTAATACCACTTACTGAGACAAATTATGTCTTACCAGGAAAATAAGCACTATTTGGGGAATATGGCTAAAAGATAAAAATGCACAATTAAAAGTAATAATGAAAGACAGAAAATTATGCACAATTCAGAAATTGAGGCACAAGAGGGATTTAATTTTGATAAATGATGGGTATTTTCAGTTAAGTCATTGTGTAGCAACAGCCAATGAGATTAGCAAAAAATAACTTTCATTTGAACAACTCTTTAGCCCACAGGCGACACCAAAACATTGTATCTCCCAGATCTATAAGATACTTAAAATGGCTTAACCCAAAATCCCACCATATATGAAAAGATGGGAAAAGGAATTAGGTGAACACCTAAATGAGCAACAGACAGTGAAACTATTGAGATTGGCCCATGGTATAGCAGTAGATATAAATACAATAGAAATTGATTTTAAATGTCCGGCAAGATGGTACATAACGCCTTCTAAAGCACATAAATATCAACAAGAAAAATCACTACTTTGTTGGAGAGGTTGTAAAATGATGAAGAACAATGGCACATTTGATAGGAGTGCCCCAAATTACAGGAATTTTGGCAGAAGGTGGTGCAAAAGATACAGGAGATTACAGGAGTAAAAATGCCTAGTGATCCATAGTTTTGTTTATTTCACAGTACTAAGTTTACAATAAAGCAATACAAGCATACGGTGACCCCACATCTAATAAATGCAGCAAAAGATTTTGGCAGGTACCAGAGAGCCCAACAGTAAGAGACTCGGTTAAAAGGGTAGAATACATTTATAATTTGGAAGACCTGCGCTATGGTGGAGAGGACAAAATATAACAATTAGTAAAAATCTGGAAAGGTTGGGTAGAGTTTAAGAGTACAAGGAAATATCCTGAACTGGTTGGAATGTAAGGAGCGGAGAAGGGAGAATGGGGAATGGGGAATGGAGATGGAGGAGATAGATAACTAAAAGAAAGAAGAAGAAGGAGGAAAAAAGTTATTAATATTAAAAGAAAAGAGGGAAGATGGGGGGGACCAGAAGGAATGTTTTAAAAAAAGTATGGTTTTGAATGGTTTGGTAGGTTGAGATGATCTATGTTCATTGCTTCACGCATGCACTGTGAAGTAGCGGGTTCTTAGGGATGCCTGGCATTCTAGCCGTGAGTGTTGACTGCTTCACCCCGCAATATCTGGGTCAGTTGGCACTTTGGCACATGTGCAAGCGGCGGCTAACTGTGTTTGTGCGCATGCAAAGCCGTTCGGGCGGTGATTGGCAAGTGAATGGGACTGGTGATTGGCTGGCCGCACAGCCTGATGGGGTATGATGGCACCGCTCCGTGCCCTGCCGATGCGGCAGGGATAGGGTTTGATATTGCTGATCACACCCTGACTGGACTGTTGTTGGGAGCTGCCTGGTTGGCAAGGTATGGATTGGGTGGGATATGTATATGACACCCCTCTGCAACACTGTTTCTTCCTTACCCCTCTTTCCATAGATAAGCAATTATCTCATTGATTTTGGTGCCAAACTGGCTTTATAAAGTAATAGACGGCTCTTATGGCCGGCAGACGGTGGGATGCAGGTGCTGGCTGTACACTGGGTAAGTGTTTTGTGAGAGTGGTTAACAGTAGGATATTGATCTCAGTTAGGGACTACCATATCTGGTATGCTTTGTGTGTTCTAGGTGGATGAGCATTTGTTTTCTGCTAGTTGTAATTAAACCAGTGGAAGGATTTACGAATCCTCTGGTGATACATATGTACATGTCCTAGGGAGGAGTGACCCTATAACCAATGTGATGGCAGGTAACTGGGATGTCTGTGTTGCATATAATATATAACTTTGTTTTGTGCTATACCCTGTAGTCCTTGAGTATATGATGTGGCTTCTAATTTGGTGATTGCCATTGTAGGGTGACTTCTATGGTCTGGTTCTAATTTAGAACAAAAACACTGTGACAGGATACAGCAACATTCCTTATGATATAAAGTGGTTTCTCTTAAGAACTCTCATATTCTAGCAAGTTAGGTGACTTTAAATATAGTAATCAGTTCCTGAATTCATTTTCTCTGTTAAATGTGTGTTAATCTATATTGTTTAAACATAGGTCTATATGCCATTTTTCTATTCCACTGGAATCCTTTATTTTCTACACCATCAGTATCACGCAATAGCATTTCAAATACTGCACTGCATATGGCATCCTCAAGCGTTACTTGTAAAGGTATGTGTAAGTTAACATTGAAAGACATAGGATGTTGATTATATCACAATATTATAGAATTGATGTTGATTATTGTGCTTTTTCTTCTGGTTATGCCATATTTCTTCACAAACAAGATAAGGAGGTCCTGAGGAATATTAGGTGAAACGCGTAAACCTCTTGGATCATTTGCAAAGTTCATAAATGATGGTTACTAGTATGGCCTACATATCTGGAACTGTACTCTGATGGTTTTAACAATCTTTTTTAAAAAAAAACAATTTGTAATAATTTTTTTAATATTTTTATAATCTTGTGTGATCGTCCCTCTCTGGTACCAGTAAAGTCCAATATATTAAAAAAAATGTTGTAAAGGGAAGGAAGGAATGTTGTAAAAATGTTTGTGAAATATGTATTTATATTTTGGTACATTGGAAAATTTCATAAAAATATAATAAGGAAGAAAAAGGAATCTCTGTGTTGTAGAAAGCTGTACAGAACAATTAACTGCAGATTATCAGATACAATATATGTAGGAGAATATGTTTCATCTCTGTGTATCAGCTGAGGATATTCACTTCACTAGGTACATGTAGGGGATTACAACCGCCTTAAACTTTCTGCCCATATGCCAATTACTCTGTGATGCCCCCTACTATTGTGAGATACATTTTAAGCCTTTAAGTTTTGTATATTATATATATTATATATATATTTTACATATTATATTGTTTGTGTGATGTTGTATTTTAACTTTTTGATTTAAAACACTGAAAACCCTCAGTAAATACCACATAAAAAGGCATTCAATTCCATTCACAGAAGGAAATAAATAATGATATGTATGCAGTAATTAGGTAGTGGTCCAGTCAGTATTTAAGGAATGTAAAAATATAATAGCCAATTTTGAGTAGTCTCTGTCTTTTTGGATCAGTTCTCTGAACAGTAATGCATAGACACATAAATATGGAAATTTGAAAATCATTGGGGTTGACTTACTTAAAGTATAAGTATAAGTATATTAAAGTAGTTTTTAGTTTTGGATAAAGTGTCAGATGTCCCCATTAAAGAGATTCATCCTCTCTATCTGTCCTGTTTACCATTATAATTGAATGTGAAAATAAAGGAAAATCACAAATTTTGGCTTGTCACCAGAAAAGTAATAGAGGGCAAATATTCCAATGGGGACACATATGGCAAAAAAACCTGACAGGGGTTATAACCCTCCCTTACTTAACATAATACAATGTACATGCATATCACAATCCCTTTTTACTGTACTTTACTTTTTTACAATTATTTTTAGAGATATCTTCCCACTGACAAGTTCCCACTGATCTCATTAGCTATCTAAGGAGGTAATTCTTCCCAATGACCACAAGTGTAAGGATTATTCTTCCCACTGACCATCACACTAATGTATCATGAAAATATTTCAAGGGTTCCTCTGTGTTGAAAAAGTTGAGAAAGGCTGCTTGGAAGTGTAACTAAAGGCAAAACTTTCTTTTTCATTTTGGATAGTGTAATGGAGGGTTAGAACCCCTGTCAGTTTTTTTGCCATCTGTGTTCCAATGGGGAGATTTACCTTCACTCCCTGTCCCATTTCCAAAACAGGAAGTGAGAGGAAATCCCTGCAAATTAAGGGTATCCCTTGGGGACCTACCGGTCACCAGAACTAGTGTCCCCATTGGAAAATGTCCTCTATTTTACTTTTCTGGGGACAACCCAAAATTTGGGATTTCCTTTTCATTTCACTTTCAATGATAAACAGGACAAACAGAGAGGGTGAATCTCCCTAATGAGGCACAGACAGCAGTAAAAACCTAATAGATGTTCTAATACCTTTCCACCCTATCCAAAACAAAAAAAAAAGTTGTATTTTTTATTGGTGGAAGAAAGGCATTTATATATGTGCGTAATTTTTAATATCATTTTCATTCAATATTTGACATCTATAAAGATATTTTGTATTTACTTAATTTAACTTTGTTTATTTTTGATACACCACATGTGTCCTGGGAAAGCAGCTTCTCTTTGACTTATATTCTAATCACCTTTTTTCTTTTGCATTAATACATATGCTGCAGGAACTACACTGACTTAATGAGTCGGCATATTTCTACAGTTTAACCACTTAAAGACCGAGCCTCTTTTTCAGGCTCGGTGTTTACAAGTTAAACACCGAGTCTGAAACCGAGTAGAAAATTACTTAGAACCCCCAAACATTATACATTTTTTTCTAACACCCTAGAGAATAAAATGGCGGTCATTGCAATACTTTTTGTCACACCGTATTTGCGCAGCGGTCTTACAAGCGCACTTTTTTTGGAAAAAAAATACTTTTTTGAATTAAAAAAAAGACAACAGTAAAGTTAGCCCAATTTTTTTTTATATTGTGAAAGATAATGTTATGCCGAGTAAATTGATACCCAACATGTCACGCTTCAAAATTGCGCCCGCTAGTGGAATGGCGTCAAACTTTTACCCTTAAAAATCTCCATAGGCGACGTTTAAAAAAATTCTACAGGTTGCATGTTTTGAGTTACAGAGGAGGTCTAGAGCTATAATTATTGCTCTCACTCTAATTATTGCGGAGATACCTCACATGTGTGATTTAAACACAATTTTCATATGCAGCGCTGTTCACGTATGCTCGTCGGGACGGGGCGCTTTAAAAAAAAAAAAAATGTCTTATTTATTTTACTTTATTTTATTTATTTTTACACTGTTTTTAAAGAAAAAATAAATTGGGTCACTTTTATTCTTTTATTTTATTATTTATTTTATTTATTATTTTAAAGAAAAAAAAAATTGGGTCACTTTTATTCCTATTACAAGGGATGTAAACAGCTGCTTGGAAGTATGCCTATTAACTATAAAGTATAACTTGGTACCCTCCATTTCTAGAAACTACCTTGGATTTTACCCAACATTTCAAACCCTAATTAGGTGGGTGTCTTCAAACTCTGAAAGGAGAAGTATGGCCAAACCTTTTTTAGCCATACTTTTCCTATGGATCACAGAAGTGCAGTTCACTCTGCATTCCTGTGACCCATTTTCAGTCGACAGTGGACTAAAGCCCATTGTCGCCTGACGTCACTCAGCCGGTCCAGCATCGGGAAAGATCACGACCATATGGTAGGGATCCATCCAGAAACTTAGATCAGCGCTTGGCTCAGCCTCTCAGCAATCCGTTGGGAGCCTTATCCAGCCCCTCCCACCCCATCCACATCCCCGCCCTGACAGTCACGGCTCTCTGCTCAGAGCAGAAAGGGAAAAACGGAGCGATCAGGAGTGTTTAATCACTCATTTCTCAGTGTAGAGCCAGGGGGGACAGATCAATGCATCGGATCAATGCTGCATCCACCTAGATGAGTATAACTGTTTGTTTTTTAATTCCTGAACTTCACTATTAAAAGTAGCAAAATCTCTACTATTTTGTATTACCAATTATGCAGAAATAACGGTACTTATTTAGGAGGTCAGTCTGTGTAAGAGTAATAAATAATATGATTTCTCTTGAGCAATTTGTCAGCAAAATCTCGTTACTATAGTTCTTTGTGACAGTGCAAGGCCCTGTCAAGGTGTAAGATTAGGAAGTTATATAGAAATGACACAGGATTCCCAAAGTTACCGCTTGAAAAGCTCCAGCGAGTATATGGTGAGTGGAGAAAGCTGGGTTCTAAGTTTTCTCTGGGTTGGCAGTTCCGGATTAGAGCTTGAAGCTTGAAGGTTTCGAAGTGTCTTGGGCAAGACAAAACCTTTAATCCTGTGTCCAAGTTTTGCTCCAGTAATAGGGAAGACTGCAACACTGCTCCAGGTGATATAACCAGTAAACTGAAGGCAGGGTGCAGGTCCAGTCCGTGAACTGGAAAACTTGACAAACATGCGAAAGAGATAACCGCACTCAAAATCTTCAGGAAATTTGATGCTTTATTTGTTAAAATCCACGTGTGACATCAAACATCCATGATACACGAGGACAATAGCAGCATAGTTTTGCTAGACACCTTCAGCCTTCAGTGAGTACACAAGTGTGCAGGGTCATTATAAACCAAGTCTGAGAATAGTTTAGGGCAATTGCCTTTGCAAGACACAGCCTTTGTGTGAAAAAAGTGGTGTGCTCCAGCCAGGAGTGGTGACTTGCTCAGGAGATGAGACCCTATGTTGGGTGGCTTCTTGCCCATAGGACTGATGAAGTCAAGACAGCTACGTGGGTCCGGAGACACTGAGAAAACTGAGATGACTAGCGGGTCCAGGGGGGCGTCTAAATTCACAAGAAATGTGTGAGAACACGTGGTGCTGGCAGAACCCTATCAGGAGGCCAGGAATAGACCTATACAGTAAGGTGCTGTGATAAAAGGCTAAGTGAGCCTGAAGAACCCATAGTCTGGGATACAAGGGCTAATCATAGCGGTGCTGCTGAAGTGTAGCCATTTTTTTTATTACCGTATATATGGTTGCAGGAGAAGTACCTTTGCGTGGGCAACCAGTCTTAACTGAAATTTTTGTTGGACTTTGGGTTTCAATAAAAGTGGGGTGCTGACGTGGACTCACCTAAAAATGCTCACCACTCTAATCACCGCACATTACATCTTGCATTGTCTTATGCCGCGTACACACGACCGCTTTTCTCGACGAGAAAAACTGCATTTATTTTTTTCGCCGAGAAAAACGATCGTCTGTGGGCTTTATGTCATTTTTCTCATCTAGAAAAACGGCATAAAAAACGACGCGAAAATTTAGAACATGTTCTAAATTTTCTCATCGTTTTTTCCAGCATTTTTTTCCGCGGCAGTTTTCCCATAGGGAAACACTGCCGCGGAGCCCACAGACGGTCGTTTTTCTCGTCAAGAGAAAAAATGACGGGAAAAACGACCGTGTGTAGGGAACCAAGCGGTTCCCTCGTTTTTCCTGTCATTATTCACGGCGTTTTTTTAACCGCCGTGAATAATGATCGTGTGTACGCGGCATTATTCTTCCATATTTTATTACAAGAAAGATGATTTTGTATGTTATTGTCACATCTCTTCTTGCATTCTTCAGAATGCCAAAATATTTAATTGCTGTGGCCAATGGGAATTCACCTATACCAAAGAGATAGTTTATTTAACCTTCTGGCACCTACCAAAATATCAGGTTAAAGTGTTACTAAATCCAGGACCCTGCATTCACTAGATCTGGTCTCCCACAGTACACAACATGGCCATGTAATAGTTTTAGTAACTATAAGCTCCTAAATACCTTTTTTCATCAACAGTTAGAGCAGTTTTGTGATTTCTATCAGTGTCTGCTTAAAGCTTGTAGGAGGAGTTTTCATTCTGCTCTAACTGTCCTATGAGGCTGCATGATCCCTGATCCTCTTTCTGGACAGTGCTAACTGGCCCTGTGCTGATCACATGTACTCTCCTAAGAAAATAAAAAAACTCTCTAGCAGTACACACCATGTGCAGCTTGTCCCCTTGCCTCTGTTCTATCAGCAGATGGATTGGGGACTGTGAAAAAAGGGGAGGATAAGAGAAGACAGGATCAAAAAGCCCTTTTACACAGTGCAGAGGATTAACCCCCTAGGTTCCACAGTAAGTATAACAAGCATGCTTTACTGCATATACAGACTGATTTTACTGCTGTGGGTTTAGTAACACTTAAGTCTGAGCCTTTAAAAATAAAATATATTATTGACTTGTTTCTGTCTCTCCTTGAAGCTGTAATCTTGTTTCCTATGTTATATGTCTGTGTTAAAGGCTCTGAAGCCAATGTATCAAAATTTAAGAAAAGGATGTTTCAAGTTTATGTCTAATCTACTCTAGAGAAAAAAAAACAGATTCACAGATTTACTTTGATTGGTCAAGAGGGCATTGATAATAGTGTTGCCATAATCTTTTAAACAAATTTCCAGCTTTCCTGAAATGTTTATATTGTCTAACAGATCCTCATGGTCTGTTTTGAAATCGTAAACTTTTACAAAAATTATTGCTTCACATTTTTATAATGAGGAAGGTAGAGCTAAATCATCGCTCACACCATGCAGTTGCAACGGAGTGCTCTTGCCTTTCTGCGTGTTTTCGGCTGTTTTGTGCATGTTCACAAGATGCATGGGGGTGCCATTAAGAATTCATGGCATAGCTGCACATCTGCACGGGCTGCACATTTTTGTGTGTTGTGCACTCCCTCAATGCACTTATGAATACTGGACTGAATACTGGACTAAATTATGGTTATATACCTCACACTCTTTTAACCACTTAAGCCCCGGAACCATTTGGTAGCTAAAGGACCAGAGGTGATTTCAGAATTTTGCACTGCGCTGCTTTAACTGTAAATTGTGCGGACATGCAATGTTGTACCCAAACAAAATTTGCGTCCTTTTCTTCCCACAAATAGAGCTTTCTTTTAATGGTATTTGATTGCCTCTGCGATTTTAGTCATACATTTAGGCCAAAATGTATTCAGCCACATGTCTTTAGTAAAAAAAATGTCAATAAGCGTATATTTATTGGTTTGCGCAAAAGTTATAGCGTTTACAAACTAGGGTACATTTTCTGGAATTTACACAGCTTTAAATTTATGACTGCCTCTCTCATTTCTTGAGGTGCTAAAATGGCAGGGCAGTACAAAACCCCCCCAAATGACCCCATTTTGGAAAGTAGACACCCCAAGGAAATTGCTGAGAGGCATGTTGAGCCCATTGAATATTTTTTTTTTGTCCCAAGTGATTGAATAATGACAAAAAAAAATAAAAAATTACAAAAAGTTGTCACTAAATGATATATTGCTCACACATGCCATGGTTATATGTGGAATTGCACCCCAAAATACATTCTGCTGCTTCTCCTGAGTACGGGGATACCACATGTGTGGGACTTTTTAGGAGCCTAGCCACGTACGGGACCCCGGAAACCAAGCACCGCCTTCAGGATTTCTAAGGGCGCAAATTTTTCATTTCACTCCTCACTACCTATCACAGTTTTGAAGGCCATAAAATGCCAAAATAGCACAAAACCCCTCCAAATGACCCCATTTTAGAAAGTAGACACCCCAAGGAAATTGCTGAGAGGCCTGTTGAGCCCATTGAATATTTTTTTTTTTTGTCCCAAGTGATTGAATAATGACAAAAAAAAAATTTAAATTACAAAAAGTTGTCACTAAATGATATATTGCTCACACATGCCATGGTTATATGTGGAATTGCACCCCAAAATACATTTTGCTGCTTCTCCTGAGTATGGGGATACCACATGTGTGGGACTTTTTAGGAGCCTAGCCGCGTACGGGACCCCGAAAACCAAGCACCGCCTTCAGGATTTCTAGGCACAAATTTTTGATTTGACTCCTCACTACCTATCACGGTTTCGAAGGCCATAAAATGCCAAAATAGCACAAAAACCCCCCAAATGACCCCATTTTGGAAAGTAGACACCCCAAGCTGTTTGCTGAGAGGCATGGTGAGTATTTTACAGCTCTCATTTGTTTTTGAAAATGAAGAAAGAAAAATTTTTTTTTTCTTTTTTTTTTTAATTTTCAAAACTTTGTGACAAAAAGCGAGATCTGCAAAATACTCACAATACCTCTCAGCAAATAGCTTGGGGTGTCTACTTTCCAAAATTGGGTCATTTGGGGGGGGGTTTGTGCCATCTGGGCATTCCATGGCCTCTGAAACTGTGATAGGCAGTGAGAAGTGAAATCAAAAATTTACACCCTTAGAAAGCCTGAAGGCGGTTATTGGTTTTTGGGGTCCCGTACGCGGCTAGGCTCCCAAAAAGTCTCACACATGTGGTATCCCCGTACTCAGGAGAAGCAACAGAATGTATTTTGGGGTGTAATTCCACATATGCCCATGGCATGTTTGAGCAATATATCATTTAGTGACAACTTTGTGCAAAAAAAAATAAAAAATTGTATTTTTTCCGCAACTTGTGTTAACATATAAAATATTCCATGGACTCGACATGCCTCTCAGTATATAGCTTGGGGTGTCTACTTTCCAAAATGGGGTCATTTGGGGGGGGTTTTGAACTGTTCTGGCATTTTATACACAACATTAGGAAGCTTACATCCACTCTTCTAACCACTTGAAGACAAAGCCCTTTTTGACACTTTTTGTTTACATGAAAACATATTTTTTTTTGCAAGAAAATTATGTTGAACCCCCAAACATTATATATATTTTTAAAGCAAAGGCCCTACAGAATAAAATGGTGGGTGTTGCATTTTTTTTCTACACAGTATTTGCGCAGCGATTTTTCAAACGCATTTTTTGGGGAAAAAATACACTTTTTTACATTTTAATGCACTAAAACACACTATATTGCCCAAATGTTTGATGAAATAAAAAAGATGATCTTAGGCCGAGTACATAGATACCAAACACGACATGCTTTAAAATTTCGCATAAACTCGCATTGGCGACAAACTACATACATTTTTAAAAGCCTTTAAAAGCCTTTACAGGTTACCCCGTTAGATTTACAGAGGAGGTCTACTGCTAAAATTACTGCCCTCGATCTGACCTTCGTGGTGATACCTCACATGCATGGTGCAATTGCTGTTTACATATGACGCCAGACCGACGCTTGCGTTCGCCATTGGGCAAGAGCAGGGCAGGACAGGGGTGCTTTTTTTTTTCTTTTATTATTAATTTTGCTTTTTTATTTTATTTTTAAATTGTTCCTTCCATATTTTTTTTTTATCATTTTTATTGTTATCTCAGGGAATGTAAATATCCCCTATGATAGCAATAGGTAGTGACAGGTACTCTTTTTTTGAAAAAACTGGGGTCTAGACCCTAGATCTTTCCTCTGCCCTCAAAGCATCTGACCACACCAAGATCGGTGTGATAAAATGCTTACCCAATTTCCCAGTGGCGCTTTTTATATCCGGGGGGGGACATTCCCTCCCACTGCTTGTAAAAGCAGTCCAGAGGCTAATTAGCCACTAGGATTGCTTTTACATGAAAGCCGGCCACTGGCTGAAAAGAATGATACCAAGATGATACCTAAACCCGCAGGCATCAATCTGGTATAACCATTCAAAGTCCATTAACATACCAGTACGTTGCTGGTCCTTGTTGGACATGTATTGTAATCATTTTTTTTTCATGCAGCCAGTTGGCTGAATGAAAAAAGAGATTGATCGGTGGGTATGCCCACCATTAGAATACCGCCCTTCATCCACCCACTTCTAATGATGGGCATACATGCACCATTTATATATGCCGAAGCATGGGGGCATCCTCCCGCAAAAAAGTTATGCCGCACACACATGGTCGGACTTTTCCACGGGCAAGCCTCCGTCGGAATTTCGACCGTATGTAAGTGGCATTAGGAGCAAAATCGCTCCTCCGCCCCTGCTGCCCCAATGCTTCGGCATATTTGCTTATTTTTTTAACTGTGGTGGTGAAATCACCTCCTACAGCACTGGAGTCGCAGGGATCAGGCCCGTCTCTGCGAACGCTGCAGTTATGTGTGTTGTGTTTTGCAAGTGACAGTGATCGATCGATACTGCACTTGGGTGGCCTGGGCTGGACGGAGGGGCAAAACGCAGGTGCTAGCAGGTATCTGGGCTGATCCCGCTAACACTGCGTTTTTGGGAACCCTAAACTGCTTGGGACGCTAGTATAGATCTGATCAGATCAGATATTGATCTGTTCAGATACTATACCACTAAGGGGGTGTATGCTTCACGCGTGGGTGTTAGCGTTACTGGCACTAACCTGACGCTGCCTGGGGTGTGACGCAGACCCTCTCTGACGCTAAAACCTAATTGATATCACCCGCCGGGCGATCAGGGGGTTAAACCTTTATTGGGTTATATACGGCGGGTGCCCTGACACTATAAAAAGCAAACTAACTAACCAGCGTCACCCGTAACACTTATATGATGATCACTGGTGAAAGGGTTAACTAGGGGCAATTAGGGGGTTAAAACCTTTATTAGATAATATATGGGGGTACCTGACGCTATAAAAACCTGCGGCGAACCTAAAAAAAATTACTGGCTACTGATCTGCATCACCGACGCTAAGACAGCGATCAGAAAAATGATCGCTTAGCGACAGTGGTGATAGGGGGTGAAAGGGTTACCTGGGGGGCGATCAAGGGGGTTAAACCTTTATTAGATAATTTATGGGGGTACCTGACGCTATAAAAACCTGCGGCGAACCTAAAAAAAAAATACTGGCTACCGATCTGCATCACCGACGCTAAGACAGCGATCAGAAAAATGATCGCTTAGCGACAGTGGTGATAGGGGGTGAAAGGGTTACCTGAGGGGCGATCAAGGGGGTTAAACCTTTATTAGATAATTTATGGGGGTACCCGACGCTATAAAAACCTGCGGCGAACCTAAAAAAAATTACTGGCTACCGATCTGCATCACCGACGCTAAGACAGCGATCAGAAAAATGATCGCTTAGCGACGGCGGTGCTAGGGGGTGAAAGGGTTATCTGGGGGGTGATCAAGGGGTTAAACCTTTATTAGGGGGGGTTAGGGGGCTACACTGGACCTAAAACTAAACTGTAGTGACACTTTTACAGTCACAAATGTCACTGATTGCAGTGATCAGTAAATAAATGGTCACTGCAATCAGTGACACTGTGACTGGGGGCTGGGGGGTGATCTGGGGGGGCCTGGGGGGGCGATTTATGTGCCTATGTGTGCTGGTGTTAGTGTAGTGTTTGTGCACTAACCTTGATGTCTTCTCTTGTACGGCGCTCGGTATATGTGAGTGCCGCACAAGAGATGACATCACTTCCTCCTGCTTCCTCTGCCTGTGTGTACATTACACAGACAGAGGGGGCATTTCCATTCGCCGGGAGCGATCGCGGGGGGGTGGCCAGAATCGAACGGCCGTCCCCTCATGTCGGATCGCTCCCCAACGAATTCCGACAGCTCACTGTACAGAAGGGGGGTCCGATTGGACCCCCCAACTGTACAAAGGCAATCACGTACTCTCTACGTGATTGTGCCTGTCGGTGCCATTGTGCCGACGTATATATACAGTGAGCGGTCGTTAAGTGATTAAATTCATACTAAGCAGCTTGAATTTTCAGCAATCTATCGGAAACTGATCATGTTAGTCTCATGATCTCAGGCTGAATCATCACAAAAGGGAAGGCTGGAAAACAAGCACTCAGAGAGAGGATCCTGCATATATTCCAATATGAAATTCAGGCAAGAAAACCTGAACCAGGATTTAGCTGCAATAAATGAGCACTTTGTTCTAAAATCCCCGTTTCCCTACATCAACACTCAAGTTGGTCCTATTCATATGTAATACATTTTAACACAAAAGAGGTTAATATGGTATATTTTGTGATTTTTTTGAGTCAAAGAACTAGAAAACGAAAAAAAAAAACGAAAACGAAAAAAACAAAAACAATCAGTGCAACCATATAAACAATAACAATTAAGCCCTGTACACACGATCGGTTTTACCGATGAAAACAATCTGATGGACTTTTTTCATCGGACAAACCAATCGTGTATGGGCCCCATCGGTCTTTTTCCAAAACGATAGCAAATTACTATCGTCTGTGGGGAACTGCATCGGATAAAAAACCCACGCATGCTCAGAATCAAGTCGACGCATGCTCAGAAGCATAGAACTTAATTTTTCTTGGCTCGTCTGAGTTTTTTACGTCACGGCGCTTGGGACGATCGGTTTTTTGACTGATGGTGTGTGGGCAAGACTGATGGAAGTCAGCTTCATCGGATTTCCGATGGAAAAATCCATCGGTTTAAAATCCATAGGAAATCCGATCGTGTGTACAGGGCTTAATGGATAATCTGCAAGCTGAACACAAAGGGTAATTTCACATAGCCCCACAAAATAGTATTGTCATATTAACAGTGCAGCGCAAATAAAACAGTACATATAAAAAATTAATGCCAGGTATCCAAATAATGAAGGAAATTCAGAGCCCGAACAGAAAATTACCTTAGAAGAAAAAAGGATTACTTGACTAAAAGTATCAGGAGCATGATCAGGTAATGCTGTGTCTCCACCCCACTGACGAATTCCTGTAGGATGTAACGCATACAGGAGGAGGAGCCACGTTTTGTGACGTCACCCGCTGATATCCGAGAGTAACCAAATGTACTGACCAGATGTTGGGCGTGTAACATTTACACTGGAATTTTATGCTTGAGTCAAAGAGGATCTTGTAAGTCTTATCCAATAAAGCAAGTGTTTTTAAAGTTTACAGAGAGCACTTAGATCTTTTAATTTTTTATATTCGTTTGGCCTTATGTCTGATCACCGGAGCGGCCGGGACCTGTTTGCATCTGCCATCCCTCATCCCAGAGTAGTGGGAATCTGTGCATTTGACCTTCCTGTTAGTTCAGGGGTCAACATATCCATGTGCTGGTGGTGGGCTTATTCACGCAGAGGATTAGTGCTCCTGATACTGAAGGGATCCTTTTTTCTTCTAAGGACATTTTCTGTTCGGGCTCTGGGTTTCCTTTATTATTTGGAAACTTGGCATTGATTTTTTATATGTACTGTTTTATTTGCGCTGAACTAGAAAACTTGCATAAATCCTGAAGAATTAGGAACTGACAGCCTTATGATGCAAGTTGCTTATATCCTGTACAGTAAAACGTATCATTGATTTGATATAGCAGTTTTAGACTGCTATAAAAGATACTTCTATAAAAAACATGCTGCTTATGATAACAAAAATGTTGAGTTTATTTAAAGAAAAAGAGATTTGAAATGTATCAATACTCATTTAAACATTCAAACTTTTAAACATTCTTAAATAAAACATATTTGAAATTTGGCAAAGTCCCCAAAATTGAATTGGTTTATAAAAAGATCCAACTGTCTTTATGCATAACTTGTTGAAATAAATGCCAAAATAAAAACTGAAGTGCAAAAAATTAGAAAATATTGTTTCAGAAATTTCAGAAAGTATGCAAAAATGTATTTTGTGATTTTTAACAGCCCACAAATAGTTCATGTAATGTTATTCTGTGGGGATTGAAAGGGCCAATTCCTGAAAGAGCGCTGTTATGGTGGATTGGACGTCTTCTATTGCCTCAGGTATCCCTCTGATACGGAGATTAGACCTCCTGGTCCTGTTTTCAAAGTCCTCCAGGCGGGCTTGGAGGGATGAGTTTTCCTCTCTGAGGGACTCTATTTCCTCAGCATGGTTGGTGGCAACGTCATGCAGCTCATCTACCCTCTCCTCTAGCATAGAGGTGCGGTGGTCTACCTTACGTATTTCCCGCGTGAGTTTTTCCGTTATGGTGTCTGAGGTGTTTTTCAGGGCTTTGTGGTGTACCGCTCGAACTGGCTAAGCAGGTCCAAACCATGTGGGGAGTTCTGCAGGGCAAAGGGGGTCAGTCCAAAGTCTGAGTCAGACTCACTGCGCTGCATGGTCCGTGACAGTTTCAGTGTGTGTGGCAGTGCAGCGCCGGAAGATGGCGGCTCCGCCATTTTAGCCGCGGCTTTAGTCAGAGCTTCCTGGATTGTTTTTTGGCTTTTTTAATTTGGCTTTCTTGCTGGCGTACATCCAGGTATATCAGTCCAGGGAGTCGCCGCAAGAGGCTTAGCAGTTTGGCGGCAGTGAAGTCCTGGGTGACTCGGTGCAATGAGGCTGTCGGGTCCCGGTAGGTGCGGAGCGCTAAGCAGTCATGTCCTGCTCAGACGGCTTAACGCATGTGTCTCCAAAGATTGTACTTTTATGCCCATTGATTTATTTTGTATTACTAATATTTTACATTTTCCAAAATAATGGCTAATCATTTTATAGGTTGAGATTGTATTGTATTAATAAAATTGAATATTAAAATTCTGAAACTATATATATATATAATATATATATATATATATAAAAGCAATATTGAAAACACTGATATTAAGAATATATATATATATATATATATATATATATATATATATATATATATATATAGTGAGGGGGTTAACTCAGCAGCGGGTGTGTGTGAACCCCTGGATGGGTTCACCACACAAAAACAGGCACAGCAGACAGAGTTGTAGGTGAAAAAACAAAAAAGGTGCGGTTTATTTAAACTACATACAGTGAAAAATATAACAGCAAAACAAAAGAAACATGAAAAGAAATCCCGGTCAGCTTGACCGCTTACTACACACGCAGTTTCCCTGTCTAACAACTAGGTGCAGCCTTGTGCTGCCCCAGCCCTATCTCCCTGTTTTTGAAGTTTAAGCCACACAGGCTTTGTCTCACCGCACAGGACAGAAAGCACACTCCACAGTCTACACAACATAGAACTGGTTCCAGGATGGAGCATCTCCCTTAGCATGCTGGCAGTTCTTGTAGAGGCCCTAATGAGCCCACTTACTTCAGCTGGGCTCATTAACCCTTCCACTGAAAGACTCCCAGCACTCTCCCTAGTGGTATAAATTGTCATAAAGCCTGAATCTGGGACATATATACCTTCCATCCTGGATGCAACCTGGTGATTTTACCTGCCTGCGGTCACATACCCCCCCCCCTCTTGTTTTAACCTTGGGGTTGGAACACAAGCAATCAGGCATGCATGTACTCAAGACAAAGCATCCACATTCCCCATTTGAACGCCAGGGCGATGCTTTACCGTAAAGTTGAATTCCTGTAGGGCCAGGAAAGACCTATTTACTCTTCTATTTGTCTCTTTGTTTTGAGCCATCCACTTTAAAGGAGCGTGATCAGTAGTCATGGCAAAGCAGATAGTACCGAAGGGAATCTAGAGCCCACTTCACCGCTAAACACTCCTTCTCAATTGTGGCGTAATTTATCTCATGGGACTTCAATTTCCTGCTGAGGTAAATGACTGGGTGCTCTTCCCCGTTCCAGACCTGGGACAATACTGCTCCTAACCCAACGTCTGATGCATCACTTTGTACGACAAAGTCCCTAGAGAAGTCTGGTGAGTACAACACTGGCTGGCTACATAAGGCTTTTTTTAAGAATTGGAATGCTGCCTCAGCCTCTGGGGTCCATTTAACCATGACAGACTCTTTCCCTTTTGTCAGGTTGGTTAGGGGCACAGCCTGGGAAGCAAAGTGGGGAATGAATCGCCGATAATAACCAGCGATTCCCAGAAAGGCTCGTACCTGCTTCTTGCTGTTGGGACGTGGCCAATTCTGTATGGCCTCGACTTTATTGACTTGGGGTTTAATTACTCCCCTCCCAATGGTGTACCCAAGATACTTGGCTTCCTCTTGTCCAATGGTACACTTCTTGGGGTTGGCCGTAAATCCAGCTTCCCGGATAGAGTCTAGGACTGCTTGCACTTTTGGCAGATGTGAGGCCCAATCTGTGCTATAGATAATTACATCATCCAGGTAAGCCGCAGCATACTTCTGATGGGGCCTCAGTATCTGGTTCATTTTCCGCTGGAATGTTGCCGGTGCATTCTGTAATCCGAACGGCATTCTTTTATATTGGAACGCCCCGTCTGCGGTTACAAACGCAGTTTTCTCCTTGGCCGATTTGGCCAGGGGAATTTTCCAATACCCTTTTGTGAGATCAAGAGTTGTCATGTATCGTGCTGTTCCCAGCCGGTCGATCAACTCATCTATACGTGGCATGGGGTAGGTGTCAAATTTTGTAACTTTGTTCAGTTGTCGAAAATCGTTACAAAATCGCCAGCTCCCATCCGGTTTAGGCACTAACACTATGGGACTGGACCAATCACTTTGGGATTCCTCTATCACCCCCAATTTAAGCATTTTTTGTACTTCCTCACGTATTGCCTCCCGTCTGGCCTCTGGGATCCGATAGGGTTTTAGCTTCACCCTTTCACCGGGCGGGGTAATAATATCATGCTCTACCCCAGACGTTTGTCCCGGCAGCTCCGAAAAAACCTCCTTGTTGCGAAGCACAAACTCTTTAACCTCCTGTTGTTGGGGGTTTGACAAGGTGACTGCTATTCCAACCTCAGGAACCACGCAATCAGACTGAGCTGGTGACAAAGTTTCTGTGACTAGGGATTCCCTATCCCTCCAGGCTTTCAACAGATTAATGTGATAGATCTGTTCGGGTTTTCGCCTTCCTGGTTGTCTGACCTTGTAATTCACTTCGCTCACTTTTTCCATTATCTCGTAGGGGCCTTGCCATTTGGCGAGGAATTTGCTTTCAACCGTAGGGACAAGTACCAATATCCTATCCCCCGGAGAAAAGGTGCGGGTCTTGGCCCCACGATTGTACACTCTCTGCTGTGCCAACTGCGCTTGGGCCAAATGTTCCTTTACGATTGGCATTACTTGTGCAATTCTATCTAGCATCGGGGCGACATGCTCAATCACACTCCTGTGGGGAGAACTCTCACTTTCCCAAGTTTCCTTGGCGATATCCAACAGCCCTCTTGGGTGTCTCCCATAGAGTAACTCAAAGGGTGAGAAACCCGTAGAGGATTGGGGTACCTCCCTAATGGCAAACATTAAATAGGGGATTAGACAGTCCCAATCCTTTCCATCTCTATCCACCACCTTCTTTAACATTTGTTTTAGGGTTTTGTTGAATCTTTCAACCAACCCATCTGTTTGGGGGTGATACACGGATGTACGCAATTGTGTCACTTTGAACAACTTGCACAACTCTTTCATAACCCGGGACATAAAGGGTGTATCTTGGTCTGTAAGCAGTTCCTTACAAATACCCACACGGCTAAAAACAAGAGATAGCTCTTTGGCTATGGTTTTGGCCGAGGGATTTCGGAGAGGAATCGCTTCCAGATACCGGGTGGCATAGTCCAATATAACCAAAATGTACTGATGCCCCCTAGCGGACTTCATTATCGGACCTACCAAATCCATTGCGATCCTCTCAAAGGGGACCTCAATGATGGGGAGAGGTACCAGCGGGTTACGGAAATGGGGCATCGTGCCGACCTCTGACACACAGGGCAGGAGGAACAATAATTTTCTGTTTCCTTCATGACCCCAGGCCAATAGAATCTCTGCAATACTCTCTCTCGGGTTTTCTCTGTCCCCAGATGACCTCCAAGAATGTGCCCATGGGCCAACTCTAACACCAACTTCCTGTAAGATTTGGGCACCACAAGCTGCTCAATGGTTTCTTCTGCCCTTTTAGCGACCCGATACAGTAGGTCCTTTTCCACGATGAAGTATGGGTAAGTGCAGGTCTCATCTGGGTTCACTAACTCGCCATCTATTTTCACTACGTTTTCCTGTGCCTTTATTAGGGTGGGGTCTTTTAACTGTTCTGTGGCAAAATTTTCCTCGTGAACCTCGAGATCAGAAAACTCCACAGATGGCATGTTTTCATCTGAGGATGTTGGCTCCTCCCCAGTTTCTCGAGTCTCCCCTGCCAATACCGACAAGGGGAATTCTGGGGAGTCCTCACCACTCTCAGAGGAATTCTGGTTATCACCTTCCTGGTATATAGGGGCACCAGTGGGGGGCTCAGGATAATCCCATAGTTCCCAGAACTTTGGAAAATCCCTTACCACAATGGCATCATGTGGCAAGTGAGACACTAACCCCACCTGATGAGAGAGGGTACCTTTGGGGGTCTCAAAACACACTGTAGTCACAGGATACTCTCGGGTGTCCCCATGCACACAAATAACAGCTACCTTGTTATTCCCAGAGACCCCTGTAGTAACTAATTCAGCCTTTATCAGTGTCACCAGGCTACCTGAATCCAGCAACACAACAACATTTCAACCATTAATACACATTTTGCATAAATGTTTCTCAGTTCCCCGAATGGCAGTGCATGCGACTGTCGCAAACAGCGACTGACATCTGTCCCTTAGAAAGTCACATTGCATGGGCTCATCCACAACCGGGCAATTTGCTGCAATATGTCCCTCTTGTCGGCAGCGGTAGCAAACAATCCTTTTTGCTGCCTCTTGAGCCCCTGACTTCCCAGGCTGTTCTCGCCAGACCTTAGGTAGAACTCCCACCCTCTCACTCTCTCCACCCTCACCCCTTGGAATTATCTTACCCGCCACTGGGGATGGTCTGGTCTTAGGGTGGAAAGTCCGTGAGTCTCTGGAAGAGGCAGTCAGGTTCTCTGTAGCCAAGTACTTCTCTACACGATCCACAAGATTATCGGCTTTTTCTGGGTCTCCATGGCTTACCCACTTTTGGATGGCCGTAGGAAGAGCTCTCAAGAAACGATCCATCACAACACGTTCCACAATCTTTGGTGTGGACAAAGTCTCTGGCTGTAGCCACTTCCTGCTCAGGTGAATGAGATCATACATTTGAGACCTGGGGAGTTTTCCAAGCCGGAAAGTCCAGTTATGCACACGCTGAGCCCGGACAGCCAGGGTGACACCCAGCCGTGCCAATATTTCAGTTTATAGCATCACATAGTCTTTTGCTTGGTCAGGCTCTAGGTCATAGTAAGCTTTCTGCTATTCACCAGTTAACAGAGGAGCAACCAGTCCAGCCCACTGCTCCTTAGGCCACTTTTCTCTTTCAGCAGTCCTTTCAAATGTGGTCAAAAACACCTCTGGATCATCCTCTCCAGTAATTTTTGTCAATAAACGACTCACCCCAAAGGACGCGGTATTAGTGGAACGACTTGCCTCACTGGTCTGCGGATGTTGCTGCATTAACTTTTCCATTTGTTGTTGTAGTCTCTGCTCTTGCTTCTGCAACAGGTCTATGAAGCGGGCTTCAGATTGCTGCTGGGCTTGTTGCTGAGCTTCCAGACTCTGTTGTTGAGCTTGCTGCTGGGCTGCGAGGCTCTTTTGCATAGCTGCATTTGTCTGCTGCTGGGCTGCGAGGCTCTGTTGTTGAGCTTGCTGGTGGGATGCGAAGCTCTTTTGCAAACTTGCATTTGTCTGCTGCTGATTGGCATTTGCTAGAGCCAGCTGTTTCAGTATCTCCTCCATGCTGGGCAAAAAAAACTGCCCACATTCTCCACCAACTGTGAGGGGGTTAACTCAGCAGCGGGTGTGTGTGACCCCCTGGATGGGTTCACCACACAAAAACAGGCACAGCAGACAGAGTTGTAGGTGAAAAAACAAAAAAGGTGCGGTTTATTTAAACTATATACAGTGAAAAATATAACAGCAAAACAAAAGAAACATGAAAAGAAATCCTGGTCAGCTTGACCGCTTACTACACACGCAGTTTCCCTGTCTAACAACTAGGTGCAGCCTTGTGCTGCCCCAGCCCCTATCTCCCTGTTTTAGAAGTTTAAGCCACACAGGCTTTGTCTCACTGCACAGGACAGAAAGCACACTCCACAGTCTACACAACATAGAACTGGTTCCAGGATGGAGCATCTCCCTTAGCATGCTGGCAGTTCTTGTAGAGGCCCTAATGAGCCCACTTACTTCAGCTGGGCTCATTAACCCTTCCCCTGAAAGACTCCCAGCACTGTCCCTAGTGGTATAAATTAGCATAAAGCCTGAATCTGGGACATATATACCTTCCATCCTGGATGCAACCTGGTGATTTTACCTGCCTGCTGTCACAATATATATATATATATATATATATATATATATATATATATATAATGTTCAATTAATGAGTTAATAAAGGGAAAATAAATATGCCAGCTTAGAGCAGAAGATAACAATTAAAAATACATGCTTTACCATATGTCCTAGCCTAATTGAATATTGGCAGGAAGCAGAGGTATGTCAAGCTGCAGAACAGCTAACACAAATACAAAAATTAGTCCTGATCAAAGAATCACATTTCAATTTTTGCGTTTGACCTCTATAGAGAAAAATAAATTTCAGCTATGCATTAAAGTCGTTTTTCTTTAATTATGTGGTAAAATGTGTTTATAATTTTGCAGGTATATTGATTATTCTAAAATGTCACCTAGTTGTTTTCTTGCAATAGTTTAAAAAAAAGATTTCTGAACTGTTATTAATCAGTCTCTATGTGTCAAAAAATACTGGGCATTTCACCCGTTAGAGACAATTATTTTTGACATTTGAACTTAACACAGTGGAAACCTATACTCAGAAACAGGAAGAGGCAATATATTGTGGCAGGAGTAAGAGGCACACATGAAAGTCTACGTTCTGAAGAACACTGCTGTTTTTTTGACATTGCTGAGTTAGATTTGAAAAAAAATTCAGATTGATTTCAACTTTTTTCCCCTAATCCTCAGGGGAAATGTCAGCAGTTATTTGGTCAGACAGGAATTGAAGGTTGTTGATAAATCAACAGAATAGGAAGTGTAGGTTAAGGAAATCTGGCTTTAATTAGCGGTCAGTGTCAAATAGTTCATGACCCTTAGATTCAGGTAACCTAAACATTTACGAATGGCATATACGTGCTCCCTAATCAATGCTAGGCCAAGTTTATTAACTCTCTGCCTGCAACGTGTGCCATGAAACCACTGCGTGTGGGAGACAAAAACAAAGTTAACTCTTTACTGGCATTGTGGTCAGCAATTCAACCATTTGACTAGACTTGTAAACTGCAACGTCTAGATGGTAAATAATTTTAATAGAAACAGGAAGTGCCCAAGGTTACCAAAAGTCAAGGCCAAATAAACTTTTGATTGGTGTAGCTCAGATTGAAATAAGGGAAGCTTTAACTAGACACTTCAGAGACCAAGTTTTGACACATCACTCAAGCAGCAAAGCATCATGGGAAAGCACAAAGTTGAACACTGTCAGCAGTAATTATAAAGTATGACAGCTTGCCTTTATACCACATAAAAGCCTTTTTTCTCTCCTTTTTGAAAGAAAAATTATGTGAAAAATAAATTTACCTCGGTAAAAAAATGGTTGATGGAATTACTTGTGCAATATACGCAACTCATTTTGACTTCCATGCTGAGACTCTTTTAATTGATTTGAATGGAGACATTACAGAAGAATGCACAGTTTGGTGTAAGTGGAAACAAAGATGGTCTGTTAAGAAGTGTCTTAAATTACCCACACAGCACAGCAAAAGACAAATGCACAGGTGCATCTTAGAAGGCAGATAATGGAATTTCTCCTATTACAGAATAACACAATACTGTCATTCTTTGAACACAAATATCAGTTATTAGGGCAATAGATTAGGAAAACAAAAACACTGAATATTCAACTGATCTATAATGCAAAGATCACATGTTCAGGAGGGTATTCGTAGAATATGCTGTGTCATCTTAGGTTGGTTACTATATCCATACAGCAATAGCTGAAGGTAAAGTCCTGGATGGAAACCTATGGCTGTTAAATGGGACAAAATGTAAGTTTTACTAACCTTGGGGAAAAAAATGTCTCCTGTGTATTCTACAAAGTTTTAGCAAGTTTTAGCAAACTGTATTCCAGAGTCCTACCTCCGTTTTAAAGGTACAGAGAGTAGTGGCTTACGGATGTGTCTTTTTAACTGAGTCAGTTACTATCAATTCTTGGCTCTGAAGAAGGGGGCTCGCTCCCGCAACGCGTCAGCTGTAGCTGTAAATATTTGTCATCTTGACTCTTTGATCATTTGATCATCTGCTCATTCGGTTCCAGGAAGAGGCTATCTCCCTGGATGGAATTTTATGTGCCTATTACTTGCCTTTGTTTGTGAGTATTCATGATCTTTTAAATATACTTTTAATAAACCAGCCATTGGTAATGCACTAGGTCTGTGCACCCTCTCTTTTTTCTTTTAGATCCAATCTCTGACTGGATAATATTTAAAGTCCATAGACAAGTGGGAAAAAGAAAGATTGCCGCTCCAGGTGAGTGAATTCCACTGATCACTCGGTAGCCAAGAAACCGAGGGTGCTGGCGATGCACTAGGCAGATAGAAAATCAAATGATGAAAAAATGGACTGCCGCACTCCAAAAACCTTTCGGTGGCTTTTATTTAAAATGACATCAAACAATGGCACTACAGGTCACAGCAAAGCAAAGGAACAGCTGACGCGTTTCACACTTTTAAATAGTGCTTACGCATAGCAGTTCTATGTATCATATGTATCTATGTTCTATGTATCTATGTATCATACAAAAAAATATTTTAACTTAAAATACAAGTTTCATTTTTTTTACATTTCATTGTTGCTGATCTCTGCCTGGTGTTGGCTATTCATTATTGCCCAGGACTGGCTTCCTGGTAGTGACTAGGTGGGCCAAGGCCCCTCCCAGACTGCTACCTCCCAGTCCTCTCAGGCATGCCTCTCAGTCCTCTCCCAACTGTAACACTCACCAGCCCACCTGGCTGTCTTCCTCCCTGGAGTTTTGCCCGGCAGTGTTCTCCTGCTATCCTTCTCCTGCTCCTGTGCCTCTGATCAGGACACCCCTGTGTGTTGTGAAGAGGGTCCCTTCCGCACCCAAGCCCAGGCCCGAGGTCACCCCCCCAAACTAGGGGGCACCTACAAGGGCCACCAACAGCCTAACACTCCATATCCAGCTTCCACCCAAACTCCACTGCCCCAGCTGGGCTGACCCAGAGTATTTGAGGGGACCTGCCCCTTTGCCAACCCATCTGTTGGGGATTGGTCAGGGTCCTCCGAATACTCAAGACAGCTCCTCCTCACCTTCACTCCCATTTTTCTGGAAATTTCTAGCAAGTTCCAGAAGTAGGGTGAGATCTCAGAGATGCTGCCTGTGAGCCATCCAGCCCTCCCTGAGTCATTCACCCTGACCCAGATAAGACACCAAAGTCTTGGCTGCCAGCCGAGCCTGAACAATTTTCCTACACTACAGAAAAATCTATTCTAGCACACTATAGGGTGCTACACTTCATAGCAGGAAGTGGATAAACAAGGATCTTCACAGCAGGATCACAATGTATTATTTTAATAAAAATTACATATTTACAAAGATTAAAAACACGTTCAAAATTACACTACTTGTTAAAACAGATATGAGATTTAAAGGTTGATATTAGATCTACTTCAAAGCCCTACCTACTGTTAAATTTAGGCATGCAGTGTGGTCCCTACCTACACTGCATGGGTTAAGTGCTTGTTTGGGTAAAGGGGAAATTAATTGAAATACTCATTTATTCCTTGCTCTGGCATGCTTCTTCCTCTGCGTGTGACCGATTCCCCAACTCCACTTCTCTTCACTGCCTGGCCATTCTCAGCTCTCAAATGTCTTCACATACAATGCAGGCCCCCTACATTTTATGTGAGAACAGTGAGGGCCCACCCTCTTCTCCGAAGTGTAAGACAGTAGAGTAGTAACCCCTGTATGCCTTTACCTGCATTTAATAGCAGCCCACAGTGGTGTTATATATATATATATATATATATATATATATATATATATATATGTGTAGCGGCCTCACCCGCTTTCTCCCTTCTTCTTTTACGGCTGGCTGACTCGTCTAGGGGAACCAGGGAGAAGGGTGAGGTGTACCACCAGCTCGCACCTCGTGTATGTGTAGAGGTTTGAGCTAAAATCTTTACCTTCGGGTCTGTGTCCTGGTCCGGAGCTTCCACTTCTCCGCTTGCAGGGGGATAGATGAATGTAGAACACTTTGCTCCCAGAAAAGTAAGCCCACACCAGGTGACAGTACAACATCTATATTTATTTCCGCAGAGATAAATATGCCTCTTTGCAAGCAGACAGGTTGATACAAACACAACTTGGTTGCTGTTAGGAGTTCACAACAACTTTTGGCGCACGGTCGCTGCCACCGACCGTGAGGTTGGTCCCTGCCACAGACCGGGTGAACGATGAGGTCCCTGCCACAGACCTTTGGATAGGCCTCTGCCACCGACCTGATTGTAGTTGGGTCTCTGCAAAGACCATAGAACGTGGACTACCTTCTAATGACTGCACCTGTTAGGGAGATGATCCATCCGGACGGTCCCCAGAGGCCTGCACTGTCACCAGCCAATGCTGCGCTGGATCTTCAGGCCAGGTCACCTCCCTGGTTCTCCTCGCCCAAGACTCGGGTCCCCTCACTCAGTGGGCCCCTAGGTATCTTCTCCCATGCGGGACCCAGTCGAAGGTACTGGGCTCGAGGCCTTTACTAGTACCTCACCCCAGGCTTAAGGTGCCTGGGATGGAACTCGAACTTCCCCGCGCCCAGGCCGAGGGCACCCGGGCGCAGACGAACAGGACAGCAGCCCCCAGGCTGAAGGTGCCTGGGGCTTGGACCTTGTGCGCAAGATCTCCGCCCCCTTATACCCTCTCCCAGCAGGCACAGCGGGTTCTCCACCCCGCTGTACTACTGCCGCGAGAGGACACAAAGGGCACGGCCCTACAATGATGGTTCAACCCCAGCCCAAGGCGACAGCGCCACCCAGGGGCCGCAGGGAACTGAACACCATTATTATCTTCCACGAACCAAAATGGCCAAAAAATCCCTAATAATTAGTGCATCTGGGCCATGCTACCGCCCAGACACTCCCCCTAAATGTTGACACCCGCCACATATATATATATATATATATATATATATATATATATATATATATATATTATATTGTTAAAAGTATTGGGAAGCCTTTACATGCACATGAACTTTAATGGCATCCCAGTTTTAGTCCATAGGGTTCAATATTGAGTTGGCCCATCCTTTGCTTCTATAACAGCTTCAACTCTTCTGAGAAGGCTGTCTACAAGGTTTAGGAGTGTGTCTATGGCAATGCTTGAGCACTGATGTTGGACGAAAAGACCTGGCTCACAGTCTCCGCTCTAATTCATCCCAAAGGTGTTCTATTGGGTTGAGGTCAGGACTCTGTGCAGGGCAGTCAAGTTCCTCCACCCCAAATTCGCTCATCCATGTCTTTATGGACATTACTTTGTGCACTGGCGTGCAGTCATTGTGGAACAGGAAGGGGCCACCCCCAAACTGTTCCCACAAAGTTAGGAGCATAAAATTGTCCTAAATGTCTTGTATGAAATAAATTAATGTATAAATGTATACTGATGCCTTAAAATCCCTGCAAAACAACCCCACGCCATAATCCCCCCTCCCTCAACTGATTTGGACCAGTGCACAAATCAAGGTCTATAAAGACATGGATGAGCGAGTTTAGGATGGAGGAACTTGACTGACCTGCACAGAGTCCTGACCTCAACCCGATAGAACACCTTTGGGATGAATTAGTGCAGAGACTGTGGGACAGGCCTTCTCGTCCAACATTAGTGCCTGACCTCACAAATACGCTTCTGGAAGAATGGTAAAACATTCCCATAAAAAACCCCAATAATAACTGATAGCAGCGCTGTATAACTGAACAATAGTAAAATATGAAAATAATACAGTGCCAAATAACAATATTAGATGATAAATAATACCATAAACAAGTCCAAAATATGAATATGAAACAAATATAGTCCACGTGGTGCATAAAAAAATTGCTTGGTTGATGAATCTTCAAACTAACTTCAAGGAAAAGTGATCCCACCACCACATAGATTGCTCCAGAGGTAGCCACGTGAGAAGGTGGTGAAACTAGTCGAGGTGGAGCCTGGCGGTGGATTCCTTATCACTGAGTGAGACTGTCATGTCTTTTTATATGCTTTTTAATCTTTATTAAACTCAGTGCAAGGCGTGTTTGACCCCTTGCAGGGTCACCTGTAGGCAGTGGCGTAGCGTGGGTTGTCAGCGCCCGGGGCAAGGCAAGAAATTTGCGCCCCCTAACTTGTGGACTTTTTGCACTCCCTGAGTCCCTTCCTACAGTAGTACTGACCAGCCTGATTCCTAAACTGACCACTACACTAACCTCTACACGGACCTACATGATTCCTAAACTGACCATTACACTTTCCTACTTGTCCACTGCACTGACCTACCCGATTCCTACACTGGCCACTACACTGACCACCAGGGCTGGTGCAAGGATTTTTGCTGCCCTCCCCCCGGCTGCGCCCTGACTCCACTTTACCCTGCAACACATGTGACCTTAGAAAAAAAGAAGCCCTAAGGCCAACGCTGCGCTAATTTAAGATGATAATAAAAAAAATTATGATAAAGTGTATAAGAAAGCAGCTTGCACTTAAGTTCAGTACAAAAAACTTAGGATAGATAGCAAAAAATGGAAAGAGTGCAGCTCTATGTGGTTAAAACCATGCGTGAAATTAATGTTAAACCTTGAAATGTAAACAAATGATATGTGAAAAATGTATTAAAAAGAAACACAACATAGTCCGTGAAGAGTTCATTCCAAAAGCAAATCCGTGAAGGGTTAATTCCCCCCAAAAAAAGACAAATTGCTTGCCAAGAAAGTGAAGTTCGGTAAATAATAAGTCCCAAAATAAATCAGGGTATTGCCAGAGAAGTAGTGAGTGATAGAAATCTTCCCAAGAGCAGCGTGATTTTTCAGGTGTGACACCCAAGTGATTAATATCTTGCTTACCAGATAGCCGTGACTGATGCACAATCTGGTAAGCAAGATATTAATCACTTGGGTGTCACACCTGAAAAATCACGCTGCTCTTGGGAAGATTTCTATCACTCACTACTTCTCTGGCAATACCCTGATTTATTTTGGGACTTATTATTTACCGAACTTCACTTTCTTGGCAAGCAATTTGTCTTTTTTTGGGGGGAATTAACCCTTCACGGATTTGCTTTTGGAATGAACTCTTCACGGACTATGTTGTGTTCTTTTTGGACTCTGCATTAGTTTTCTTTTTAATACATTTTTCACATATCATTTGTTTACATTTCAAGGTTTAACATTAATTTCACACATAGTTTTAACCACATAGAGCTGCACTCTTTCCATTTTATGAACACATGTGACCTATCTGACCCCTACACTGACCCCCTGACACATACACTGACCCCCTGACACACTTACCTGACACATACACTGACCCCCTGACACATACACTGACCCCCTGACACATACACTGACCCCCTGACACATACACTGACCCCCTGACACACTTACCTGACACATACACTGACCCCCTGACACATACACTGACCCCCTGACACACTTACCTGACACATACACTGACCCCCTGACACATACACTGACCCCCTGACACACTTACCTGACACATACACTGACCCCCTGACACATACACTGACACACTGACCCACCTGACCTTACACCTACACTGACACACTGACCCACCTGACCTTACACCTACACTGACCCCCTGACCTTACACCTACACTGACCCCCTGACCTTACACCTACACTGACCCCCTGACCTTACACCTACACTGACCCCCTGACCTTACACCTACAGTAGGAGTCCTACTTCCTGCACTACTCACACCCCCCTCCCCCCTCCACACAGCAAATACATCCTCCTTACCTCTCTGCTCTTCGCCAGGACTCTCCTCATGACCTCAGCACTGGATCTGGACGGATGTGCAGGACTCCCCGCCAGCGCCATCCACCCGCACCTCCGCTCCATGTCAGACGCCGGCTGCACCTCCAGGTGTAGTGGAGGCCCCGCTCCTTGTCAGTGTAGTGGAGGCTCCGCTCCTCCTTGTCAGACGTCGGCTGCACCTCCGCTCCATGCTCCCATCTCCACCGTGCTCGCCCTCCGCTCGACACACAGCGCCGTACCAGAGCAGAGGGACAGGCGGAGGGGAAGATAGCGGCCCCGGCAGCTCACACAGTGCACGTCTCCCGCTGCCATGTTCAGTGTTTCCCGGCGCACTGTGATTGGGCGTATGGCGGTCATGTGGCGGAGGTGGGACTTCTAGAGCGATCACAGACAGGCCAGCCACACGCCGCACATGACCCCCATACGCCCAATCACAGGGCGCCGGACACTAAACATGGCAGCCAGAGATCGGGGACACCCGGACACAGAAAATTAAAATTAGGAGGACTCGGAGGCACGGAATGGCGCCCCCCTAAATGTTGCGCCCGGGGCCACGGCCCCCCCTGCCCCCCCCACGCTACGCCTCTGCCTGTAGGAGGTGAGCGAGCAATCTATGTGGTGGTGGGATCACTTTTCCTTGAAGTTTGTTTGAAGATTCATCACTCAAGCAATTTTTTTATGCAACACATGGACTATATTTGTTTCATATTCATATTTTGGACTTGTTTATGATATTATTTATCATCTAATATTGTTATTTGGCACTGTATTATTTTCATATTTCACTATTGTTCAGTTATACAGCGCTGCTATCAGTTATTATTGTTTTTTTTGTGGGAGCACATTAGTGACAGCTGCAGTATTTTGCACAGATATTTATTTCATTTTATTATCACAAGGTTAACCATCACTTAAGTTCAATTAGTGCCATCAGTAAATTTTCACTTATTATATTATTATTTTATAAATTTTTCCATACACCATACCATAATAGCCACAATTTATATAAAAACATTCCCATAGACACACTCCTAAACCTTGTGGTGAGCCTTCTCATAAGAGTTGAAGCTGTCATAGTTGCAAAGAGTGGGCCAATTCAATATTGATCCCTACGGACTAACACTGGAATGCCAATAAAGTTCTTGTGCATGTAAAGGTGTCTCAATACTTTTGACAATATAGTGTATGTACAGAATACAAACAAGAAAATAAGAAAAAAGTCCACATGAATGTGCACTTCCACCACAAATTAAATCCATTTGAATGCATGCTGATTCTTAAAAACCACTTGCTACAAGCTTCATTCAGGTATCTTCTTTTTTCAGCGGCTATGATTGTTTTTATAAGTGGTGGGAGGGGACGTCCCCCTCTCCCGCCTCCCTCCGGTGCTTCTACTGGCACGCCTGTGCAATCGGCGAGCCAGAGAAGGAATCCGCCGGCGACTGAAGTTTACCATAGCGAATACCGTGGGCCAGATGGTCCCCGGCAGTCCCTATGATTTCAGAGGCCCGTCAGGTCCGGCCCAGTAGATGTAAACATTGCTGTGTACTCGGCAGGAAAGGCCAAGATTTTTATTTTATTTTTTATCTCAGTCTTTCCAGCCTAGAGGAGAGATGTGGGATCTTATAGACCTGTCATGCCCTATTCCTATTACAAGGGATGTTTACATTCTTTGTAATAGGCATAAGTAATAAAAAAAACATTTTTTAAAGTGAAAGTGTAAAAAAATAAAAAATAAACACTAACATAAACAATAAAAAAAAAGGGGGGAAAGTATTCCCGCCCCCCAAATGTTAGCACGCAGAAGCGAACCCAAACGTACTTCGCACCCACATTTGTAAACCACTAGACTTGTGCACAACGGAAACATTCGTTTAGTTCCGGTTCGTTTTTCGTGCACAACGGAAAAATTCGTTTCGTTTCGGTTCGTTTCTTTTCGGTCCTGTTGATTCGTAATCATTCTTAATTTTGCTAGACGGGATTTTTCGTGTTCGGACTAATTCGTATTTTCGCAAGCGTCATTTTTCGTTGAATTTTTAGTTGATTTATAATTCGTACTTTCGGTAGGGTACGTTGTTTTTCGTTGATTCTGGACACAACTCCTACTTTCGTAACTTTTTTTGGGTTCATTGATTCGTAATTTTCCGTGTCTCTCTCACAACGACGCTGCCTATTATGCCTAATGTGCTTCGAATGGATTTGTACTTTTCTAAATACATAGCGGTTATTTGTAACGATTCGAAATCTCGTATTTTACTTTCGTTTTTTACATGCGGCTATAGGCTCCGCCCCTGTACACCATTTTGAGAGGGTTCAGCACGGTGAGGGAAAAGCAGAGAGCAGAGCAGAGTGTTATTGTGCTTCGAATGGATTAGAAATCTCGTATTTTACTTTCGTTTTTTACATGCGGCTATAGCCTCCGCCCCTGTACACCATTTTGAGAGGGAGTTCAGCATGGTGAGGGAGAAGCAGAGAGCAGAGTGAGTGTTATTGTGCTTCATATGGATTCGTACATTCGTAACTTTTTTCATAACGAATTATGCCGAAGACATTCGGGCATTCGCTATTTTGCGGTATAATTTATTTCGGATTCGGTTTTATTCGTAATTGCTTTGTTCGGAAATTCGAATGCTTCCGAATGTCCGAAAGTTGCTAAATTCGGACGAATTTCGATTCGTTACGAAACGAATTGCACAAGCCTATAAACCACACATGTGAGGTATCGCCACGAATGTTAGAGCGAGAGCAACAATTCTAGCTAAAGCCCTTCTCTGTAACTCTAAACTGGTAACCTGTAAACGTTTTCAAAGCGTTACGTATGGAGATTTTAAGTACTAAAGTTTGGCGTCACTCCATGAGTGTGTGCAATTTTAAAGCGTGACATGTTAGGTATCTATTTACTCAGCGTAACATCATATTTCACATTATAAAAAAAATTGGGCTTACTTTAGTGTTTTTTTTTTAATTCATGAAATCCCCAAAAAAAACTCTTTTGAAAAATTGATGCGCTAATACCATGTGACATAAAAAGTTGCAATTACCGCCATTTTATTCCCTAGGGTCTCTGCTAAAAATCATATATAATGTTTGGGGGTTCTGAGTAATTTTCTAGCAAATAAATGATGATTTTTACATGTAGGAGAGAAGTGCCAGAATAGGCCCTGTATGGAAGTGATTAAAACAATCTTCACACTCTGTGTAACCACTACCAATGGCCGCTCATCTCATCTTTTCACCCATAGATAATAGACCTATTATCTATGGGTCAAAGATGAGGTGAGCAGTCTTTGTAGGTGGTTACACAGGGTGTGAAGATTGTTTTAAGAATCAGCAGCCATGCAAAAATTAAAAGAATTGTGGTGGAAGAGCACATTCACATGGACCCTTTTCTTATATGCATGTTGTTTGCATATACATATATATATATATATATATTTATTGCATATCTCAGTTGGATTGTATATGAAATGGTTTGATCACACATTGAATTTACACATTGGTTGAATGTGAAGATTTTATTGGTTTAATCCATATATTTTCACACAGGTACAGCGCTGAATCATTATTAAGGTAAGCCACCTAGATGTGTGTGATAGTAGAAGTGTGAAGGGGATGCAGCTGTTGCTGTGCAGAACTCAGATCAGCTATTTAGTCAATTGGTGAGTTTAATTTTGGTGGGAAACTTTCATCCAATGCTTAAGTAATTTTACCTATATATGTCAATGTCACTAGGTGGTTTTTAACAGTTAATTTTAAACATTAAGCCAGATATTTCCTCCCAATCACCTTTTTTGTGGTTAATGCCTTTGTTGAGTTAATATCATTCAATTGAACATTGAAATCAGGGCCGTCGGAACAGGACAGGCAAACCAAGCAACCAAGCAACCTCAGCAGAGCTGCCTCCCCTCCCGCGATTGGCGGCCCCCCTCCCGCGATTGGCGCCCCCCCACCCGCGATTTTTTGGTACGTGGTGCTTGGATTTGTTGGTCCAGACTTTGGTGAGTACAAGGTTAACCTTTGGCTTGACCCCCTCACCATCCCCCACACCTTCCACTACAATGTTGCCATATATTCATTCTCTTCATTATTTGTTCTACCTCATAACAGATATGATGATTGTGCATCTGCCCCTGATGAGCGAGTAGAGCTCGCGAAACGCGTAGGGCTTACCTGATGCCCCATCCATCTGATTCACCCAGTACCTGTGCCATTGTACTTCAATTACCATATATGCCAACACTATGTGTACCTCACATGTATTCATGTACTTTTATATTGTGTGCAATTTACTCACTGGTCTTTCTGTATATGTACATTTACTTTTTATCATTGTTACATGGATGTATTGTTGCTTGTTTTTTATCTATGTTCTGTACTTTTGCTGTACATTGCGGCCACTATGCCTGGTGACACACACTCATTGTTGTCTCCTCCTTTGATGTACAGACATATCTGTTACGAATAAAATAGATTACATCACAATTTCTCCTTGCCTTACATGTGCCTATCTCTTCCACCTCATACAAAGTCCCAGGGCGTCTCTCTTTGGTTTTGGTTCGTACAGGGATGGAGATGGTTGAGCAGCTGTAGCAGTTCCTATTTTCCCTTTTTCTGTGTATATCGGGTGGTAGACACCCATTTAGCCCCTAATAGGTCTCCTGCAGCTCTGGCCATGTATGCATTTTTTATTATTTGTCATTTTTAGTACAGTTATTGTTTGGCCAGTTGCCTTTTTTATATTGCACTGTGGGTACTCTCTGGGCCACTTGTCCTCTCCTCCCTGTTTCCACGGGCGCTGGCATTTTCGGTTTTTGGCTCGGGGGCTGCGTTGCGTGAAAGGGAGGTTTCACTGACCTCCTGCTGTCCCCGCCCATCCCTCGGGATGGGCGGGGCCACACACGCAACGGCATCATGTCTTTTTCACGCCCGCTGATGCGGCGTCTGTGACGCCGCAGCTGCGGGCTGTGTGGGACATCCCGGATGTAATGCTACCAGCGCCTTCATGACGCTGGGTTGCGCACATCCGCACATGATGTTGGGGGCGGAGCCATCGGACTCGCCCCGGGTCTATATCCGGATGGCTGTGCGGTTGGACCAGCATTTGCGGTCTTTCCATCTGGCGTGCTGGACACCTCCCTATGGCTGTGTTTCCTTCAGATCTCTGCAACAAGGTAGCCTCCCCACTCATGACTGTTTCAGTCATATTGGGTTTTTCATTGACATTACGTTTTTACCCTCCCCCATATATGCGCATTGTATCCACCTTGTTTGTGGATTATATCAGTACCACACTTGGTTTGCCTACAATACCAGGGTTCCATAGTGAAATATCACTTGGACCCAGCTGTAGCCCAATAGCCATACACACATAATATGGTTTACTGTATCTATTTCACATGCGCATTATGTCTAGACTGCCCTTGATTATGCAGCTTGCCCCCCCCCCCCTTCTTGGTTCATTTCATATTGTTTATTTATTGCTTTTGGTCATAATACACGCCATGTATCCAGCATAGCCACTCCACATTCATACTATATGGATTTTTTTGTACTTATCATTACCTTTAGACCTTTCTTGCATTTGCGTTTTGACATACAGCATCATTTACAAACCGCCATGTTTTGTGTTATATACATGTTTTTAGATATATTCCTAATTTCTTTCAGACACACTGTTGGTTTTCTGGGGTGCCCAGCAATCGCTGTCTGGGTATTTCCCACAGACCGCACAGCCTATCCGGATTTCCCATGGGGCGTTGTTCGTATGCCTCGCCCCCTCAGCTCCCGAGCCGCATTTTGGGTTTGCCGCCGTTTTTTGGTACGTGGTGCTTGGATTTGTTGGTCCAGACTTTGGTGAGTACAAGGTTAACCTTTGGCTTGACCCCCTCACCATCCCCCACACCTTCCACTACAATGTTGCCATATATTCATTCTCTTCATTATTTGTTCTACCTCATAACAGATATGATAATTGTGCATCTGCCCCTGATGAGCGAGTAGAGCTTGCGAAACGCGTAGGGCTTACCTGATGCCCCATCCATCTGATTCACCCAGTACCTGTGCCATTGTACTTCAATTACCATATATGCCAACACTATGTGCACCTCACATGTATTCATGTACTTTTATATTGTGTGCAATTTACTCACTGGTCTTTCTGTATATGTACGTTTACTTTTTATCATTGTTACATGGATGTATTGTTGCTTGTTTTTTATCTATGTTCTGTACTTTTGCTGTACATCGCGGCCACTATGCCTGGTGACACACACTCATTGTTGTCTCCTCCTTTGATGTACAGACATATCTGTTACGAATAAAATAGATTACATCACAATTTCTCCTTGCCTTACATGTGCCTATCTCTTCCACCTCATACAAAGTCCCAGGGCGTCTCTCTTTGGTTTTGGTTCGTACAGGGATGGAGATGGTTGAGCAGCTGTAGCAGTTCCTATTTTCCCTTTTTCTGTGTATATCGGGTGGTAGACACCCATTTAGCCCCTAATAGGTCTCCTGCAGCTCTGGCCATGTATGCATTTTTTATTATTTGTCATTTTTAGTACAGTTATTGTTTGGCCAGTTGCCTTTTTTATTTTTTTTCAATTTTAGTTTTTATTGAAATTTTTCATGTATACAAAAAACAGATACAAAAGATTGTCAGAATATAAAATAGAGCATATAGCATGTAATAAAAGTGTATCAATCAAATCCCAGTACTGCCAACATACAATTATCATGGGATATTAGCCGTACAAAAGGAATTGAGCGAGTGAGTAAGTAGCCAGTGAATGGGTAGAACAAAGCTAAACATCATATAACGCATGTAAGCAAAATTATATTCACTGGGTCTGGTGACAGTGAGACACCCAGGGCGCCCCCCCCCCAGAAATCGAGGGCACCACGCAGGTATCGCACCGAGTGAGAGCACAAAAACAAAACAAAACAAAACAAAACAAAAAAAAAAGGGGGGGGGGCGGGGGAAAGCACCATGGAATCTTCAAAGGGATTAGTGAACAAAACCTCTACATTCTAATTGTGGGATAAAGGTCAAGATAAAGTCTCCTCGCTGGAAGATAAGGAAGTGCCACTAGGATTGAGATCTGAGTGTTCCCAAATATCCCACACTTTCGAAAATTGAGGAAGAGTGTCGTGCACCATTGCAGTGAGGCGTTCCATTTTACAGATCAGTCCCAATATTTGAAGAACTTGTGGAAGTGTGGGCGGGGAAGGGGACAACCATTGTGAGGGTATCGCCCGTTTTGCTGCTAAAATGATATAGGTAGCCAATTTTTGGGTATGTTTGGAGACACCAGGGATCGGCAGGCCTAGAAGGAAATGAACCGGGTCTAATGGGAGAGTGACGTCCAACAACTGCTGTAAAAAGGTCTGGACAGAAGACCAAAATGGGCGAATCAAAGGACATTCCCAAAAAATGTGGAAATGAGAGCCAACGTCGCCCCGGCATCTCCAACATACGCGAGGAGTTGTGGGGTCATATTTATGTAGTATTTCAGGTGTTCTATACCAAAAATATAAAATTTTGTATGCCGTCTCTCTTTGTTCTACACATCGTGAAGACCTGGAAATAGCCTCCCAAATCGTCCTCCATTGAGGAAGGGGGATGGGACGGCCTATTAATTGGGACCATTTGTGCATGTATAGATGGGATGTGTCAGTAAGTGAGGCAGCGTCATGCAAATATTTGTAGATATCAGAAATGAGATGGGTCTGGTATGGTCCCTGAGCACATAAAAGTTCGAACGGGGTAGGTTTTTCAAGAGTCAAAGAAGCTGCTTTAGAAGCAAAGTAATGTTTAATCTGGAAGTAGGAGTATAACAATTGTTTAGGGATCTGATATTTCCTCTGTAGGTCAGCAAAGGGCAAAAGTGTACGAGTGAGGGGGTGTACAATGTTTCGAAGTTGAAAGATTCCAGCTTGTGTCCACGGAAGCATGCGAATATAAGATAGGCTATCAGGGATGTCAGGATTGAACAACACGTTTAGTAGCGGTGGACATGGGGATGCAAGAGAGAATTGGCGTGAACATTTTTTCCACACAGAGAGGGAGAACAACATTGGCCCTAGGCAAATACTTCGAAGTCGACCTATAGACGAATCCAGGTTAGCCCAGATCATAGCGCAAGGATGTACTGGTCTAGTGACACTCATTTCGACCTCTGCCCACACACTAGGCGCCATTCTGGAGGACCAAACAATGATTGGTTTGAGATGGGTGGCGTAATAATATTTAATGAGATCTGGGGCCCCCAACCCACCTCTTGCCCTAGGGGCCAGCACTACAGAGCCCGCAATCCTGTGAGCCCTATAGTGCCAGATGAAATTAAGAAATGCTCTTTGCGTAGCTTTAAGTTGGGACATAGGGATGGGAATCGGGAGAGTGTCAAATAAGTATAAAAGTCTAGGCATAATAGACATCTTCAGGACATTAATACGACCCAAGAGAGAGATGGGATACATATCCCATTGTCGCAAGAGCCGATCAATGTCTCGGAAGAGTGGGGGGTAATTAGCCTGATATAAAGTGGAGTATGAAGAGGTTAAATTCACCCCCAAATACTTAAGGGAATCCGAGCACCAATGAAATGAATAATTTTGTGTGAGAGTTGTGAGTTCTGAGGGTGGAATGTGTATAGGTAGGGCTTCGGTTTTAGTGGTGTTAATTTTATAACCCGAGATAGAACTAAATTCGTTCAGTAGCGCTATGAGGTTTGGAAGAGAGGTATGGGGTCTAGTCAGAGTCAGCAGAATATCATCTGCAAACAGGGTTAATTTATACTCCTTCTGGCAAAGTAAGACCCCACGAATATCAGGATGGTTGCGAATAGCCGCGGCTAAGGGTTCGAGGCATAGGATGAAGAGTAGGGGGGATAATGGGCATCCTTGTCTGGTACCATTGCTCAATAAGAAGGATGACGACAGATAAGAGGATAGTTGTACTTGGGATTAAGGACATGAGTATAAGGCGTGCAAGGCTGCAATAAAGGGACCTCCAAACTCATATTTGGAGAGGGTAGCAAACATAAACGGCCAGCTGAGCCGGTCAAAAGCCTTTTGTGCATCAAGGCTCAGTATCAGGGCTGGACGGGACGTTTTGTTCAATAGGTCTATTAGATCGATCGTGCGTCTTGTATTATCACCTGCGTGTCTGGTCCTCACAAAGCCTACCTGATCCTTGTGTATGAGGCTGGGAAGGAAATGGGACAATCGATTCGCCAATATTTTTGTAAATATCTTGTAATCAGAGTTAAGTAATGCAATGGGTCTATAGTTATCAGGGATGGAGGGGTCTTTACCCGGTTTTGGGATCACAGAAACATGGGCATGTAAAAAGTGTGGGTGTGGAATGGTACCTTTAAATAGTGAAGCATACAAGGAAAGCAAGTGAGGGCTTAGGATAGGTAAAAAGGTCTTATAATAGGAGTACGGTAGACCATCAGGGCCAGGAGATTTCTGGGTGGGGAGATGTTTTATTACATCCTCTAATTCCTCGGGTGTAACTGTCGAGTTCAAGGAGGCTAAGTGTGCGGGTGAAAGTTGAGGTAGTTGTAGGGATTCGAAGAATGAATCAAATTTCTCTTGAGTAAATTCATACCTGGAATCCGTACGTAGGCAGTTGTACAATTGGTGATAAAATTCACCAAAGATTTTGGACATAGTGAGAGGGCAATATGTGGGTGTTCCATCCGTTTGCCTAAGAAAGTCAGGGGAGGTTTGAAAGGGGCGGGGTTTCAGCCTATTTACCAGCATTTTGTGAGGTTTATTTGAGTATTCATAAAATTTTTGTTTGGACCATAAAAGAGCTTTGTCAATTTTATCCATTTTCAAGGCCTTAAGTCGATTCCGTAAGGAAACAACAGTCCGGAGCCCAGCCACCGTGGGGGATGACAACAAGAGCTTCTCCGCCGAACGGAGTTCAGACATAATAGATGAATATTGAAATGCAGCATCTTTTTTCAGACGGGAACCTGTAGCAATGCAATGTCCCCGGAAGACGGCCTTATGCGCCTCCCACAAAGTGGAGGGCTCCGAGACTGAACCAGCATTAAGTTGAAAGTATTCAGTTAGGCTAGCAGATAGGTGATCTTTAATGTCAGGGATACGGAGAAACGTCTCATTGAGTCTCCAATGACAGGTTTTAGGAGACACAGAAGAGAGGAGAATGTCAAGGTTTACAGACGAGTGGTCAGACCAAGATATGGGATTAATATCAGAGGATATCGTGGACGTCAGGAGAGGAGTAGAGATAAAAAAATGATCTAGTCTGGAGTAGAGTTTGTGGGAGTGAGAGTAGAACGTGTATTGTTTATGTGTAGGATGTTTAATCCTCCAAATATCTAAAAGATTTTTAGCTCTGATGAGCTTACGAAAGGATTTAGAAAGGCGATCAGGTCTAGCAGAGGAAGAGGATGGAAACAATATGTGTCTGTCTTTGCCAGGTGACATGGTAACATTAAAATCACCTCCAATGACCATGAAAGGTTAGGAGAAATTGTCTAGGATCTCAAACATAGAGGATAAAAATTTGATCTGACCTGTATTGGGGGCATACACATTAACAATAGAAAGGGATTGATTGAGAAAGGAGCAGTCCAGAACAATAAATCTGCCATGGGGGTCCAGGTGGGTAGATTTAACTCGTAAAGGGCATGATCTATTAATCAAAATAGCTACGCCTGCCTTCCCGGATGGGTCAGATGCTATAAAGGACTTAGGAAAGTGTTTACTAGCGAATTTAAAGGATCCCCCAGTACGGAAATGAGTCTCCTGGATCAGGATTACATCTGCTCTAGAAGCTTTAAACTCTTTCAAAGCCAGCCATCTTTTTTGAATAGAGTTTAAACCTTTAACATTGCATGTCAAAAATTTTAGAGCCATAACAATTCAGTCTGGAAAAAAACCAATAGACATAGCCTACAATATATAATGGATGAAAAATACCATGGTGCATTGTGGATATAAAAAAAATAAAATATCACAGATACAAATAAAACATTGGTAGCAGTGCAGTGGGGACGTCTTAAGGCTATCTGAGACAGTAACCGCAGGTCAAAAAAAAAGACCTGAAAGAAAAAAATAAATGTAGAAACAAAAACAAAAAAAAAAACAAAAAAAAAAATGTCAACTTCTACTAAATAGAAACCTGGAAGGCCGATTGCCTCCAGGGAACCCAGGACCAAGCCTTGGGTCATTAAGAGGAGCACGAGAGCCCCCAGACATGGAGACGGGAAAACCCCGCCACCTCCCAGAGCAAAGAGTCCTGGAGTATAAAACTGAGGGAGTAGATATATAGAACCGATAAACCAGGGTGGCTGTGGAGCGACAAGCCACGTATCCCCCGGGTCAGGGGATGCGAAAAAACCCGCTAAGGGGCCAATGGCCACTCAAAAAACACCAAAAAAAAAAGCATAGAAAAAACAACAACTGGAGGCCAATTAAATTTGGTATACAGAACCTCAGACATTTTTAAAAGGAAGTTCAGGTTGGGAATCTTGAAGCATGACGCCTCTGGGGCGTAAGATTGGACTTGGATGGTTTCTTGTGTACCGGGGTCCAAATGCGATTTGGAGCTGTCAACGGTTTAGGAGTAACAGGAAGCGGTGCTGGATCTTCATCAGGAAGAGGGGGTATGCCCAGGTTGCGTAAAAAGGTGTCGCTCTCTTGAAGATCACGGAGAGAGTATTGTACGCCATCTCGAGATGCAGAAAGGCGGAAGGGGAACCCCCAACGGTATACGACTTTATGAGATTGAAGATGTAGCGTCAGCGGGCGCAGGTTCCTTCTTCTAGCTAGAGTAATCGGGGAGAGGTCACTAAAGATTTGGATCTTGGATCCTTTGAACTCGATTCTGGATTGATTACGGGTTGCAATGGTTAGAGCTTCTTTACTATCATAGTAATGAAATCTGACAATCACATCTCTTGGGTTAGCGCCAGCTGGGGGTTTAGGGGCCAGTGATCTGTGAGCTCTGTCCAAGCGCCAGTCTATGTCAGGGATGTTTGGAGCAAGTACATTGAATAAGCTTAGAAGGTAGGAGCGGAGGTCTCTGTCTTCAACAGCTTCCGGGATACCTCTGATTCTCAGGTTTTGCCTGCGTTCCCTGTTTTCTAGGTCTTCTTGTTGGGCTTGGAGCTGAGTAACTGTGTTTTTTATGGCAGCATTATCTTCCTCAAGCACCTGTACATATTGAACCATCTCATCGAATTTGTATTCTAGGGAATCAGTGCGCTCTCCAAGCTGGCTAATTTCCCCCGTAATTCTTTCGCTAACTTCCCGACTTCCTGTGCGATGTTATGGGTAATAGCCTGGAGTAGGGACTGTAATTTGGCATCTAAAACTTCTTCTGTCAGCGGGGGGGATGGCCCCGGTACAGGGGTGGGGAGAATGGCAAAAAAAGTACCTGTGTCTACGTCTGATTGCTCCAGTCCGGTTTGTGCGCCGTCATCATTATTTGAGGCTGTGGATGTAGGCTTATTCAGGAAGCGGTCCATCGTGGTTGAAGTCTGAGATCTGAAGACCGTGGTGTAGTTGTGTCGTTGGTCTCCAATTTTGCCCATGGGGCACGTGGCCGTCGCGTGGAACTGAGGAGATGACTCCCGTAGAAAACAAAGCCGTTGAACGTTCAGTGGGAGTCACAGGGAGGTGGCGGGGGCCTCACACGTCCGCCACGGCTAGAAGCCGTGCATGCGCCTTCCAACAAAACTCATGTCAAGTGAGTATCCGGTGGGTAAATTTTGCGTCAAGTATATGTCCACGACCGGTCTGCCGCGTACGTTTAACAGGGGGGGGGGAGTGGCCCTCTGGATGTTGCAAAATGGCCTTTATGTATTTGTTACGATCAGAGTCTACAAGGCAAGTTTGCAATGGGAGCGTTGCGGGGATTGGGGACAGGCAGCTTTTCGCGTTTTGTGAGGGGGGGTGGCCAGACGTCAATGAACAATTGTAGTAATGGGCCTCTGGTATCCCTCCTTCTACAGTCTCTGGCTAATGTAGGAAGAAACCGTTCACCCCTAGGGGCAGGGGTCCAGGGGCAGGAGTAGGAAATGACCGGGGGTTTTATAAAGCACAGTACCTGACAGGGGGTGCTCCGTAGGCCTCAAGGTGTCCGTATATCAGGTCCTCATAGGTCCTCCTGTGGCCTTCTACAAGTGGAGACAAGGGGGATGGTGTCTGCTGCCGAATGGGTGTAGTGGGAGCAGCAAGATGGCCGCCGACTTCCAGAGGTAGGCCGAAGCCGCGGACTTTCCCAGAGCCAGCCGCCGCGGACCCGTGGGACCGAACTTTCCGGGGTTACTCCTGAGGTCTCACAGGCACAGAGGTCAGTCCAGTGTAGGCTCCGGTGCGATCAAGCTCCGCGTCGTCCCCCCCGCCGATCGCGGCAATGCAGGCCGGAGGATGCCGACTGTCCTGCAGGCCGCAAGATGGCGACCAGGCTCCGGAGCCGACCACGGGCCGGCAAACGTACAGAGAGGTTCCCCACCTCCACCGAAGCCCCGGCGGGGGTATCGGGCGTCTGCGGGATATCTGTAGCTCAACAGGGGAGCGGCGGAGGTCTCGTAGGCCTCAAGATGGCGGTGGGCCTGGGCTGCGCGGAGCGGACCTGGCGGGCTCCGATCGGCTGGCGGGGAGGCACGACTCAGGCCGGGATGAAGGTAGGGGACCCTCAGGGACAAGGGGGGTAGATTTGGAACGTCCCCCACCAAGCCTGCAGCGAGGATGGCTGTAGATTGTAGCAGCAATTGCGGAGCTCAATGGCCGCACGTCTTCCCCGATCGGCTTCCGGACACGCCCCCCAGTTGCCTTTTTTATATTGCACTGTGGGTACTCTCTGGGCCACTTGTCCTCTCCTCCCTGTTTCCACGGGCGCTGGCATTTTCGGTTTTTGGCTCGGGGGCTGCGTTGCGTGAAAGGGAGGTTTCACTGACCTCCTGCTGTCCCCGCCCATCCCTCGGGATGGGCGGGGCCACCCACGCAACGGCATCATGTCTTTTTCACGATCGCTGATGCGCCGTCTCTGACGCCGCAGCTGCGGGCTGTGTGGGACATCCCGGATGTAATGCTACCAGCGCCTTCATGACGCTGGGTTGCGCACATCCGCACATGATGTTGGGGGCGGAGCCATCGGACTCGCCCCGGGTCTATATCCAGATGGCTGTGCGGTTGGACCAGCATTTGCGGTCTTTCCATCTGGCGTGCTGGACACCTCCCTATGGCTGTGTTTCCTTCAGATCTCTGCAACAAGGTAGCCTCCCCACTCATGACTGTTTCAGTCATATTGGGTTTTTCATTGACATTACGTTTTTACCCTCCCCCATATATGCGCATTGTATCCACCTTGTTTGTGGATTATATCAGTACCACACTTGGTTTGCCTACAATACCAGGGTTCCATAGTGAAATATAGTGATGAGCCGAACACCCCCGGGTTTGGTTCGCACCAGAACCCGCGAACGGACCGAAAGTTCGCACGAACATTAGAACCCTATTAAATACAATGGATGCGAACGTTCGGATTCTAAAGTGCTAATTATAATGACTATTATCCATGTTATTGTCCTAAACAGAGTTTGGGAACCCGGGTTCTGCACCAGGGGACATGTATCAATGCAAAAAGAAGTTTTAAAAACGGACGTTTTCCGGGAGCAGTCATTTTAATGATGCATAAAGTGAAAAAAAAGTCAAATATTCCTTTAAATATTGTACCTGGGGGGTGTCTAAAGTATGCCTGTGAAGTGCCACGTGTTTCCCGTGTTTAGAACTGTCCCTGCACAAAATAAAATTTCTAAAGGAAAAAAAAGCCATTTAAAACTGCTTGCGGCTTTAATGTAATGTCTGGTCCCGGTAATATGGATGAAAATCTTTAAGAAAAATGGCATAGCTACCCCATCAACCCCCCCCCCCCCCACCCCAGCCCATTACCAGCCCCTTTGGGTCTTGTATGGATATTAAGGGGAACCCCGCACACAAAATAAAAAAGGCCCTATATACTCTGAACAGCCGTATACAGGCGGTGCATACAAGACAGGGACTGTAGGTTTGTTCTTATGTAGAATCTGTTTGTAATTTTGAACAGCTACATTGTTTAAGTCTGGCTCCATGCCAAATTCCTTTTTTTAAGCTTTTTGGAAAACATAGGGAAGGGTTATCACCCCTGTAACATTTTTTTTGCTGTCTGTGCCCCTGTTCAGAACATTTCACCTCACTTTGCGTCCCAATGACAACTGTTTTTGAAATGTGGTGTTTTTATTGAAACAAGAATTGGTGATAAAGCATCAGTAGAGAGGAGACACCTTTCTCCCATATTAATTCTTACAGGAGAGAATTTTCCTTCCAAGGGGTAGATTTCCTCTCACTTCCTGTTGTCTTCTTCCGTTTGCAAGTAGTAGTCGTTTGTAAGTTGGATGTTTGAAAGTAGGGACCTGCCGTATATACTCTGCAGAAATTGGCCCCTTAGGTGTTGGTGTTGGCACAACACTGTAAGCACTCACAGTTACTCTTGGTGGGTGCTGGAACGCCCTGCTGTCAACTATTATATCAGGAATTGTAATAACATATAATTGTTGATCAGTGGTAGTAAAAATTGGGCCTTTGATGGTGGTGCTGGTGCCACAACACTGTAAGGCCTGACAGTTACTCTTGGTGGGCGCAGCAATGGGCCCTGCTGTGAATTATTAGATCAATAATTACAATTGCATGCCCCTGTTGAACAGAGGCTGAAAAATTGGGCCTTTGGTGGTGGTGGTGGTGGTGGTGTTGACACAACACTGTAAGGCCTGACAGTTACTCTTGGTGGGCGCAGCAATGGGCCCTGCTGTGAATTATTAGATCAATAATTATAATTGCATGCCCCTGTTGAACAGGGGCTGAAAAATTGGGCCTTTGGTGGTGGTGGTGGTGGTGATGGTGGTGCTGGTGCCACAACACTGTAAGGCCTGACAGTTACTCTTGGTGGGCGCAGCAATGGGCCCTGCTGTGAATTATTAGATCAATAATTATAATTGCATGCCCCTGTTGAACAGGGGCTGAAAAATTGGGCCTTTGGTGGTGGTGGTGGTGGTGATGGTGGTGCTGGTGCCACAACACTGTAAGGCCTGACAGTTACTCTTGGTGGGCGCAGCAATGGGCCCTGCTGTGAATTATTAGATCAATAATTATAATTGCATGCCCCTGTTGAACAGGGGCTGAAAAATTGGGCCTTAGGCACTGGTGGCACAACACTGCAACCCCTCACAGATACTGTACTTGGAGCACAGCAATGAGGCCTGTTGCAAAGTATTGCATCAAAAATTGTAATTACACGCCCCTGTTAAACAGGGGCTGAAAAATTGGGCCTTAGCCACTGGTGGCGTCACCCATAAACCAAAATGATCTTCCAAGCTATCATCATTAATCGTATCATTGAGGAGGAGGAGGAGGATAGCCAGTCAACATAACAGCACAGGCACTCAGCATCAGCATCAGTCTTGAAGGGATGTGACATTTTAAAATCAATTAGTCTGTTATATCAGCATCAGGTGTGTGGTAGCTGGTGGTGATCCAAGACTGGTTCATCTTGATGAAAGTCAGTCGATCAACCGAGTCGGTGGACAGGCGCACCCTGTGATCCGTGACAAATCCTCCAGCAGCACTGAATGTGCGTTCTGAAAGAACGCTGGATGCAGGACAGGCCAGTAGCTCAATTGCATACTGTGCAAGCTCTGGCCAGTGATCCATCCTCAAGACCCAGTAAGCCAGAGGATTTTCGGTGGGGAAGGTGTCCAAGTCTGACCTTGCCCCTAGGTATTCCTGCACCATGTATATCAGACGCTGGCGATGGTTGCTGGAACCAATCATACTTTGGGGCTGCGGACTAAAGAATTGTCTGAACGCATCGGTCAGACGGCCACCTTCCCCACCGCTCCTTCTTTGACTGCCCGAAGCCTCAGCAACTCTTTGTCCAGGACCAGGAGTTTGTAACCTCCCAGTCTCTGGGAACGCATTGCACAGACCTTTCTGCAAGGCCTCCCGGAGTTGTCTCATCCTCTGCTCCCTCTGCGACGGTAACATAAGGTCCGCAACCTTACCCTTGTACCGTGGATCAAGGAGAGTGGCCAGCCAGTAATGGTCCCTCTCCTTGATCCGAAGAATACGAGGATCCTTCCGCAGACTTTGCAGGATCAGGGAGGCCATGCAGCGTAGGTTAGCTGAGGCATTCAGTCCGGAGTCCTCTGGGTCACTAAGGACGACATGATCTGCAGCCACCCCCTCCCAGCCACGTACAAGTCCACTGGTTTCTTGGGACTGTAAATCATCCCTAAAAGACTGCTGCTGATGATGCTGAGTGCCAGCCTCCACCTCCATGCTGACACAATCCTCCTCCTCCTCCTCCTCTTCTTCCTGTGCGATGGGTGGGACAGAAGGAACACTGTCTGGGTAAAGGGGGCCTTGAGAGGCAAGGAAGTCCTCCTCTTCCTGCCTCTGTTCTGCCTCAAGTGCCCTGTCCATTATTCCACGCAGCGTGTGCTCCAACAGGTGGACAAGAGGTACAGTGTCACTGATGCATGCACTGTCACTGCTCACCATCCTCGTGGCCTCCTCAAATGGTGCCAGGACAGTGCATGCATCCCTGATCATGCCCCACTGGCGTGGTGAAAAAAACCCGAGCTCCCCTGACCCTGTCCTGGTGCCGTAGTCGCACAGGTACTCATTGATGGCCCTCTGCTGCGTGTGCAGCCGCTGCAGCATGGCCAACGTTGAGTTCCACCTGGTGGGCATGTCACATATAAGGCGGTTCTTGGGCAGGTTCAACTCCTTTTGCAGCTCAGCCAGGCGAGCACTGGCATTATAAGATCTGCGGAAATGCACACAGACTTTCCTGGCCTGCCTCAGGACATCCTGTAAGCCCGGGTACCTGCCCAAGAACCGCTGCACCACCAGGTTAAGGACGTGAGCCACACAGGGCACATGGGTCAGTTGTCCCTGTCGGAGGGCGGAGAGGAGGTTGGTGCCATTGTGGCAAACCACCATTCCTGGCTTAAGCTGGCGTGGCGTCAACCACCTCTCGGCCTGCCCCTGCAGAGCAGACAGGACCTCTGCCCCAGTGTGGCTCCTGTCCCCCAAACACACCAGCGCAAGCACGGCATGGCATCTTTTTGCCTGCGTACTTGCGTAGCCCCTTGAACGCCTACGGAGCACCGCTGGTTCCGAGGACAAACCACAGGAAGAGGCCATGGAGGAAGAAGAAGAGGAGGGGGTGGAGGAGAGAGGTGTGTCACAACCAGTAGTAGAATTTTGGAGGCGTGGCGGCGGAACAACCTCCAACACTACTGCACCTTGTCCTGCATCCTTCCCAGCTGCCAAAAGAGTGACCCAATGGGCCTGCTGGACCATGAGTCAGCGGTAATATGCACCTTACCTCTGACCGCCCTGTCCAGCGAGGCCAAGACATTGCCTTCCACATGCCTGTAGAGAGCCGGAATCGCCTTCCGTGAGAAAAAGTGGCGTTTGGGAACCTGCCACTGAGGAACCGCACATTGCACAAACTCACGGAAGGGGGCCGAGTCTACCAACTGAAAAGGCAGCAGTTGAAGCGCTAGCAATTTAGCCAAGCTAGCATTCAACTGCTGGGCATGTGGATGGCTGGGAGTGAACTTCTTTCGACGGTCCAGCAGCTGGGGCAGGGAAATTTGCCTGCTAGAATCGGACGTCGGTGTACTGCTAGCAGAGTGGCCGCAAGTACTTGGCTGTGACACACCTAATTCTACACCTTCATTCCTCTCAGTGCAGGTTTCAGAGAGGACTGAAGGTATACTGGGGTTGGAGATCCCAGCTGATGCGGTGCAAGGAGAGGTCCGCTTTGTTCTTTGGTGTGGGTCTTTAAGGTAGGCTTGCCAACGAGCTGCATGGCAGGTCAACATATGTCTGATCAAGCATGTGGTGCCCAAGCGGCTGATGTTTGGCCACGCGATATACGCTTGAGACATATGTTGCAAACAGCAGCTGTGCGATCTGATGCACTCGCCTCAAAAAAGGCCCACACCAAAGACCTTTTTGAATGACGGGCAGAGGCAGCGCCCTGCACAGGCGGAGCTCTGCGGTGTGTTTCCGTCGGTGTGCTGCCCATACGCTGGCCACCCAAGGGAATCCTGCCTCGTTGGAGATGTGCCTCCTCCTCATCCTCCTCCTCCTCCTCTCTCCTATTAGGCACCCACGTGGAGTCAGTGACCCCATCATCCCCTCCCTCCTCATCACTGGAGCCAATCTGGCAGTATGCTGCAGCTGCTGGAGCATGACTGCCAGATTGGTGTCCTTCTTGAGCATCCCCTCTCTCTGCTCTCACGCTACTGCCTTCCTCTATCTGGGTATCATTATCAGATCCTTCGAAGCGCTGGGCATCCTCCTGGAGCATGTACCCAACACTGTGCTCAAACAGTTCGGGGGACTCCTCAGGAGGAGGACATGGTGGGTCTAGGGAAGGATTGACTAATGAAGATAATGATACCAGAGAAGAGGACGCTTTGGCAGCTGCTTTGCCAGTACCCTGAGCCTGGGTGAGAGAGGATGAGGAGGATGAGGTGGGCTTGGTCATCCACTCTACCAAGTCTTTGGCATGATGTGGCTCAACATGTCCAGCTGCCGAAAAGAAGGACAAGCGTGTCCCATGGCCATGTGCTGATGACAATGCACCACGTCCACGACCAGCACTGTTGCCCCCAGACACAGAGCCTGCTTGCCCTCTTTTTTTGCCTCCTGACTGTCTGCCTCTCCTTGTTTGCCTTCCAGACATTTTAATGGATGGCCTGCAGGGAGATGGGAAAAACAGCAATAAGGGCTACCTTCAGGTGTATACTGTGCAGGAGGCTTAGCAACAATGACACTGACACTGTCCCCTGCCTATCCTTCTCTGTCCCTAAACACAAGGATTTGCAATATGCTTCAGCAAGATTGGTTTAGCACAGAATAGCACACTGACAGTTTCCCTCACTGTCCTTCTCTGTCCCTACAAACAAGATTTAGCACAGAATAGCACACTGATAGTTTCCACGAGTGTCCTTCTCTGTCCCTAAACTCAAGGATTTCAAATATGGTTCAGCAAGATTGGTTTAGAACAGAATAGCACACTGACACTTTCCCTCACTGTACCTCTCTGTCCCTAAACTCAAGGATTTCAAATATGGTTCAGCAAGATTGGTTTAGAACAGAATAGCACACTGACACTTTCACTCACTGTCCTTCTCTGTCCCTACAAACAAGATTTAGCACAGAATAGCACACTGATAGTTTCCACGAGTGTCCTTCTCTGTCCCTAAACTCAAGGATTTCAAATATGGTTCAGCAAGATTGGTTTAGAACAGAATAGCACACTGACACTTTCCCTCACTGTACCTCTCTGTCCCTAAACTCAAGGATTTCAAATATGGTTCAGCAAGATTGGTTTAGAACAGAATAGCACACTGTCAGTTTCACTCACTGTCCTTCTCTGTCCCTACAAACAAGATTTAGCACAGAATAGCACACTGATAGTTTCCACGAGTGTCCTTCTCTGTCCCTAAACTCAAGGATTTCAAATATGGTTCAGCAAGATTGGTTTAGAACAGAATAGCACACTGACACTTTCCCTCACTGTACCTCTCTGTCCCTAAACTCAAGAATTTCAAATATGGTTCAGCAAGATTGGTTTAGAACAGAATAGCACACTGTCAGTTTCACTCACTGTCCTTCTCTGTCCCTACAAACAAGATTTAGCACAGAATAGCACACTGATAGTTTCCACGAGTGTCCTTCTCTGTCCCTAAACTCAAGGATTTCAAATATGGTTCAGCAAGATTGGTTTAGAACAGAATAGCACACTGACACTTTCCCTCACTGTCCTTCTCTGTCCCTACAAACAAGGTTTAGCACAGAATAACACACTGACACTCTCCCTACCTATCCTTATTTGTCCCTAAACACAAGGAATCCAGGATTAGTAAAGGAAAAAAATTACACTGTCCCTGCCTATGCTTCTCTTTCCCTGCTCCGGAACACACTACACAAGGCCGCCGCGCTGGCGGCCTTTTATAGTGTGGGGCGTGTACTAAACCCCCTCAGCAATAATTGGCCACAGGCATCCTGCCTGTGGCCAATCATTGCTCTCCTCGCTGCCGGCGCTGTGATTGGCCAAGCATGCGGGGTCACAGTGCATGCTTGGCCAATCACAGCGCCTGGATGACACTGCGATGGCGTAGTGCATTGTGGGCCGTTCGCGTCACTCGAATTTGGCGCGAACGGCCCAAATCGTTCGATCTTCGTCGAACGATCGAACAGCCGATGTTCGAGTCGAACGTATGTTCGACTCGAACATGAAGCTCATCCCTAGTGAAATATCACTTGGACCCAGCTGTAGCCCAATAGCCATACACACATAATATGGTTTACTGTATCTATTTCACATGCGCATTATGTCTAGACTGTCCTTGATTATGCAGCTTACCCCCCCCCCCCTTCTTGGTTCATTTTATATTGTTTATTTATTGCTTTTGGTCCTAATACACGCCATGCATCCAGCATAGCCACTCCACATTCATACTATATGGATTTTTTTGTACTTATCATTACCTTTAGACCTTTCTTGCATTTGCGTTTTGACATACAGCATCATTTACAAACCGCCATGTTTTGTGTTATATACATGTTTTTAGATATATTCCTAATTTCTTTCAGACACACTGTTGGTTTTCTGGGGTGCCCAGCAATCGCTGTCTGGGTATTTCCCACAGACCGCACAGCCTATCCGGATTTCCCGTGGGGCGTTGTTCATATGCCTCGCCCCCTCAGCTCCCGAGCCGCATTTTGGGTTTGCCGCCGTTTTTTGGTACGTGGTGCTTGGATTTGTTGGTCCATACTTTGGTGAGTACAAGGTTAACCTTTGGCTTGACCCCCTCACCATCCCCCACACCTTCCACTACAATGTTGCCATATATTCATTCTCTTCATTATTTGTTCTACCTCATAACAGATATGATGATTGTGCATCTGCCCCTGATGAGCGAGTAGAGCTCGCGAAACGCGTAGGGCTTACCTGATGCCCCATCCATCTGATTCACCCAGTACCTGTGCCATTGTACTTCAATTACCATATATGCCAACACTATGTGTACCTCACATGTATTCATGTACTTTTATATTGTGTGCAATTTACTCACTGGTCTTTCTGTATATGTACATTTACTTTTTATCATTGTTACATGGATGTATTGTTGCTTGTTTTTTATCTATGTTCTGTACTTTTGCTGTACATCGCGGCCACTATGCCTGGTGACACACACTCATTGTTGTCCCCTCCCTTGATGTACAGACATATCTGTTACGAATAAAATAGATTACATCACAATTTCTCCTTGCCTTACATGTGCCTATCTCTTCCACCTCATACAAAGTCCCAGGGCGTCTCTCTTTGGTTTTGGTTCGTACAGGGATGGAGATGGTTGAGCAGCTGTAGCAGTTCCTATTTTCCCTTTTTCTGTGTATATCGGGTGGTAGACACCCATTTAGCCCCTAATAGGTCTCCTGCAGCTCTGGCCATGTATGCATTTTTTATTATTTGTCATTTTTAGTACAGTTATTGTTTGGCCAGTTGCCTTTTTTATATTGCACTGTGGGTACTCTCTGGGCCACTTGTCCTCTCCTCCCTGTTTCCACGGGCGCTGGCATTTTCGGTTTTTGGCTCGGGGGCTGCGTTGCGTGAAAGGGAGGTTTCACTGACCTCCTGCTGTCCCCGCCCATCCCTCGGGATGGGCGGGGCCACCCACGCAACGGCATCATGTCTTTTTCACGCCCGCTGATGCGGCGTCTCTGACGCCGCAGCTGCGGGCTGTGTGGGACATCCCGGATGTAATGCTACCAGCGCCTTCATGACGCTGGGTTGCGCACATCCGCACATGATGTTGGGGGCGGAGCCATCGGACTCGCCCCGGGTCTATATCCGGATGGCTGTGCGGTTGGACCAGCATTTGCGGTCTTTCCATCTGGCGTGCTGGACACCTCCCTATGGCTGTGTTTCCTTCAGATCTCTGCAACAAGGTAGCCTCCCCACTCATGACTGTTTCAGTCATATTGGGTTTTTCATTGACATTACGTTTTTACCCTCCCCCATATATGCGCATTGTATCCACCTTGTTTGTGGATTATATCAGTACCACACTTGGTTTGCCTACAATACCAGGGTTCCATAGTGAAATATCACTTGGACCCAGCTGTAGCCCAATAGCCATACACACATAATATGGTTTACTGTATCTATTTCACATGCGCATTATGTCTAGACTGCCCTTGATTATGCAGCTTACCCCCCCCCCCCCTTCTTGGTTCATTTCATATTGTTTATTTATTGCTTTTGGTCATAATACACGCCATGTATCCAGCATAGCCACTCCACATTCATACTATATGGATTTTTTTGTACTTATCATTACCTTTAGACCTTTCTTGCATTTGCGTTTTGACATACAGCATCATTTACAAACCGCCATGTTTTGTGTTATATACATGTTTTTAGATATATTCCTAATTTCTTTCAGACACACTGTTGGTTTTCTGGGGTGCCCAGCAATCGCTGTCTGGGTATTTCCCACAGACCGCACAGCCTATCCGGATTTCCCGTGGGGCGTTGTTCGTATGCCTCGCCCCCTCAGCTCCCGAGCCGCATTTTGGGTTTGCCGCCGTTTTTTGGTACGTGGTGCTTGGATTTGTTGGTCCAGACTTTGGTGAGTACAAGGTTAACCTTTGGCTTGACCCCCTCACCATCCCCCACACCTTCCACTACAATGTTGCCATATATTCATTCTCTTCATTATTTGTTCTACCTCATAACAGATATGATGATTGTGCATCTGCCCCTGATGAGCGAGTAGAGCTCGCGAAACGCGTAGGGCTTACCTGATGCCCCATCCATCTGATTCACCCAGTACCTGTGCCATTGTACTTCAATTACCATATATGCCAACACTATGTGTACCTCACATGTATTCATGTACTTTTATATTGTGTGCAATTTACTCACTGGTCTTTCTGTATATGTACATTTACTTTTTATCATTGTTACATGGATGTATTGTTGCTTGTTTTTTATCTATGTTCTGTACTTTTGCTGTACATCGCGGCCACTATGCCTGGTGACACACACTCATTGTTGTCTCCTCCTTTGATGTACAGACATATCTGTTACGAATAAAATAGATTACATCACAATTTCTCCTTGCCTTACATGTGCCTATCTCTTCCACCTCATACAAAGTCCCAGGGCGTCTCTCTTTGGTTTTGGTTCGTACAGGGATGGAGATGGTTGAGCAGCTGTAGCAGTTCCTATTTTCCCTTTTTCTGTGTATATCGGGTGGTAGACACCCATTTAGCCCCTAATAGGTCTCCTGCAGCTCTGGCCATGTATGCATTTTTTATTATTTGTAATTTTTAGTACAGTTATTGTTTGGCCAGTTGCCTTTTTTATATTGCACTGTGGGTACTCTCTGGGCCACTTGTCCTCTCCTCCCTGTTTCCACGGGCGCTGGCATTTTCGGTTTTTGGCTCGGGGGCTGCGTTGCGTGAAAGGGAGGTTTCACTGACCTCCTGCTGTCCCCGCCCATCCCTCGGGATGGGCGGGGCCACCCACGCAACGGCATCATGTCTTTTTCACGCCCGCTGATGCGGCGTCTCTGACGCCGCAGCTGCGGGCTGTGTGGGACATCCTGGATGTAATGCTACCAGCGCCTTCATGACGCTGGGTTGCGCACATCCGCACATGATGTTGGGGCGGAGCCATCGGACTCGCCTCGGGTCTATATCCGGATGGCTGTGCGGTTGGACCAGCATTTGCGGTCTTTCCATCTGGCGTGCTGGACACCTCCCTATGGCTGTGTTTCCTTCAGATCTCTGCAACAAGGTAGCCTCCCCACTCATGACTGTTTCAGTCATATTGGGTTTTTCATTGACATTACGTTTTTACCCTCCCCCATATATGCGCATTGTATCCACCTTGTTTGTGGATTATATCAGTACCACACTTGGTTTGCCTACAATACCAGGGTTCCATAGTGAAATATCACTTGGACCCAGCTGTAGCCCAATAGCCATACACACATAATATGGTTTACTGTATCTATTTCACATGCGCATTATGTCTAGACTGCCCTTGATTATGCAGCTTACCCCTCCCCCCCTTCTTGGTTCATTTCATATTGTTTATTTATTGCTTTTGGTCATAATACACGCCATGTATCCAGCATAGCCACTCCACATTCATACTATATGGATTTTTTTGTACTTATCATTACTTTTAGACCTTTCTTGCATTTGCGTTTTGACATACAGCATCATTTACAAACCGCCATGTTTTGTGTTATATACATGTTTTTAGATATATTCCTAATTTCTTTCAGACACACTGTTGGTTTTCTGGGGTGCCCAGCAATCGCTGTCTGGGTATTTCCCACAGACTGCACAGCCTATCCGGATTTCCCGTGGGGCGTTGTTCGTATGCCTCGCCCCCTCAGCTCCCGAGCCGCATTTTGGGTTTGCCGACGTTTTTTGGTACGTGGTGCTTGGATTTGTTGGTCCAGACTTTGGTGAGTACAAGGTTAACCTTTGGCTTGACCCCCTCACCATCCCCCACACCTTCCACTACAATGTTGCCATATATTCATTCTCTTCATTATTTGTTCTATCTCATAACAGATATGATGATTGTGCATCTGCCCCTGATGAGCGAGTAGAGCTTGCGAAACGCGTAGGGCTTACCTGATGCCCCATCCATCTGATTCACCCAGTACCTGTGCCATTGTACTTCAATTACCATATATGCCAACACTATGTGTACCTCACATGTATTCATGTACTTTTATATTGTGTGCAATTTACTCACTGGTCTTTCTGTATATGTACATTTACTTTTTATCATTGTTACATGGATGTATTGTTGCTTGTTTTTTATCTATGTTCTGTACTTTTGCTGTACATCGCGGCCACTATGCCTGGTGACACACACTCATTGTTGTCTCCTCCTTTGATGTACAGACATATCTGTTACGAATAAAATAGATTACATCACAATCTCTCCTTGCCTTACATGTGCCTATCTCTTCCACCTCATACAAAGTCCCAGGGCGTCTCTCTTTGGTTTTGGTTCGTACAGGGATGGAGATGGTTGAGCAGCTGTAGCAGTTCCTATTTTCCCTTTTTCTGTGTATATCGGGTGGTAGACACCCATTTAGCCCCTAATAGGTCTCCTGCAGCTCTGGCCATGTATGCATTTTTTATTATTTGTCATTTTTAGTACAGTTATTGTTTGGCCAGTTGCCTTTTTTATATTGCACTGTGGGTACTCTCTGGGCCACTTGTCCTCTCCTCCCTGTTTCCACGGGCGCTGGCATTTTCGGTTTTTGGCTCGGGGGCTGCGTTGCGTGAAAGGGAGGTTTCACTGACCTCCTGCTGTCCCCGCCCATCCCTCGGGATGGGCGGGGCCACCCACGCAACGGCATCATGTCTTTTTCACGCCCGCTGATGCGGCGTCTCTGACGCCGCAGCTGCGGGCTGTGTGGGACATCCCGGATGTAATGCTACCAGCGCCTTCATGACGCTGGGTTGCGCACATCCGCACATGATGTTGGGGGCGGAGCCATCGGACTCGCCCCGGGTCTATATCCGGATGGCTGTGCGGTTGGACCAGCATTTGCGGTCTTTCCATCTGGCGTGCTGGACACCTCCCTATGGCTGTGTTTCCTTCAGATCTCTGCAACAAGGTAGCCTCCCCACTCATGACTGTTTCAGTCATATTGGGTTTTTCATTGACATTACGTTTTTACCCTCCCCCATATATGCGCATTGTATCCACCTTGTTTGTGGATTATATCAGTACCACACTTGGTTTGCCTACAATACCAGGGTTCCATAGTGAAATATCACTTGGACCCAGCTGTAGCCCAATAGCCATACACACATAATATGGTTTACTGTATCTATTTCACATGCGCATTATGTCTAGACTGCCCTTGATTATGCAGCTTACCCCCCCCCCTTCTTGGTTCATTTCATATTGTTTATTTATTGCTTTTGGTCATAATACAAGCCATGTATCCAGCATAGCCACTCCACATTCATACTATATGGATTTTTTTGTACTTATCATTACCTTTAGACCTTTCTTGCATTTGCGTTTTGACATACAGCATCATTTACAAACCGCCATGTTTTGTGTTATATACATGTTTTTAGATATATTCCTAATTTCTTTCAGACACACTGTTGGTTTTCTGGGGTGCCCAGCAATCGCTGTCTGGGTATTTCCCACAGACCGCACAGCCTATCCGGATTTCCCGTGGGGCGTTGTTCGTATGCCTTGCCCCCTCAGCTCCCGAGCCGCATTTTGGGTTTGCCGCCGTTTTTTGGTACGTGGTGCTTGGATTTGTTGGTCCAGACTTTGGTGAGTACAAGGTTAACCTTTGGCTTGACCCCCTCACCATCCCCCACACCTTCCACTACAATGTTGCCATATATTCATTCTCTTCACTATTTGTTCTACCTCATAACAGATATGATGATTGTGCATCTGCCCCCGATGAGCGAGTAGAGCTCGCGAAACGCGTAGGGCTTACCTGATGCCCCATCCATTTGATTCACCCAATACCTGTGCCATTGTACTTCAATTACCATATATGCCAACACTATGTGTACCTCACATGTATTCATGTACTTTTATATTGTGTGCAATTTACTCACTGGTCTTTCTGTATATGTACATTTACTTTTTATCATTGTTACATGGATGTATTGTTGCTTGTTTTTTATCTATGTTCTGTACTTTTGCTGTACATCGCGGCCACTATGCCTGGTGACACACACTCATTGTTGTCTCCTCCTTTGATGTACAGACATATCTGTTACGAATAAAATAGATTACATCACAATTTCTCCTTGCCTTACATGTGCCTATCTCTTCCACCTCATACAAAGTCCCAGGGCGTCTCTCTTTGGTTTTGTTTCGTACAGGGATGGAGATGGTTGACCAGCTGTAGCAGTTCCTATTTTCCCTTTTTCTGTGTATATCGGGTGGTAGACACCCATTTAGCCCCTAATAGGTCTCCTGCAGCTCTGGCCATGTATGCATTTTTTATTATTTGTCATTTTTAGTACAGTTATTGTTTGGCCAGTTGCCTTTTTTATATTGCACTGTGGGTACTCTCTGGGCCACTTGTCCTCTCCTCCCTGTTTCCACGGGTGCTGGCATTTTCGGTTTTTGGCTCGGGGACTGCGTTGCATGAAAGGGAGGTTTCACTGACCTCCTGCTGTCCCCGCCCATCCCTCGGGATGGGCGGGGCCACCCACGCAACGGCATCATGTCTTTTTCACGCCCGCTAATGCGGCGTCTCTGACGCCGCAGCTGCGGGCTGTGTGGGACATCCCGGATGTAATGCTACCAGCGCCTTCATGACGCTGGGTTGCGCACATCCGCACATGATGTTGGGGGCGGAGCCATCGGACTCGCCCCGGGTCTATATCCGGAAGGCTGTGCGGTTAGACCAGCATTTGCGGTCTTTCCATCTGGCGTGCTGGACACCTCCCTATGGCTGTGTTTCCTTCAGATCTCTGCAACAAGGTAGCCTCCCCACTCATGACTGTTTCAGTCATATTGGGTTTTTCATTGATATTACGTTTTTACCCTCCCCCATATATGCGCATTGTATCCACCTTGTTTGTGGATTATATCAGTACCACACTTGGTTTGCCTACAATACCAGGGTTCCATAGTGAAATATCACTTGGACCCAGCTGTAGCCCAATAGCCATACACACATAATATGGTTTACTGTATCTATTTCACATGCGCATTATGTCTAGACTGCCCTTGATTATGCAGCTTACCCCCCCCCCCCCCCTTCTTGGTTCATTTCATATTGTTTATTTATTGCTTTTGGTCATAATACACGCCATGTATCCAGCATAGCCACTCCACATTCATACTATATGGATTTTTTTGTACTTATCATTACCTTTAGACCTTTCTTGCATTTGCGTTTTGACATACAGCATCATTTACAAACCGCCATGTTTTGTGTTATATACATGTTTTTAGATATATTCCTAATTTCTTTCAGACACACTGTTGGTTTTCTGGGGTGCCCAGCAATCGCTGTCTGGGTATTTCCCACAGACCGCACAGCCTATCCGGATTTCCCGTGGGGCGTTGTTCGTATGCCTCGCCCCCTCAGCTCCCGAGCCGCATTTTGGGTTTGCCGCCGTTTTTTGGTACGTGGTGCTTGGAATTGTTGGTCCAGACTTTGGTGAGTACAAGGTTAACCTTTGGCTTGACCCCCTCACCATCCCCCACACCTTCCACTACAATGTTGCCATATATTCATTCTCTTCATTATTTGTTCTACCTCATAACAGATATGATGATTGTGCATCTACCCCTGATGAGCGAGTAGAGCTCGCGAAACGCGTAGGGCTTACCTGATGCCCCATCCATCTGATTCACCCAGTACCTGTGCCATTGTACTTCAATTACCATATATGCCAACACTATGTGTACCTCACATGTATTCATGTACTTTTATATTGTGTGCAATTTACTCACTGGTCTTTCTGTATATGTACATTTACTTTTTATCATTGTTACATGGATGTATTGTTGCTTGTTTTTTATCTATTTTCTGTACTTTTGCTGTACATCGTGGCCACTATGCCTGGTGACACACACTCATTGTTGTCTCCTCCTTTGATGTACAGACATATCTGTTACGAATAAAATAGATTACATCACAATTTCTCCTTGCCTTACATGTGCCTATCTCTTCCACCTCATACAAAGTCCCAGGGCGTCTCTCTTTGGTTTTGGTTCGTACAGGGATGGAGATGGTTGAGCAGCTGTAGCAGTTCCTATTTTCCCTTTTTCTGTGTATATCGGGTGGTAGACACCCATTTAGCCCCTAATAGGTCTCCTGCAGCTCTGGCCATGTATGCATTTTTTATTATTTGTCATTTTTAGTACAGTTATTGTTTGGCCAGTTGCCTTTTTTATATTGCACTGTGGGTACTCTCTGGGCCACTTGTCCTCTCCTCCCTGTTTCCACGGGCGCTGGCATTTTCGGTTTTTGGCTCGGGGGCTGCGTTGCATGAAAGGGAGGTTTCACTGACCTCCTGCTGTCCCCGCCCATCCCTCGGGATGGGCGGGGCCACCCACGCAACGGCATCATGTCTTTTTCACGCCCGCTGATGCGGCGTCTCTGACGCCGCAGCTGCGGGCTGTGTGGGACATCCCGGATGTAATGCTACCAGCGCCTTCATGACGCTGGGTTGCGCACATCCGCACATGATGTTGGGGGCGGAGCCATCGGACTCGCCCCGGGTCTATATCCGGATGGCTGTGCGGTTGGACCAGCATTTGCGGTCTTTCCATCTGGCATGCTGGACACCTCCCTATGGCTGTGTTTCCTTCAGATCTCTGCAACAAGGTAGCCTCCCCACTCATGACTGTTTCAGTCATATTGGGTTTTTCATTGACATTACGTTTTTACCATCCCCCATATAAGCGCATTGTATCCACCTTGTTTGTGGATTATATCAGTACCACACTTGGTTTGCCTACAATACCAGGGTTCCATAGTGAAATATCACTTGGACCCAGCTGTAGCCCAATAGCCATACACACATAATATGGTTTACTGTATCTATTTCACATGCGCATTATGTCTAGACTGCCCTTGATTATTCAGCTTACCCCCCCCTTCTTGGTTCATTTCATATTGTTTATTTATTGCTTTTGGTCATAATACACGCCATGTATCCAGCATAGCCACTCCACATTCATACTATATGGATTTTTTTGTACTTATCATTACCTTTAGACCTTTCTTGCATTTGCGTTTTGACATACAGCATCATTTACAAACCGCCATGTTTTGTGTTATATACATGTTTTTAGATATATTCCTAATTTCTTTCAGACACACTGTTGGTTTTCTGGGGTGCCCAGCAATCGCTGTCTGGGTATTTCCCACAGACCGCACAGCCTATCCGGATTTCCCGTGGGGCGTTGTTCGTATGCCTCGCCCCCTCAGCTCCCGAGCCGCATTTTGGGTTTGCCGCCGTTTTTTGGTACGTGGTGCTTGGAATTGTTGGTCCAGACTTTGGTGAGTACAAGGTTAACCTTTGGCTTGACCCCCTCACCATCCCCCACACCTTCCACTACAATGTTGCCATATATTCATTCTCTTCATTATTTGTTCTACCTCATAACAGATATGATGATTGTGCATCTACCCCTGATGAGCGAGTAGAGCTCGCGAAACGCGTAGGGCTTACCTGATGCCCCATCCATCTGATTCACCCAGTACCTGTGCCATTGTACTTCAATTACCATATATGCCAACACTATGTGTACCTCACATGTATTCATGTACTTTTATATTGTGTGCAATTTACTCACTGGTCTTTCTGTATATGTACATTTACTTTTTATCATTGTTACATGGATGTATTGTTGCTTGTTTTTTATCTATTTTCTGTACTTTTGCTGTACATCGTGGCCACTATGCCTGGTGACACACACTCATTGTTGTCTCCTCCTTTGATGTACAGACATATCTGTTACGAATAAAATAGATTACATCACAATTTCTCCTTGCCTTACATGTGCCTATCTCTTCCACCTCATACAAAGTCCCAGGGCGTCTCTCTTTGGTTTTGGTTCGTACAGGGATGGAGATGGTTGAGCAGCTGTAGCAGTTCCTATTTTCCCTTTTTCTGTGTATATCGGGTGGTAGACACCCATTTAGCCCCTAATAGGTCTCCTGCAGCTCTGGCCATGTATGCATTTTTTATTATTTGTCATTTTTAGTACAGTTATTGTTTGGCCAGTTGCCTTTTTTATATTGCACTGTGGGTACTCTCTGGGCCACTTGTCCTCTCCTCCCTGTTTCCACGGGCGCTGGCATTTTCGGTTTTTGGCTCGGGGGCTGCGTTGCATGAAAGGGAGGTTTCACTGACCTCCTGCTGTCCCCGCCCATCCCTCGGGATGGGCGGGGCCACCCACGCAACGGCATCATGTCTTTTTCACGCCCGCTGATGCGGCGTCTCTGACGCCGCAGCTGCGGGCTGTGTGGGACATCCCGGATGTAATGCTACCAGCGCCTTCATGACGCTGGGTTGCGCACATCCGCACATGATGTTGGGGGCGGAGCCATCGGACTCGCCCCGGGTCTATATCCGGATGGCTGTGCGGTTGGACCAGCATTTGCGGTCTTTCCATCTGGCGTGCTGGACACCTCCCTATGGCTGTGTTTCCTTCAGATCTCTGCAACAAGGTAGCCTCCCCACTCATGACTGTTTCAGTCATATTGGGTTTTTCATTGACATTACGTTTTTACCATCCCCCATATAAGCGCATTGTATCCACCTTGTTTGTGGATTATATCAGTACCACACTTGGTTTGCCTACAATACCAGGGTTCCATAGTGAAATATCACTTGGACCCAGCTGTAGCCCAATAGCCATACACACATAATATGGTTTACTGTATCTATTTCACATGCGCATTATGTCTAGACTGCCCTTGATTATTCAGCTTACCCCCCCCTTCTTGGTTCATTTCATATTGTTTATTTATTGCTTTTGGTCATAATACACGCCATGTATCCAGCATAGCCACTCCACATTCATACTATATGGATTTTTTTGTACTTATCATTACCTTTAGACCTTTCTTGCATTTGCGTTTTGACATACAGCATCATTTACAAACCGCCATGTTTTGTGTTATATACATGTTTTTAGATATATTCCTAATTTCTTTCAGACACACTGTTGGTTTTCTGGGGTGCCCAGCAATCGCTGTCTGGGTATTTCCCACAGACCGCACAGCCTATCCGGATTTCCCGTGGGGCGTTGTTCGTATGCCTCGCCCCCTCAGCTCCCGAGCCGCATTTTGGGTTTGCCGCCGTTTTTTGGTACGTGGTGCTTGGAATTGTTGGTCCAGACTTTGGTGAGTACAAGGTTAACCTTTGGCTTGACCCCCTCACCATCCCCCACACCTTCCACTACAATGTTGCCATATATTCATTCTCTTCATTATTTGTTCTACCTCATAACAGATATGATGATTGTGCATCTACCCCTGATGAGCGAGTAGAGCTCGCGAAACGCGTAGGGCTTACCTGATGCCCCATCCATCTGATTCACCCAGTACCTGTGCCATTGTACTTCAATTACCATATATGCCAACACTATGTGTACCTCACATGTATTCATGTACTTTTATATTGTGTGCAATTTACTCACTGGTCTTTCTGTATATGTACATTTACTTTTTATCATTGTTACATGGATGTATTGTTGCTTGTTTTTTATCTATGTTCTGTACTTTTGCTGTACATCGCGGCCACTATGCCTGGTGACACACACTCATTGTTGTCTCCTCCTTTGATGTACAGACATATCTGTTACGAATAAAATAGATTACATCACAATTTCTCCTTGCCTTACATGTGCCTATCTCTTCCACCTCATACAAAGTCCCAGGGTGTCTCTCTTTGGTTTTCACCCGCGATTGGCGACCCCCTCCTCCCGCGATTTGGCGGCCCCCCTCCCACGATTTGGCGGCCCCCCTCCCGCGATTGGCGGCCCCCTCCTCCCGCGATTTGGCGGCCCCCCTCCCGCGATTGGCGCCCCCCCTCCCGCGATAGGCGGCCCCCTCCTCCCGCGATTTGGCGGCCCCCCTCCCGTGATTGGCGCCCTCCGCGTTTGGCTTCCCCCTCCCGCGATTGGCGGCCCCCTCTCACGATCGGCGTCGATGTCCTGCGTTAGCACCCCCCTCTTCTGAATTAAAAAAAAAAAGGAAAAAAATTGTGTAGCACCCCCCCCCCCGCTTCTCCAAAAAAAATCAGTAGCACCCCCCCCGCTTGGGGGCCCCAAATTCTCAATCTGCTTGGGGCCCCCAAATTCCTTCAAACGGCCCTGATCAAAATCTGGACAGTTGGTAGTGTTTCCCCACCCCACGTCCATAGTATACTACCATAGCATACAACTCCTTTAGTCTAGGGCAGGGCTGTCCAACTGGTGGTCCGCAGGATGCATTTCTTTTGAGACCTGAGAGATCTCAGTTTCAGCCTATGCAAAACTGCAGTGGGGTGCCAACTGCTAGAATACTCTGTGTTCCAGCACCTGGAACTACAGTGATGCTGCCACTGCCTGTCAGGTGGGGTGATCTCCTGCCCAACAGGAATAGTACAGTTCGGCCAAAGCCATTGGTGAGAGAAGAATCAGTCCAAGAGTGTGTATTCAGGGAAGTACCGTATATACTCGAGTATAAGCCGACCCGAATATAAGCCGAGGCACCTAATTTTACCACAAAAAAATGGGAAAACGTATTGACTCGAGAATAAGCCTAGGGTGTCCATCTGCATGCCTCGCTGTGCCTCACTTTGCCTTACTGTTTCCATATCCATGCCTCACTGTGTCCATGCCTCACTGTGTCCATGCCTCACCTCACTGTGTCCAAGCCTCACTGTGCCCATGCCTCACTGTCACTGTGCCCATGCCTCACTGTGTCCATGCCTCACTGTGTCCAATCTCCCTACCTGATCTCCGGTGCTGTGTGACTAGACTGACGTTTAACATGGGAGTCTATGGAAGGGGTGCCCGGCTTTGAAAACTCGGTGCTCCACGGCCGTAGGTCCCCTGTACAACAAACTTTGCACACTTGTAGATGAAGAGTGGGGCTATATGTGTGCCTAGTGTGGCATTTGGGGGACCTAGGGCTGGCCAGTACTGGGTCCCCAAAATCACGAGAGAAATTACCGTTTAACATGGGAGTCTTTGGAAGGGGTGCCCGGCTTTGAAAAATCGGTGCTCCCCAGCTGTAGGTCCCCCAGACAACAAACTTTGCACACTTGTAGATCAAGAGTGGGGCTACATGTGGCGTCCAGGGGACCTATGACTGGCCGGAATCAGGTGCACAAAATGAAGATGGACACAGACTCGAGTATAAGCCGAGGGGGGCATTTTCAGCACAAAAAAATGTGCTGAAAAACACGGCTTATACTTGAGTATATACGGTAACCACTAAACACCCATAAGGGGGGATATTTTTACTACCACTTATGCCAATGAAGGGGAATATTTATTGTTGCCACTGACACCAAGGGAAGAAGGGGAGGTTTAGTATTGCTATCTATGACACAAATGAAGGGCGTAATTATTGTTGTTGCCGCTGACACTGACCCTATTGACGTGAAGTCACTAACATCAGCAGGCAGGTGGGAGGAAAAATTTCTATTTTTGATATTGCCAATAAAACCAAATAAAAGGGTTTTTATTGCTGTCACTGACATCAGTGAATGAGGGTTTATTATTGCTGTCTCCACTATGAGCTAAACAACACTTCCCAGAAACCCTTGTGCAGCTGTGTCTGAGGCAGCACGCCATGTTTTCACAGGTTTTTGTGAGAGGGGATATAGTGGCAGTACGCATGTGATAGTAGGGGCCCCTGAGGATGGAGCTTCCTGGCCAACCTAATTACTGGTTTGATACGTTGCGTGGAAAAGAATAGGTGCTGATGAGTGGGGGTGCCATTTGGAATTAATGGCACTCCTTCTCATCTGCTAAATGTGATTATGCAGGCGTTCCCAACAATCTGCAAGTGAAAAAGTACCATAAATTTAAAAACCTGTAAACACACATCATACTACAAACTCACATCCCAAGATACTAAGCCTCCCTTTAGAACAAACACCAAAGACAGCACTCCCCCCCAAGAAACTTTTTAGGAGAACTGATTGCTAAAAAGTAAAAATGTGTACTGACCATTAAGGGTATACCTGTAACAACTTAATTGAAAATCAAAACTCTCATCTATTGCTCAGGGAATGCCTCATTTTGCATCGAAAAAGGTTAAGATGATTGTCTCTACGCCCTGTCATGAAGTCTGTGTGGACTGGACTCCTTGAGGAGGATGCATGAGGCCTCTTTGCCCAAAAGAGTAGAAGCTATAATAGACCTTGGGGGGCCATCAACAAAGAATGTAAATTATATGGCAAATAAAAAAGTAAACTTAAATGAATGATAAACCACAATTGTTCTGAAAAAATATGTTAGATTCTGAAGAAGAGACTTTTTCGATTTTTTTTATTGACTGTAAGAATACACATTACACAGGTCATTGGAACTGGCAAGTAATACATCACAGTTATGCAACGCAATACAATATTTACAAAAAGTCTTTCTTCCTGCACTTAGCATTTGCAAAATCTGTAACTGTAGCCGGCCATTGATGGATTGAAATTTGGTCAGTTCAGCAAGGACTAGCCGAAATTCGATCCATGGACAAGATGGTTGTCCATCGATTGACTTGGGTTTAACCAACCTGTTTGATTTTTTACATGTGATTGCTGCCAATGGCTATAGCAGTAATCACTAGACATGTGCACACTGAAATATTTCGTTTCGGAATTTCGTTTTCGTCCGAAAAATAAATTTATTTAGTTACTCCCGAAATTTGTTTTTATTTATTTCGTTTTTCGTTAGAAATTGCATTCGTCCGAAAATCTGAATTAAGGTCGAATCTGTCATTGAAGGTTTATGGTGTCTGTCGAATGTTCAAAGAAGATTCGACGGAGCAGTGAAACTGTACGACGCTGCAATCATACATTTCCGGTCGAATGTTCCGCCCACAAGCTATAGAAGAATTCTAATGTTGTATGACTAGTAATAATTATATTTATTCATTACTATTACTAGTCAACCAACATTAGAATTCTTCTATAGCCTATGGGCGGATGCATTTGACTGGAAATGTACGATTGCAGCATCGTACTGTTTTGCTGCACAGTCGAATCTTCTAACTTTCGATGCTTTGTCGAATCTTCGTCATTCTAGCTATTTTACTGCTCCTCCTCTTTGGTTACAATCAGCCAATAACATTCATCATCAACTTTATTTTTATTTTGATTCCCCAACCCAATTCCAGCAGTGATCTTTTCTCTCTATGTCAAATCTTTTCTCTCTATAATAACAAATCTTTTCTCTCCTATGTCGAATCTTTTCTCTCCTATGTCGAATCTTTTCTCTCCTATGTCAAATCTTTTCTCTCTATAATGTCGAATCTTTTCTCTCCTATAGTGATGAGCCGAACACCCCGGGTTCGGTTCGCACCAGAACCCGCGAACGGACCGAAAGTTCGTACGAACATTAGAACCCTATTAAATACAATGGATGCGAACGTTCGAATTCTAAAGTGCTAATTATAACAACTATTATGCATGTTATTGTCCTAAAAAGGGTTTGGGAACCCGGGTTCTGCACCAGGGGACATGTATCAATGCAAAAAGAAGTTTTAAAAACGGTCGTTTTTCGGGAGCAGTCATTTTAATGATGCATAAAGTGAAAAAAAAAAAGTCAAATATTCCTTTAAATATCGTACCTGGGGGGTGTCTAAAGTATGCCTGTGAAGTGCCACGTGTTTCCCGTGTTTAGAACTGTCCCTGCACAAAATGACACTTCTAAAGGAAAAAAAAGCCATTTAAAACTGCTTGCGGCTTTAATGTAATGTCTGGTCCCGGTAATATGGATGAAAATCTTTAAGAAAAATGGCATAGCTACCCCATGACCCCCCCCCCCCACCCCAGCCCATTACCAGCCCCTTTGGGTCTTGTATGGATATTAAGGGGAACCCCGCACATAAAATAAAAAAGGCCCTATATACTCTGAACAGCCGTATACAGGCGGTGCATACAAGACAGGGGTTGTAGGTTTGTTCTTATGTAGAATCTGTTTGTAATTTTGAACAGGTACATTGTTTAAGTGTAGCTCCAGCCAAAAAATCTATTTTTAAGCTTTTTGGAAAACATAGGGAAGGGTTATCACCCCTGTAACATTTGTTTTGCTGTCTGTGCAGTGTGCACCTGTTCAGAACAGTTCACCTCACTTTCCGTCCTAATGACAAATGTGTTTTGAAAATTTGGGGTTTTTATTGAAACAAGAATTGGTGATAAAGCATCAGTGGAGAGGAGACACTTTTTTTCCCATATTAACTCTTACAGGAGAAAATTTCCCTTCCTAGGGGTAGATTTCCTCTCACTTCCTGTTGTCTTCTTGCGTTTGCAAGTAGGAGTCGTTTGTAAGTTGGATGTTTGAAAGTAGGGACCTGCCGTATATACTCTGCAGAAATAGGCCCCTTAGTTGTTGGTGTTGGCACAACACTGTAAGCACTCACAGTTACTCTTGGTTGGTGCTGGAACGCCCTGCTGTCAACTATTATATCAGGAATTTTAATTACATATAATTGTTGAACAGTGGTAGTAAAAATTGGGCCTTTGATGGTGGTGCTGGTGCCACAACACTGTAAGCCCTGACAGTTACTCTTGGTGGGTGCAGCAATGGGCCCTGCTGTGAATTATTAGATCAAGAATTGTAATTGCATGCCCCTGTTGAACAGGGGCTGAAAAATTGGGCCTTTCGTGGTGGTGGTGGTGGTGGTGGTGTTGTCACAACACTGTAAGCCCTCAGAGTTACTCTTGGTGGGTGCAGCAATGGGCCCTGCTGTGAATTATTAGATCAAGAATTGTAATTACATGCCCCTTTTGAACAGGGGCTGAAAAATTGGGCCTTTCGTGGTGGTGGTGGTGGCGTTGCCACAGCACTGTAAGCCCTCAGAGTTACTCTTGGTGGGTGCAGCAATGGGCCCTGCTGTGAATTATTAGATCAAGAATTGTAATTGCATGCCCCTGTTGAACAGGGGCTGAAAAATTGGGCCTTAGGCACTGGTGGCACAACACTACAACCCCTCACAGATACTGTACTTGGAGCACAGCAATGAGCCCTGTTGCAAAGTATTGCTTCAAAAATTGTAATGACACGCCCCTGTTAAACAGGGGCTGAAAAATTGGGCCTTAGGCACTGGTGGCACAACACTACAACCCCTCACAGATACTGTACTTGGAGCACAGCAATGAGCCCTGTTGCAAAGTATTGCTTCAAAAATTGTAATGACACGCCCCTTTTAAACAGGGGCTGAAAAATTGGGCCTTAGGCACTGGTGCCACAACACTCCAACCCCTCACAGATACTGTACTTGGAGCACAGCAATGAGCCCTATGGCAAATTATTGCTAAAAAAATTGTAATTACACGCCCCTGTAAAACAGGGGCTGAAAAATTGGGCCTTAGCCACTGGTGGCGGCACCCATAAACAAAAATGATCTTCCAAGCTATCATCATCAATCGTATCATTGAGGACTCGGAGGAGGAGGATAGCCAGTCAACATAACAGCACAGGCACTCAGCATCAGCATCAGTCTTGAAGGGATGTGACATGTTAAAATCAATTAGTCTGTTATATCAGCATCAGGTGTGTGGTAGCTGGTGGTGATCCAAGACTGGTTCATCTTGATGAAAGTCAGTCGATCAACCGAGTCGGTGGACAGGCGCACCCTGTGATCCGTGACAAATCCTCCAGCAGCACTGAATGTGCGTTCCGAAAGAACGCTGGATGCAGGACAGGCCAGTAGCTCAATTGCATACTGTGCAAGCTCTGGCCAGTGATCCATCCTCAAGACCCAGTAAGCCAGAGGATTTTCGGTGGGGAAGGTGTCCAAGTCTGACCTTGCCCCTAGATATTCCTGCACCATGTTTATCAGACGCTGGCGATGGTTGCTGGAACCGATCATACTTTGGGGCTGCGGACTAAAGAATTGTCTGAACGCATCGGTCAGACGGCCACCTTCCCCACCGCTCCTTCTTTGACTGGCCGAAGCCTCAGCAACTCGTTGTCCAGGACCAGGAGTTTGTAACCTCCCAGTCTCTGGGAACGCGTTGTACAGACCTTTCTGCAAGGCCTCCCGGAGTTGTCTCATCCTCTGCTCCCTCTGCGACGGTAACATAAGGTCCGCAACCTTACCCTTGTACCGTGGATCAAGGAGAGTGGCCAGCCAGTAATGGTCCCTCTCCTTGATCCGAAGAATACGAGGATCCTTCCGCAGACTTTGCAGGATCAGGGAGGCCATGCAGCGTAGGTTTGCTGAGGCATTCGCTCCGGAGTCCTCTGGGTCACTAAGGACGACATGATCCGCAGCCACCTCCTCCCAGCCACGTACAAGTCCACTGGTTTCTTGGGACTGTAAATCATCCCTAAAAGACTGCTGCTGATGATGCTGAGTGCCAGCCTCCACCTCCATGCTGACACAATCCTCCTCCTCCTCCTCCTCCTCCTCCTCCTCTTCCTGTGCGATGGGTGGGACAGAAGGAACACTGTCTGGGTAAAGGGGGCCTTGAGAGGCAAGGAAGTCCTCCTCTTCCTGCCTCTGTTCTGCCTCAAGTGCCCTGTCCATTATTCCACGCAGCGTGTGCTCCAACAGGTGGACAAGAGGTACAGTGTCACTGATGCATGCACTGTCACTGCTCACCATCCTCGTGGCCTCCTCAAATGGTGCCAGGACAGTGCATGCATCCCTGATCATGCCCCACTGGCGTGGAGAAAAAAAACCAAGCTCCCCTGACCCTGTCCTGGTGCCGTAGTCGCACAGGTACTCATTGATGGCCCTCTGCTGCGTGTGCAGCCGCTGCAGCATGGCCAACGTTGAGTTCCACCTGGTGGGCATGTCACATATAAGGCGGTTCTTGGGCAGGTTCAACTCCTTTTGCAGCTCAGCCAGGCGAGCACTGGCATTATAAGATCTGCGGAAATGCACACAGACTTTCCTGGCCTGCCTCAGGACATCCTGTAAGCCCGGGTACCTGCCCAAGAACCGCTGCACCACCAGGTTAAGGACGTGAGCCACACAGGGCACATGGGTCAGTTGTCCCTGTCGGAGGGCGGAGAGGAGGTTGGTGCCATTGTCGCAAACCACCATTCCTGGCTTAAGCTGGCGTGGCGTCAACCACCTCTCAGCCTGGCCCTGCAGAGCAGACAGGACCTCTGCCCCAGTGTGGCTTCTGTCCCCCAAACACACCAGCGCAAGCACGGCATGGCATCTTTTTGCCTGCGTACTTGCGTAGCCCCGTGAACGGCTACGGAGCACCGCTGGTTCATAGGACAAACCACAGGAAGAGGCCATGGAGGAAGAAGAAGAGGAGGGGGTGGAGGAGAGAGGTGTGTCACAACCAGTAGTAGCATTTTGGAGGCGTGGCGGTGGAACAACCTCCAACACTACTGCACCTTGTCCTGCATCCTTCCCAGCTGCCAAAAGAGTGACCCAATGGGCCGTGAAAGAAAGGTAACGTCCCTGTCCATGCCTGCTGGACCATGAGTCAGCGGTAATATGCACCTTACCGCTGACCGCCCTGTCCAGCGAGGCCAAGACATTGCCTTCCACATGCCGGTAGAGAGCCGGAATAGCCTTCCGTGAGAAAAAGTGGCGTTTGGGAACCTGCCACTGAGGAACCGCACATTGTACAAACTCACGGAAGGGGGCCGAGTCTACCAACTGAAAAGGCAGCAGTTGAAGCGCTAGCAATTTAGCCAAGCTAGCATTCAACCGCTGGGCATGTGGATGGCTGGGAGTGAACTTCTTTCGACGGTCCAGCAGCTGGGGCAGGGAAATTTGCCTGCTAGAATCGGACGTCGGTGTACTGCTAGCAGAGTGGCCGCAAGTACTTGGCTGTGACACACCTAATTCTACACCTTCATTCCTCTCAGTGCATGTTTCAGAGAGGACTGAAGTTATAGTGGGGTTGGAGATCCCAGCTGATGCGGTGCAAGGAGAGGTCCGCTTTGTTCTTTGGTGTGGGTCTTTGAGGTAGGCTTGCCAACGAGCTGCATGGCAGGTCAACATATGTCTGGTCAGGCATGTGGTACCCAAGCGGCTGATGTTTTGGCCACGCGATATACGCTTGAGACATATGTTGCAAACAGCAGCTGTGTGATCTGATGCACTAGCCTCAAAAAAGGCCCACACCAAGGAACTTTTTGAATGACGGGCAGAGGCAGCGCCCTGCACAGGCGGAGCTCTGCGGTGTGATTCCGTCGGTGTACTGCCCTTACGCTGGCCACCAAAGGGCATCCTGCCTCGTTGGAGATGTGCCTCCTCCTCATCCTCCTCCTCCTCCTCTCTCCTATTAGGCACCCACGTGGAGTCAGTGACCTCATCATCCCCTCCCTCCTCATCACTGGAGCCAATCTGGCAGTATGCTGCAGCTGCTGGAACATGACTGCCAGATTGGTGTCCTTCTTGAGCATCCCCTCTGTCTGCTCTCACGCTACTGCCTTCCTGTAGCTGGGTTTCATCATCAGACCCTTCGAAACGCTGGGCATCCTCCTGGAGCATGTACCCAACACTGTGCTCAAACAGTTCGGGGGACTCCTCAGGAGGAGGACATGGTGTGTCTAGGGAAGGAGTGACTGATGATGAGTCTGACATTGATACCAGGGAAGAGGACGCTTTGGCAGCTGCTTTGCCAGTACCCTGAGCCTGGGTGAGAGAGGATGAGGAGGAGGAGGAGGGCTTGGTCATCCACTCTACCAAGTCTTCGGCATGATGTGGCTCAACATGTCCAGCTGCCGAAAAGAAGGACAAGCGTGTCCCATGGCCATGTTCTGATGAGGATGCACCGCGTCCACGACCAGCACTGTTGCCCCCAGACACAGAGCCTGCTTGCCCTCTTTTATTGCCTCCTGACTGTCTGCCTCTCCTTGTTTGCCTTCCAGACATTCTAATAGATGGCCTGCAGGGAGATGGGAAAAAAGCAATAAGGGCTACCTTCAGGTGTCCTTCTCTGTCCCTTTACTTAAGGATTTCTAAATATGGTTGAGGATGATTGCTTTTGCACAGAATAGCACAACGACAATTTCCCTGACTGTCCAAAAAACAAGGATTTCAAAGATGGTTGATGAGGAATGCTTTAGCACACTATAGCACAAGGAGAATTCCCCTCACTTTCCTTCTTTGTCCCTAGAAACAAGGACTCGCACAGTGAAAGAAACTGACACTCTCCCTACCTAGAGTTTTCTGTCCCTAGAAAAAATGTTTTTTTAAAGCACACTATAGCACAAGGAGAATTCCCCTCACTTTCCTTCTTTGTCCCTAGAAACAAGGACTCGCACAGTGAAAGAAACTGACACTCTCCCTACCTAGAGTTTTCTGTCCCTAGAAAAAATGTTTTTTTAAAGCACACTATAGGACAAGGAGAATTCCCCTCACTTTCCTTCTTTGTCCCTAGAAACAAGGACTCGCACAGTGAAAGAAACTGACACTCTCCCTACCTAGAGTTTTCTGTCCCTAGAAAAAATGTTTTTTTAAAGCACACTATAGCACAAGGAGAATTCCCCTCACTTTCCTTCTTTGTCCCTAGAAACAAGGACTCGCACAGTGAAAGAAACTGACACTCTCCCTACCTAGAGTTCTCTGTCCCTAGAAAAAATGTTTTTTTAAAGCACACTATAGCACAAGGAGAATTCCCCTCACTTTCCTTCTTTGTCCCTAGAAACAAGGACTCGCACAGTGAAAGAAACTGACACTCTCCCTACCTAGAGTTTTCTGTCCCTAGAAAAAATGTTTTTTTAAAGCACACTATAGCACAAGGAGAATTCCCCTCACTTTCCTTCTTTGTCCCTAGAAACAAGGACTCGCACAGTGAAAGAAACTGACACTCTCCCTACCTAGAGTTTTCTGTCCCTAGAAAAAATGTTTTTTTAAAGCACACTATAGGACAAGGAGAATTCCCCTCACTTTCCTTCTTTGTCCCTAGAAACAAGGACTCGCACAGTGAAAGAAACTGACACTCTCCCTACCTAGAGTTTTCTGTCCCTAGAAATTTTTTTTTTTTAAAGCACACTATAGCACAAGGAGAATTCCCCTCACTTTCCTTCTTTGTCCCTAGAAACAAGGACTCGCACAGTGAAAGAAACTGACACTCTCCCTACCTAGAGTTTTCTGTCCCTAGAAAAAATGTTTTTTTAAAGCACACTATAGCACAAGGAGAATTCCCCTCACTTTCCTTCTTTGTCCCTAGAAACAAGGACTCGCACAGTGAAAGAAACTGACACTCTCCCTACCTAGAGTTTTCTGTCCCTAGAAAAAATGTTTTTTTAAAGCACACTATAGCACAAGGAGAATTCCCCTCACTTTCCTTCTTTGTCCCTAGAAACAAGGACTCGCACAGTGAAAGAAACTGACACTCTCCCTACCTAGAGTTTTCTGTCCCTAGAAAAAATGTTTTTTTAAAGCACACTATAGCACAAGGAGAATTCCCCTCACTTTCCTTCTTTGTCCCTAGAAACAAGGACTCGCACAGTGAAAGAAACTGACACTCTCCCTACCTAGAGTTTTCTGTCCCTAGAAAAAATGTTTTTTTAAAGCACACTATAGCACAAGGAGAATTCCCCTCACTTTCCTTCTTTGTCCCTAGAAACAAGGACTCGCACAGTGAAAGAAACTGACACTCTCCCTACCTAGAGTTTTCTGTCCCTAGAAAAAATGTTTTTTTAAAGCACACTATAGGACAAGGAGAATTCCCCTCACTTTCCTTCTTTGTCCCTAGAAACAAGGACTCGCACAGTGAAAGAAACTGACACTCTCCCTACCTAGAGTTTTCTGTCCCTAGAAAAAATGTTTTTTTAAAGCACACTATAGCACAAGGAGAATTCCCCTCACTTTCCTTCTTTGTCCCTAGAAACAAGGACTCGCACAGTGAAAGAAACTGACACTCTCCCTACCTAGAGTTTTCTGTCCCTAGAAAAAATGTTTTTTTAAAGCACACTATAGCACAAGGAGAATTCCCCTCACTTTCCTTCTTTGTCCCTAGAAACAAGGACTCGCACAGTGAAAGAAACTGACACTCTCCCTACCTAGAGTTTTCTGTCCCTAGAAAAAATGTTTTTTTAAAGCACACTATAGCACAAGGAGAATTCCCCTCACTTTCCTTCCTGACCCTAGAAACAAGGACTCGCACAGTGAAAGAAACTGACACTCTCCCTACCTAGAGTTTTCTGTCCCTAGAAAAAATGTTTTTTTAAAGCACACTATAGCACAAGGAGAATTCCCCTCACTTTCCTTCTTTGTCCCTAGAAACAAGGACTCGCACAGTGAAAGAAACTGACACTCTCCCTACCTAGAGTTTTCTGTCCCTAGAAAAAATGTTTTTTTAAAGCACACTATAGCACAAGGAGAATTCCCCTCACTTTCCTTCTTTGTCCCTAGAAACAAGGACTCGCACAGTGAAAGAAACTGACACTCTCCCTACCTAGAGTTTTCTGTCCCTAGAAAAAATGTTTTTTTAAAGCACACTATAGCACAAGGAGAATTCCCCTCACTTTCCTTCTTTGTCCCTAGAAACAAGGACTCGCACAGTGAAAGAAACTGACACTCTCCCTACCTAGAGTTTTCTGTCCCTAGAAAAAATGTTTTTTTAAAGCACACTATAGCACAAGGAGAATTCCCCTCACTTTCCTTCTTTGTCCCTAGAAACAAGGACTCGCACAGTGAAAGAAACTGACACTCTCCCTACCTAGAGTTTTCTGTCCCTAGAAAAAATGTTTTTTTAAAGCACACTATAGGACAAGGAGAATTCCCCTCACTTTCCTTCTTTGTCCCTAGAAACAAGGACTCGCACAGTGAAAGAAACTGACACTCTCCCTACCTAGAGTTTTCTGTCCCTAGAAAAAATGTTTTTTTAAAGCACACTATAGCACAAGGAGAATTCCCCTCACTTTCCTTCTTTGTCCCTAGAAACAAGGACTCGCACAGTGAAAGAAACTGACACTCTCCCTACCTAGAGTTTTCTGTCCCTAGAAAAAATGTTTTTTTAAAGCACACTATAGCACAAGGAGAATTCCCCTCACTTTCCTTCTTTGTCCCTAGAAACAAGGACTCGCACAGTGAAAGAAACTGACACTCTCCCTACCTAGAGTTTTCTGTCCCTAGAAAAAATGTTTTTTTAAAGCACACTATAGCACAAGGAGAATTCCCCTCACTTTCCTTCTTTGTCCCTAGAAACAAGGACTCGCACAGTGAAATAAACTGACACTCTCCCTACCTAGAGTTTTCTGTCCCTAGAAAAAATGTTTTTTTAAAGCACACTATAGCACAAGGAGAATTCCCCTCACTTTCCTTCTTTGTCCCTAGAAACAAGGACTCGCACAGTGAAAGAAACTGACACTCTCCCTACCTAGAGTTTTCTGTCCCTAGAAAAAATGTTTTTTTAAAGCACACTATAGGACAAGGAGAATTCCCCTCACTTTCCTTCTTTGTCCCTAGAAACAAGGACTCGCACAGTGAAAGAAACTGACACTCTCCCTACCTAGAGTTTTCTGTCCCTAGAAAAAATGTTTTTTTAAAGCACACTATAGCACAAGGAGAATTCCCCTCACTTTCCTTCTTTGTCCCTAGAAACAAGGACTCGCACAGTGAAAGAAACTGACACTCTCCCTACCTAGAGTTTTCTGTCCCTAGAAAAAATGTTTTTTTAAAGCACACTATAGCACAAGGAGAATTCCCCTCACTTTCCTTCTTTGTCCCTAGAAACAAGGACTCGCACAGTGAAAGAAACTGACACTCTCCCTACCTAGAGTTTTCTGTCCCTAGAAAAAATGTTTTTTTAAAGCACACTATAGCACAAGGAGAATTCCCCTCACTTTCCTTCTTTGTCCCTAGAAACAAGGACTCGCACAGTGAAAGAAACTGACACTCTCCCTACCTAGAGTTTTCTGTCCCTAGAAAAAATGTTTTTTTAAAGCACACTATAGCACAAGGAGAATTCCCCTCACTTTCCTTCTTTGTCCCTAGAAACAAGGACTCGCACAGTGAAAGAAACTGACACTCTCCCTACCTAGAGTTTTCTGTCCCTAGAAAAAATGTTTTTTTAAAGCACACTATAGCACAAGGAGAATTCCCCTCACTTTCCTTCTTTGTCCCTAGAAACAAGGACTCGCACAGTGAAAGAAACTGACACTCTCCCTACCTAGAGTTTTCTGTCCCTAGAAAATTTTTTTTTTTAAAGCACACTATAGCACAAGGAGAATTCCCCTCACTTTCCTTCTTTGTCCCTAGAAACAAGGACTCGCACAGTGAAAGAAACTGACACTCTCCCTACCTAGAGTTTTCTGTCCCTAGAAATTTTTTTTTTTAAAGCACACTATAGCACAAGGAGAATTCCCCTCACTTTCCTTCTTTGTCCCTAGAAACAAGGACTCGCACAGTGAAAGAAACTGACACTCTCCCTACCTAGAGTTTTCTGTCCCTAGAAAAAATGTTTTTTTAAAGCACACTATAGCACAAGGAGAATTCCCCTCACTTTCCTTCTTTGTCCCTAGAAACAAGGACTCGCACAGTGAAAGAAACTGACACTCTCCCTACCTAGAGTTTTCTGTCCCTAGAAAAAATGTTTTTTTAAAGCACACTATAGGACAAGGAGAATTCCCCTCACTTTCCTTCTTTGTCCCTAGAAACAAGGACTCACACAGTGAAAGAAACTGACACTCTCCCTACCTAGAGTTTTCTGTCCCTAGAAAAAATGTTTTTTTAAAGCACACTATAGCACAAGGAGAATTCCCCTCACTTTCCTTCTTTGTCCCTAGAAACAAGGACTCGCACAGTGAAAGAAACTGACACTCTCCCTACCTAGAGTTTTCTGTCCCTAGAAAAAATGTTTTTTTAAAGCACACTATAGCACAAGGAGAATTCCCCTCACTTTCCTTCTTTGTCCCTAGAAACAAGGACTCGCACAGTGAAAGAAACTGACACTCTCCCTACCTAGAGTTTTCTGTCCCTAGAAAAAATGTTTTTTTAAAGCACACTATAGCACAAGGAGAATTCCCCTCACTTTCCTTCTTTGTCCCTAGAAACAAGGATTCACACAGTAAAACACACTGACACTCTCCCTACCTATCCTTCTCTTTCCCTAAACTAAAGGAATCCAGGTTAAGCAAGAAAGAAATAAATGTCACTGTCCCTGCCTATGCTTGTCTTTCCCTGCTCCGGAACACACTACACTAGGCCGCCGTGCTGGCGGCCTTTTATAGTGTGGGGCGTGTACTAAACACCCTCAGCAATAATTGGCCACAGGCATCCTGCCTGTGGCCAATCATTGCTCTCCTCGCTGCCGGCGCTGTGATTGGCCAAGCATGCGGGGTCACAGTGCATGCTTGGCCAATCACAGCGCCTGGATGACACTGCGATGGCGTAGTGCATTGTGGGCCGTTCGCGTCACTCGAATTTGGCGCGAACGGCCCAAATCGTTCGATCTTCGTCGAACGATCGAACAGCCGATGTTCGAGTCGAACGTATGTTCGACTCGAACACGAAGCTCATCCCTACTCTCCTATGTCGAATCTTTTCTCTCCTATGTCGAATCTTTTCTCTCCTATGTCGAATCTTTTCTCTCCTATGTCGAATCTTTTCTCTCTATAATGTCGAATCTTTTCTCTCCTATGTCAAATCTTTTCTCTCTATAATGTCAAATCTTTTCTCTCCTATGTCGAATCTTTTCTCTCCTATGTCGAATCTTTTCTCTCCTAGGTCGAATCTTTTCTCTCCTATGTCGAATCTTTTCTCTCCTATGTCGAATCTTTCTCTCCTACGTCGACTCTTTTCTCTCTATAATGTCGAATCTTTTCTCTCCTATGTAGAATAATCTTGGACTAATAGAGTTAAGGTTAGGCACATTCGACCACAGGTTCGATAGACACAGATTGTTATTGTCAGCGTCACGTCGAATCTCCTATCTATATCGAACTGTTGTAGCAACGAAAACGAAAATAAAGCATTTGTTTATGTCGGATCTTTCGGTTTTCGGATTCTGTGCTTTCGTTTTCATTTGTTAAAACGATAACGAAAATAGCTGAAATTCGGACGAAAATGCATTCGGACGAAAACGAATGCACATGTCTAGTAATCACTGTGTTCTGCCAGCCGGGAAGGCTCTTGGCACCCCCTGTCCCGCCAGCAGAACACAAAAGCAGTGTGGGAGGTATTACCATCAACACTGACTATGTTGACAGGGGAATAGAGGGATTTTCTTTCCTTTCACCCATGATGGAAGAAAAAAAAAATTGCATAATCTATGGGCTGCCTAATTCATCAAACTGTCATCTTGAGGACACGATTCTCAACAGCGAGTAGGCACAGAGCACTCAGTCTTTCATGGGTTATTGTGGTTGTCAGAAAACTCTTTATCGGTGCCAATTTGCTGAACAACCTTTTTCCTGAACAAATAGTGACCATCATACTCAAATATATTCTAAGTGCTACATTAACACCTATAAAGTTATCAGCAAGCCCTTCATTATGTTGCCTGTTGAGATGGGATGAGACATTACTGGAGCTTGGCAAAATCTGCAAACTGGACAATTAGCTCAATGAACACACTACTAAAGTCTCAAGGGAAAATCGATATATAAAGTAATTCTGGGACCCCCTCTGGCAGGGGGGCCTGTGGCAATTTACCCTTTTGCCCCCTTATAAATCCGGCAGTGGTGGCATCATGGACATACTGTTATTGTGTGGCCCTAAAGGCCTCAAGTAAGATACGCTGGTTTCTTTTTCCAACACCCTGGAGTCCCCCAGTGAGATATGCTGGTTTGTTTTTTCAACATTTATGTTTTATGAGTTTATGGAAGACCACCACCTTTCCACAAACTGGTACTGCACACTGATAATTTTAATAAATCCATTAAACCTCAAACCTTTGAATGGGTATCAGTACAAAACTGTTATGCTTGTTCAATATTCAAATCTACAGTATATTTGACTTTATTTATTTCTTAACTTACAATGAAAATGGACATGTTTATATCTTTTTTTTTTCCTTTTAACAAATAGAGTAAGGAATGAAGTCACAGTCATTTTCCATAGTAATTGACTGTGAAATTTGAAAACAGGGAGAAGGAACAGACAGTAATGCTATTTTAAATGATTTCCTGCAGCTCTAAACAGACAGTATTTGTTACCTAATTTTTCGTTGACTTTTTCGATCACTCTTTTGTAATAGTGATTAAGAGTTGGTCTGGTCTCATGTTTTTTTTTGTATTTATATCACTTTCTGTAAGCGTTGTTCACCTCCAGCCCACGCTTGTTTACAGATGCAAGAGGAATTCACAGCTGCAACATAAGAATGTAGCATGATTGTGCTATAAATACATGGACATTTGTGAAGTTTTACTAATACGGTTCACATCTTTTCCATTTCTACTCACAGATGATTACACTGCCTGACACTGCCCAGAAGGGAACGCTAATCCTTCTAGAGGAAGGAAAAAGAAACTGAGAATTCAACAAGCTGAATGCACATTGAAATGAAAAAAAAAATGGAAATCTGGTGTACTGTTACAAAAAACAAAAAACAAATGGAAACAAATTAAAAAGTTCAGTCCTTCCAAGATTAATATTCCAGTATAAGGGTGCCCTGGAATAAATTATATGAGTATGTATCAAACCAGGGCTGATGCTACCACTAGGCGAACTAAGCAGCCGCCTAGGGTGCTCTGCTGCCTAGGATACCCGGCCGCTAGTTTCCCCACTCTCCATCTCCCACCGGTCATGTAAGTTTTCGGTGTGGGTGTGGTGCTGTATAATGCAGGGGATGCTGCCCGGCGCCTCTGCAGTATGTACTCAGGAAGGCAGGCGCTCCGTCCGACCGTAGTGTCTTAGTTAGAGGCGCAGCGCAGCACTGGAGGACATGTGAGTGGTCACAGCAGGAGGCATCAAGGCAGGGTTTGTGCCTGGCTGAGTCGTCGAATGCACTCTGCAGAGCAGAGCCTCAGTGAGTGAACTTGAAGAACACTGTATTACTGTATAGTGTGTATAGACTGATCTGTCCTCAGACTCCTCACATTTGTGATGTCATGATCCTACCGAGCACATGGCCTGGATGTAAGAGTCCTTCTACTCCTCCTCCCTCTCCTCCTCCTCCTCATCCTGCCCCCTCTCCTCCTTCTCCTCCTCCCCACTCCTCCTCCCCCTCTCCTCCTCCCCTCCTCCTTCCCCCTTCTCCTCTTCCCTCTCCTCCCCCCTCTCCTCCTCCTCCTCCCCCCTCCTTTGTATACTTTTGGAAGGTGTCTTCCACAAGGGTGGAGGGGTATCCCTTATCTAGGAATTTATTGCTAAGGAGTTGGCCTTGTGTCTGGTAATCCTCATCCTGAGTACAATTGCGGTGGATCCTATGAAACTGGCTTCTGGGGATATTATTGATCCACCTGGGGTGGTGGCAGCTCTGGTAGTGAATGAATGAGTTCCCAGCAGTGGGTTTTGTGTAATAGGTGGCCTTTATACGCGAGTCACTGTGGTAGAGCTCCAGATCCAGAAAGGCAAGTCTATCAGGATTCACCACATGGATGAAAGATAAACCCAAGTTGTTGTGGTTACAATACGATACAAACTGTACCAGGCTATCTGTGGTGCCATCCCATATGATGACTAGGTCATCGATATAACGGCCGTAAAAAATTATGTTGGCTAAGAAAATATTGTTTTGTGAAATATACTGGAGTTCCCAATACTCCATGGTTAGATTTTCATAGCTGGGGGCAAAATGTGCCCCCATAGCTGTGCCTTGGGTTTGTACGTAATAACTGTCCTCAAATTCAAAGTAGTTGTGTTTTAGGCAGAATTGTGTTGCTTCTAGTATAAAATGGGCTTGCCTCGGATTGATGAGCGGGTCTGCAGAGAGGAAATGCCATCAGGCCTACATCATGAGGGATTGATGTATATAGGGACATGACATCTAGGGACACCCACAAATACGTGGGTTCCCACCTATAGAAAGAGGACATCTCCAGTAGGTGTATACCGTCTCTTATGTATGATGGGAAGTCCTGTGCCAAAAGTTGCAAGAACCGATGTAAGGGGGAGGCTCTCTGGGGACCCTGATGTAAGGGGGAGGCTCTCTGGGGACCCTGATGTAAGGGGGAGGCTCTCTGGGGACCCTGATGTAAGGGGAGGCTCTCTGGGGACCCTGATGTATGGGGAGGCTCTCTGGGGAAGCTGATGTAAGGAAGAGGCTCTCAGGGGAGGCTGATGTAAGGAAGGGGCTCTCTGGGGACCCTGATGTAAGGGGAGGCTCTCTGGGGACCCTGATGTAAGGAAGGGGCTCTCTTAGGAGTTTAATGTAAGAGGGAATCCGCACTCAGATTTGTGACTCTTTACTTCAGTGCTATGGGCTCTAGCCCCAGATCTTTTGTAGACCTAGCAACGCCCCTGATGTGCATATTGTCATTATGTTGCTTTGAGGAAAGCATCTGAAAAATCAGCTACTTCTGATTCATGTGATACTGTCTTTACAGTAAAATTTGTGAAACACAAAACGGGAGTGCAAGTGAATTTACTGTACATCCCTTTATTCGATTCCTGCATGGTGCCGTCTGTGGCAGTCACTAAAAGTAACCACGGGCTACATTGTATTCTTAAGATATTTTTATGCATACATTTCTAAATGTTTCTTATACTCTGTACCCGGAATTTCACATTATACTTTTTGCATGCCAGGTGTGACATGCATCCCCTATATGCATGTCTTGCCTATCAGAATAATATGGGGTATGTGTTTATTGGGGGCGCTGGATCAATGAACTAAATTGCATACAATAGTTGCATCCATATACAAATAAAGTGCATTAGTGCTCAGTGTATATTAAAAATATTACGTGAACATTACAGTGTTCGAAGATAATTAATTAAATAAACAAAGTGCAAAATTATACAAGATCAGGCTATCTGTGGTGCCATCCCACTGGGATGCGCCCCGATGTACATTTAGTCGTAGTGACGCTTCCTGACGATGTCACTACGATGAAACGTACATCGAGGTGAATCCCGGTCACATTTCCTCTTCCGGCAACTTCCGGTTTCTGAATACCACAACGGTGGAATGCACGCTGGTTCAACACAGCGCGAGCGGGACGGCTGCTTCTCATCCCGAGTGGGTAACAGATGCTGTATTCCTCCAGTACCGAGGCAGGGCACATTTTAAAGTAAGCGGTCACTTGGCTTATGTTTTATGGCCCTGCCTTTTTCATTTTATTTCTGAACAAAATTATGGTGGAGTAACAACAAGATCCCAGGTTATTTCTCTTGGTGTGTACCAGTAATCGGAAGCAGATCCATAACCATACAAAGCTCCATCTGACCTTCCTTTTTAGTTAAAGGGGTAATGGTGGTCTGGTGAGTAGGCATTCCTACCTTATTCACCGGGTCATGTCTTGGTAGCTGTTGGCAATGATGATGGTGTAAGCCCTGAGTCGTCTCATAATGAGACCCTATGGACTTTCTCAAATTGATCACACTTGTCTTTGATCTTGCATAATTTTGCACTTTGTTTATTTGATTAATTATCTTTGAACACTGTAATGTTCATGTAATATTTTTAATATACACTGAGCACTAATGCACTTTATTTGTATATGGATGCAACTATTGTATGCAATTTAGTTCATTGATCCAGTGCCCCCAATTAACACATACCCCACATTTCACAAAGTTTGCAGTTCAATACGTTGAGGGGAGCAACTTTCACTAAATAATTTTTATTATTTAAAGTTATTTCATAGTGCGAGGTTCGTTAGAGTCCACATATCAGAATAATATAGTAATGTATTTTTTTTTTTTCAGCATTAAACTGCAGTGGTGTAATTATTTTTTTTCATGTTTCTTTCACAATATGTACTCATTTAAGGGGTGCTTTTTCATTTTTACTCCATTGTATATGGATTCAGTTCCAAATTTCAAAAGTATTATTTTTTTGCCCTATATTCCAAATAGAGGGTCAGACCAAAGAGGTTTACTGCACATTGCTATTTCAAACGACTTGATTTATACTATCTACATAGGGAGCCTCCATAGATCACATATTTCCTCATCAATTCTTCTAGAGAAAACTCATAGGCGTGTGCAGGGGGAGGAGGAGAGGGGGAGGAGTGGGGGAGAAGAGGGGGTGGGAGGAGGAGGAGGGGGGGCAGGAGGAAGGGGGAGGGGGAGAAGTAGAAGGACTTTTACGTCCAGGCCATGTGCTCGGTACGATCATGACATCACACATGTGAGGTGTCTGAGGACAGATCAGTCTATACACACTATACAGTAATACAGTGTTCTTCAAGTTCACTTACTGGGGCTGCATCCGACATCTCTGCCAGGCACAAACCCTGCCTTGAGGCCTCCTGCTGTCACCACTCACATGTCCTCCAGTGCTGCGCTGCGCCCCTAATGACACTACGGTCGGAGTACTGCAGAGGCGCCATAGCGTGGAGACCGGTGGGAGACGGAGATTAGGGAAACCTAGGCGGCTGCCTAGTTCGCCTAGTGATAGCACCGGCCCTGTCACATTGTCAATCTGATCTTTTTTTGTCTGACTACTTATGGATAAAAGTGTCTCATAAATCTCAGTAGATCTATATCAAAACTACAAGTTTATCAAAAATACACTTTAATGAATTAAAAAAAAAAGCAAAACACAATATATATACCCCAATTTTTTTGTAAAATGTGAAAGATAGTGTTACGCCGAGTAAATAGATACCTAACATGTCACGCTTTAAAATTGTGCATGCTCGTGGAAGGGTGACAATTGTAATAGAAATATAGATGACAGGTCCTCTTTATGGAGAGATCTGGGGTCAAAAAGACCCCAAACCTCTCCTTTACACTTAAAAAGCAAAAGATTAAAACATTTTTTTTTTACTTTTGCTTTAAAAAAATGTTTACTTCCACCCTGGACCAGAAGTGACATCATGACATTGCTCCGGTCCTCCAAGGCCATACTACTCTTTGATCTTTGATCGCCTCTAGGACCAGCCAGCCGCACCATCCAATGGGGCAGGCCGATGAAAACGGTAAGCCAGAGAAATACCGGAGAGCGTGGGGGGGGGGTGTCCGGTTTGTGTTGCCTCCAGCAGCTTCTGGAAGGGTTCCAGTGGCTCATGAGCCGCTCATATCACTTTCATGAGAAAGCCAGCTGCTGGCTGTAAAATGTACCTGATACCCATTCATATAGGGGGGGCAGGCCAGGGTTGTTGGGAAGAGTCTCTTGTCCCCATCAACATGGGGACAAGGTGCTTTGGTGCCACCCCCCCATGTTGAGGGCATGTGGTCTGGTATGGTTCAGGGGGGGGCGCTTGCTCGTCCCCCCTATCCTGACCTCCAGACTGCATGCTTGGATAAGGGTCTGGTATGGATTTTGGGGGGCACCCCACGCCAATTATTTTTTACATTTTGTCATGGAGCTCCCCTTAAAATCCAAACCAAACCCGAAGGGCCTGGTATGGATTAGGGGGGAGGGGGCACGTAGTTTTTTTCCTTGATTTGTCAAGGCTGTCCGGAGTCGGCAATACATTACAGCTGCGAGCAAGTTTAAATACATTTTTTTCCTTTAGAAATGTCATTATTGCTGCAGCATGTTCTACACATTGCACAGATGGGGACCCCCAGGCACGATATTTAAAGGAATATTACATTTTTACTGTTTCACTTTAAGCATTAATAAAACCACTGCTCCTGTCCTATAGACTTTAATAGGGTTTGCATGTTTGCTAGAACTTTTTGCCTGTTCGAGGTGTTCTTTTGCGAAGTGAACCAGGGGTGTTTGGCCCATCCCTAATTAGGAGCAATAAACATGATCATCTGCTAATACACGAGTCATGTAGTTTTTTTTGCCCAGGCTTATCTGGTGAACAATGGTATAATAGTTCTTAAAGGTGAACTCCAGGCACACAAAAAAACTTTCATTTAAATAGATTGCTCAATAGTCACAAAAAATATACAGTATATTTACTTTGTGTGAACCAGATGCCTTAGCAAACGCCATATAGTGGTGACATCTTCACTGTGGTGCACATAGCCAGTGCAAAGAGCAGAGCTATGGGAAGGATCCGACAGGCCCCACTCACAACTGGCTGCCTGATGAAAACTACAGTAGGGGCCAGAGCAGCAGTGATTGGTCTTTGTTGCAGGAAGCTCCTGCACAGAGTCAGCTGGATTACTGCACAGATCTGGAAAAAATACACAAAGTACAACAAGATTCAAGTGGGAATAGTTAGACAATATTTGCTTATCCCAAAGTTCAGCTTTAAAGTATAACTAAAGCATACCTCCCAACTGTCCCGGTTTCATCTGGACTGTCCCACGTTTGATCTAAGTCCCAGCGTCCCGAGGCTTTGTCCCAGAGTGGAGCCAAGAGTTCCAGCACCTGGCTCCAGTGGCTTGCCCGCAAGCACACACTAGTCCGGGCACCGGCAACACCTGCCCTGCACCTTGTACGGGTGTTTCGGGCTCTGCACTGCTGTGTATGTGTGACAGGCTGCCGGCGGTGAGAGATGCTGGCTGCAGCACACATATTCAGTAAATGGCAGAGCGGCTTGCTGCTCCTCCCCGTGGCGCACTGTGGGCGGTGACATATGGGGGGACAAGGGCCCCGGATGCAACATCCAGAGGGATGCAGCATTAGTCCTGCATCCCCCATCCTGACTCCCGAGTATGCTGTGTGCCGACGGCCAAGACTGTCATAAAGATGTTGAGAGAGCCAAAGTGTGAGCACCAGGAGTGAGGAAATACATGCTGATGCCCGTCAGTGTACAGGTGAGGAGCAGATCACTGTGTGGATTGGGACCTATGCATACAGTGCATGGCACAGCGGCTTGCAGTTCCTCCTCGGCTGTAATGCAGACATGAGGGGGGAGGTGGGGAGAGTTATGTCATGCCCAGATCTATAGGGGTGGTGGGGGTGGGCTGTCCCCTCCCAGATTTCCCTCTCAGATTTCACCTGTGCCCTCCCCCAAATTTCACCTGTGTCCTCCCCCCAGATTTCACCTGTGCCCTTCCCCCAGATTTTACCTGTTCCCTCTCCCCTGATTTCACCTGTGCCCTTCTCCCAGATTTGACCTGTAACCTCCCCTCAGATTTCACCTGTGCCCTCCCCTCAGACTTCACCTGTGCCCTCCCCCCAGATTTCACATGTTCCCTCCTGCCAGATTTCATCCGTGCCCTCCCCCCCAAATTTCACCCGTGCCCTCCCCCCAGATTTCTCCTGTGCCCTCCCCCCTGATTTCACTTGTGCCCTCCGCCCAGATTTCACCTGAACCCTCCCCCTTGATTTCACATGTGCCCTCCTGCCAGATTTTATCTGTGCCCCCCCCCAAATTTCACCAGTGCCCTCCCCCCAGATTTCTCCTGTGCCCTCCCCCCTGAAAAATGCCTTGTTTTACTTTAATGGCATAATAAAAATTCACTTTACAGGAGAGGAAGTCTTGGTTGGCCATGTATCTTTCAGGAAGACTGTAACGGCACCCCAAGTATGAAAGGGGTTAACGCCGTTTAGGATATTCCCTCTCTGGACACACATCCACTGCCGATCCTCCACAGTCAGGCGACCGCTTCCCATAGGATTAATCCTTCCAAACATACGAGACAAACACTCTGTATGAAGTTTCCAACTAGACTGACAATCTTTAATGACAAATTCCCAGTTTTATACACACAGAGAGGAGGTTCTTACATTCTCCTCAGACAATACACCTTTGACCAGACCTAATTTACATGAGCTAATTAACTGCAGTGATGACTCAGACGCATGACCTTTAGGCTAGCCTCACTGTCTCCCAATACACATCTGACATCTTAGCAGACAGGTGACACATCAGCATCTCTTAATTAACTTGTTGAGTTCAGAATCAAACAACCAGTACATTTTGTGGATTAATATTACTATCACAATTTAAAGCAATCCAAGACATATTCTTAATGTCCATTATTTTCTTGCTCACCCTGTGCCCAAAGTGACCCCTGTCACACATCTCCCCTTTCGGCAGGAGACTAACACAGGAGGAGACCCCAGACGGGTTGACTCCGAAGTTAGTCCATAGTTCCATTCCTCTAATGCCTGGACAACCCATCAGCATGGCCGTTTTGCTTACCAAGTCAGTAGCTGATGGTGACGTTGTAAGGTTGCAGGGCGAATAATGGAATTCAGTTCTGGAACAGTCACTTGCTTTGCTCTCTCAATGGCTCCCAAAACTTGTTGCTGATTCTCTTGGGAGAGGTAAGGCAAAACCTGGGCACAAATCCCATTTAACCTTTTGACAATTTCAGCCTGTTTGTGCATTTCTATGTTCAAGCCATGGGACATCTCATAATACATGACGTAGTGTCGTTGCATCTCCGATTTCTCCCTGGCCAACTTGTCACATTCCAATTCTAGACTGTGATATTTTCCCTGATCTAAGGTACATGTCGGGGAAGATAGTCTTACCCAGTTCTCAGCCGTAAGTGGGCCGGTTCCAGCAGCATGGGTCTGGGCACAGTTAGTCACTGGGTTGGCTTCAGCGGGGCCCATCGCGGCGTAAGCAGAAAGGAGGGGGGCCAAATCATTCCCCAGTAGTACATCCGCTGGCAAATCCTTCATCACCCCCACATTCACGTGTCCCGAACCAACCCCCCAATCCAGGTGAACACGGGCAATGGGTAGCCGGAAGATGGTACCTCCCGCTACTCTTACGACTACCGTGTCTCCGGTATGTTGGCTCTCTGGGATGAGGTTCTTCTGTAGTAGGGTCATGGTGGCGCCAGTATCACGTAGGCCATTGGCTACCGTTCCATTAACCCGGAGAGTCTGCCTGTGTTGTTGCCTGTTGTCCCGGTTAGCTGCTTGTATTGGATCAGCCTCGTGCAGGCTGCCCCAATGTTCTTCCTCCTCAACGCAGTGGGCCGCAGGCATGGATGTGCGGGGGCTCCCCCTTGCTGGCTGTCTCCATGACTGGGACTGGATGGCTGGATTCAACGGACAGTCTGGTGTGTTCTGCTCTTCCAAAAACACCCATTTAGGGCAAGATCCTAAATTTGGAAAATATGAGGAGAAGGTCAAAGGGACATGGTGGCCCCGGTCGTGGTGCTACTGGTGGAGCTCCTGTTGCAGGGAGAGGACGTGGTGGATCTGTGCCAGATACACGCACAAGTGAAACACCTTCCTCAGGTGCGAGTAGGCGACCGAGCCTGCGGCGGTATTTTGTTGCGTCTAATGAGGCTGTACGAATGTTTAGGCCAGGACAAGTACAGGCGATAGTAGATTGGGTTGCTGACAGTGCCTCGGGTTCCTTCACATTGTCTCCCACCCACTCTTCTGATGAAAGATCAGAGTTGGCACCTGAAACCCATGTCCATCAGTCTTTCACCTCACCCCCTTGCAAATCAGCCAAGCAGTCTGAGCCCCAAATCATGCAGCAGTCTCTTCTGCTTTTCGATGACTCTGTTAGCAGGGTTTCCCAGGGCCATCCACCTAGCCCTGCCCCAGAAGTGGAAGAGATTGAGTGCACCGATGCCCAACCACTTATGTTTCATGATGAGTACATGGGAGGACCATCGCAGCACGTCTCGGATGATGACGAAACACAGGTAACCGGCCTTATCCAGCCATTGGTGTATTTTTGAACCAGTGTTGGCTACCTCGTCCTCCTCCACCGCCGCTTCCACCTACACAGCCACATCCACCGCAACCTCAACCTCCTACTCCATATGAACCTCGTCCTCCTAGGTCAAGATTATAATTTTTATTTTATTTTTTTGTAGCGCACAGATCCTTTCCCCCTTACCTGCCTTTATGTTGTTGGCTCCTCGCAGGAGGGAGAAAGGCACACCGCACTACCAGCCCGTACCCTCCTATATAAAGAGGATGTACTTTTGTCCACAGCCGGAGTCAAAACTCCTCCAGAGGATGATTCTCACTTCTACTGTAGGTAGAGGCAAGTCCTTTAATTCCCAGTAAAGTCAATGTCCACACCAGCTGAAATTACAACTCTTATTCTCTCATGGCAAAATAAACTCTACTCGGATAGAAAAGGTTAGAGCAAAGAAACAGGACAGCTTAAGGTGTGGAGGAGGTCCAGGCACAAACGTAGCACATTCACTTCACTGCTTAGGTTTCTCAAACAGTTTTAGGTGCACGGTCTCTGCCACAGACCTTGAGGTTGGTCTCTGCCACAGACTGGGTGTACAAGGCCCCTGCCACGGACCTGGAGAACTTTGGTCTCTGCCACAGACCAGGGTGTATAAGGCCCCTGCCACGGGCCGGGTGAATAAGGCCTCTGATACAGTCAAGATGATCTTGAGCTTCTCCTTCTACGAACCTAGCCCATATCAAGGGGAAGACATCTCTCCAGGGAGTCAACAGACCCTTCCTTCACCGTGACTCCCGCATCGGTCCATCAGAATGATCCTCCCTTCCCTGGAACATGGTCCCCTACACGAGGCGGCACCCTAAGACTCCTCGACCCTTAGCGGACTCCAGACGAAGGCTCTGGACTCCAGGCTTTACTCCCGCACCTAGGCCTCCATACTCAGGGCAGCAGGAACTCCAGGATAGTACCTCACCCCGGGCTAAAGGTACCCGAGATGGAACAGGAACACATGCACCCAGGCCGAAGGCACCTGGGCGTGGACCCCACTGGACATCAGCCCCCAGGCCAAAGGTCTGCCCCTTTTATATGCTCTCCCGGCATGCACAGCAGGTTCCCTGCCTCGCTGTACTACTGCCAAGAGGGGACACAAAAGGCACAGCACTGTATCGGCGGTTCAACCCTAGCCTACCATGGCAGCGCCACCTGTAGGCCGCAGGGAACTGCACACCAATACTGTCCCCCGAGGACAAAATGGTCCATGAATCCTACAGAATTAGGGTGTTTGAGCCTATTTACCACTCAAACACTTCCCTTAAATTTAGCACCCCGCTACATTTTTATTTCAAAGTATTTTATTTTCCCACTAGCTTATCCATTAAATTGAATAATTTATTCCAGAAAGGGCGTATTCTGGGGCATTCCCACCATATGTGTGGCATCGTGCCGTTGAGTTTCTGAGGTTCTTAATGACTTCCCGTACCTCTTCTGCTCAAAAGGGGGACTCCAGCATATTTTTTTCTTTTTTATGTTATTTTAAGTTATTTCCCATCCCCATTTGTTTGCAGAGCACTTGTCATGCTCTTAACAACATTTTGCTGCCATTTGCAGCCCTCTAGCCCTTTCCATTACTTTTTTAGAGACTTTTTAGTCCTTAGAAGTCCAGGTCCCCATTGACTTCAATGGGGTTCGGGTTCGGGTTTGGGTTCGGGTTAAAGTTCGGTCCCGAACCCGAACTTTTTTCCGAAGTTCGGCCGAACCCGTCGAACCCGAACATCCAGGTGTCCGCTCAACTCTACTAGTGACTCTATAATGCATGGTTGCCAAAAGAAAATGAAGAGCAGAATAAACTCTCTGCTGCTGGTACCACTTTCACTAATGCCCATACATTTTTATTGTGGTATGTTGTGGCATTGGAATACATTGATTTATTCATTCACTTAATACTTTACAAGCAGTTACAGCTGTTTTTTTTTTTTTGTCTCTTGGGATAAAGGTTTTACAATAAATAAATAAAAGCTGATCATTCTAAGCACGCCTGTCCTGTCAGTAGTAAATGGTTTGCCTTCACACTTCTAACTGCTACATCTGCAGGAGAGCTTGTTCTGTTGAAAAACTGGCCAGATCACCAGGCGAAAATAAAGGAAAGAAAGCTAAAAAAATAAAACTATTGCAGCCATCACATCTAAGAATTGGTAAGCTGCAGTATAATAAATGTTTTTTTGGGGGGGTTTAATAATCTTAGATGGCATTTTGCTTACAATGATCCCCCCCCCAAAGTTTTTAGACATGTGACAGATTTTTCGTTGACATTGGAATGTGTGGTATAGGATATACTTTACTCAGGGCCATTTTAACAGCATCATGGGCCCCTGGGCACAGTAATGCACTGGGGCCCCTATAAGCCTGTCCCAATTTTCACACTAATGCCGCGTATACACGGTCGGAATCTCCGACAGAAAAAGTAGCTTTTGGTCAGATATTCCGACCGTGTGTATGCCCCATCTGACTTTTTCTGTCGGAATTTACGACGGACTTAGATAGAGAGCAGGTTCTCTATTTTTTCGTCGGAAATTCCGACTGAGGTTTTCCCGTTGGAAAGTCCGGCCGTGTGTACGCGGCATTACCCTTAAGAATTAAAGTATAAATAGTTGATAGATTTATAAGATTTGTTAATAGATTATTATTTTATGAGATTTGTTATGATCATTCGTTTATTAGATTTGATATCAGATTATTCGTTTATTAGATAGATCCGTTCTGCAAACGTGTGCAATGCACCTGATTGTGGTGGGGTGATGCAGCATTTTGGGACTTAAAACAAGTTATGACTGAGGAGCTGACATTGCTTCCCCACTGGCTGACAAATGTCTCTAAAAAGAGACATTTGGATTGTTTTTCAGGCTGTATTCACACATAATGCAGAGCTGCCGGAATGATTTACCACACCAGCAGCTCTGCATAGTCGGCTGTGGTGGGGGCAGTGTGGTGCGCAATTCAGCACATAACATGGCTCCCTTTTTCTTATATAACCACTTAACGACCGCTCACTGTATATATACGTCGGCACAATGGCACCGACAGGCACAATCACGTACAGTGTACGTGATTGCCTTTGTACAGTTGGGGGGTCCAATCGGACCCCCCTTCTGTACAGTGAGCGGTCGGAATTCGTTGGGGAGCGATCCGACATGAGGGGACGGCCGTTCGATTCCGGCCACCCCCCCGCGATCGCTCCCGGAGAATGGAAATGCCCCCTCTGTCTGTCGAATGTACACACAGACAGAGGAAGCAGGAGGAAGTGATGTCATCTCTTGTGCGGCGCTCACATATACCGAGCGCCGTACAAGAGAAGACATCAAGGTTAGTGCACAAACACTACACTAACACCAGCACACATAGGCACATAAATCCCCCCCCCAGGCCCCCCCAGATCACCCCCCAGCCCCCAGTCACAGTGTCACTGATTGCAGTGACCATTTATTTACTGATCACTGCAATCAGTGACATTTGTGACTGTAAAAGTGTCACTACATTTAGTTTTAGGTCCAGTGTAGCCCCCTAACCCCCCTAATAAAGGTTTAACCCCTTGATCACCCCCCAGATAACCCTTTCACACCCTAGCACCGCCGTCGCTAAGCGATCATTTTTCTGATCGCTGTCTTAGCGTCGGTGATGCAGATCGGTAGCCAGTAATTTTTTTTAGGTTTGCCGCAGGTTTTTATATCGTCAGGTACCCCCATAAATTATCTAATAAAGGTTTAACCCCCTTGATCGCCCCCCAGGTAACCCTTTCACCCCCTATCACCACTGTCGCTAAGCGATCATTTTTCTGATCGATGTCTTAGCGTCGGTGATGCAGATCGGTAGCCAGTATTTTTTTTTTAGGTTTGCCGCAGGTTTTTATAGCGTCAGGTACCCCCATAAATTATCTAATAAAGGTTTAACCCCCTTGATCGCCCCCCAGGTAACCCTTTCACCCCCTATCACCACTGTCACTAAGCGAGCGATCATTTTTCTGATCGCTGTCTTAGCGTCGGTGATGCAGGTCGGTAGCCAGTAATTTTTTTTAGGTTCGCCACAGGTTTTTATAGCGTCAGGTACCCCCATAAATTATCTAATAAAGGTTTAACACCCTTGATCGCCCCCCAGGTAACCCTTTCACCCCCTATCACCACTGTCGCTAAGCGATCATTTTTCTGATCGATGTCTTAGCGTCGGTGATGCAGATCGGTAGCCAGTATTTTTTTTTTAGGTTCGCCGCAGGTTTTTATAGCGTCAGGTACCCCCATAAATGATCTAATAAAGGTTTAACCCCCTTGATCGCCCCCCAGGTAACCCTTTCACCCCCTATCACCACTGTCACTTAGCGATAATTTTTCTGATCGCTGTCTTAGCGTCGGTGATGCAGATCGGTAGCCAGTAATTTTTTTTAGGTTCGCCGCAGGTTTTTATAGCGTCAGGTACCCCCATAAATTATCTAATAAAGGTTTAACCCCCTTGATCGCCCCCCAGGTAACATTTTCACCCCCTATCACCACTGTCGCTAAGCGATAATTTTTCTGATCGCTGTCTTAGCGTCGGTGATGCAGATCAGTAGCCAGTATTTTTTTTTTAGGTTCGCCGCAGGTTTTTATAGCGTCAGGTACCCCCATAAATTATCTAATAAAGGTTTAACCCCCTTGATCGCCCCCCAGGTAACCCTTTCACCCCCTATCACCACTGTCGCTAAGCGATCATTTTTCTGATCGCTGTCTTAGCGTCGGTGATGCAGATCGGTAGCCAGTAATTTTTTTTAGGTTCGCCGCAGGTTTTTATAGCGTCAGGTACCCCCATATATTATCTAATAAAGGTTTTAACCCCCTAATTGCCCCTAGTTAACCCTTTCACCAGTGATCATCATATAAGTGTTACGGGTGACGCTGGTTAGTTAGTTTGCTTTTTATAGTGTCAGGGCACCCGCCGTATATAACCCAATAAAGGTTTAACCCCCTGATCGCCCGGCGGGTGATATCAATTAGGTTTTAGCGTCAGAGAGGGTCTGCGTCACACCCCAGGCAGCGTCAGGTTAGTGCCAGTAACGCTAACACCCACGCGTGAAGCATACACCACCCTTAGTGGTATAGTATCTGAACAGATCAATATCTGATCTGATCAGATCTATACTAGCGTCCCCAGGAGTTTAGGGTTCCCAAAAACGCAGTGTTAGCGGGATCAGCCCAGATACCTGCTAGCACCTGCGTTTTGCCCCTCCGTCCAGCCCAGGCCACCCAAGTGCAGTATCGATCGATCACTGTCACTTACAAAACACAACACACATAACTGCAGCGTTCGCAGAGAGAGGCCTGATCCCTGCGACTCCAGTGCTGTAGGAGGTGATTTCACCACCACAGTTAAAAAAAGAAAGCAAATATGCCGAAGCATTGGGGCAGCAGGGGCGGAGGAGTGATTTTGCTCCTAATGCAGCGTACATACGGTCGAAATTCCGACGGAGGCTTGCCCGTGGAAAAGTCCGACCATGTGTGTGCGGCATAACTTTTTTGCGGGAGGATGCCCCCATGCTTCGGCATATATAAATGGTGCATGTATGCCCATCATTAGAAGTGGGTGGATGAAGGGCGGTATTCTAATGGTGGGCATACCCACCGATCAATCTCTTTTTTCATTCAGCCACCTGGCTGCATGAAAAAAAAAGATTACAATACATGTCCAACAAGGACCAGCAACGTACTGGTATGTTGCTGGACTTTGAATGGTTATACCAGATTGATGCCTGCGGGTTTAGGTATCATCTTGGTATCATTCTTTTCAGCCAGCGGCCGGCTTTCATGTAAAAGCAATCGTAGTGGCTAATTAGCCTCTGGACTGCTTTTAGAAGCAGTGGGAGGGAATGTCCCCCCCCTGATATAAAAAGCGCCATTGGGAAATTGGGAAAGCATTTTATCACACCGATCTTGGTGTGGTCAGATGCTTTGAGGGCAGAGGAAATATCTAGGGTCTAGACCCCAGTTTTTTCAAAAAAAGAGTACCTGTCACTACCTATTGCTATCATAGGGGATATTTACATTCCCTGAGATAACAATAAAAATGATTAAAAAAAAATGGAAGGAACAATTTAAAAATAAAATAAAAAAGCAAAATTAATAATAATAAAAAAAAAAAAAAGCACCCCTGTCCTGCCCTGCTCTTGCCCAGTGGCGAACGCAAGCGTCGGTCTGGCGTCATATGTAAACAGCAATTACACCATGCATGTGAGGTATCACCGCGAAGGTCAGATCGAGGGCAGTAATTTTAGCAGTAGACCTCCTCTGTAAATCTAACGGGGTAACCTGTAAAGGCTTTTAAAGGCTTTTAAAAATGTATGTAGTTTGTCGCCAATGCGCGTTTGTGTGAAATTTTAAAGCATGCCGTGTTTGGTATCTATGTACTCGGCCTAAGATCATTTTTTTTATTTCATCAAACATTTGGGCAATATAGTGTGTTTTAGTGCATTAAAATTAAAAAAAGTGTATTTTTTCCCCAAAAAATGCGTTTGAAAATTCGCTGCGCAAATACTGTGTAGAAAAAAAAATGCAACACCCACTATTTTATTCTGTAGGGCCTTTGCTTTAAAAATATATATAATGTTTGGGGGTTCAACATAATTTTCTTGCAAAAAAAAATATGTTTTCATGTAAACAAAAAGTGTCAAAAAGGGCTTTGTCTTCAAGTAGTTAGAAGAGTGGATGTAAGCTTCCTAATGTTGTGTATAAAATGCCAGAACAGTTCAAAACCCCCCCAAATGACCCCATTTTGGAAAGTAGACACCCCAAGCTATATACTGAGAGGCATGTCGAGTCCATGGAATATTTTATATGTTGACACAAGTTGCGGAAAAAAGACAATTTTTTTTTTTTTTGTTTGCACAAAGTTGTCACTAAATGATATATTGCTCAAACATGCCATGGGCATATGTGGAATTACACCCTAAAATACATTCTGTTGCTTCTCCTGAGTACGGGGATACCACATGTGTGAGACTTTTTGGGAGCCTAGCCACGTACGGGACCCCAAAAACCAATCACCGCCTTCAGGCTTTCTAAGGGTGTAAATTTTTGATTTCACTTCTCACTGCCTATCACAGTTTCGGAGGCCATAGAATGCCCAGATGGCACAAACCCCCCCCAAATGACCCCATTTTGGAAAGTAGACACCCCAAGCTATTTGCTGAGAGGTATTGTGAGTATTTTGCAGATCTCGCTTTTTGTCACAAAGTTTTGAAAATTGAAAAAAAAAAAGAAAAAAAAAAAGTTCTTTCTTCATTTTAAAAAACAAATGAGAGCTGTAAAATACTCACCATGCCTCTCAGCAAACAGCTTGGGGTGTCTACTTTCCAAAATGGGGTCATTTGGGGGGGTTTTGTGCTATTTTGGCATTTTATGGCCTTCGAAACTGTGATAGGTAGTGAGGAGTCAAATCAAAAATTTGTGCCTAGAAATCCTGAAGGCGGTGATTGGTTTTCGGGGTCCCGTACGCGGCTAGGCTCCTAAAAAGTCCCACACATGTGGTATCCCCGTACTCAGGAGAAGCAGCAAAATTTATTTTGGGGTGCAATTCCACATATAACCATGGCATGTGTGAGCAATATATCATTTAGTGACAACTTTTTGTAATTTTTATTTTTTTTTGTCATTATTCAATCACTTGGAACAAAAAAAAAATATTTAATGGGCTCAACAGGCCTCTCAGCAATTTCCTTGGGGTGTCTACTTTCTAAAATGGGGTCATTTGGGGGGGTTTTGTGCTATTTTGGCATTTTATGGCCTTCAAAACTGTGATAGGTAGTGAGGAGTGAAATCAAAAATTTGCGCCCTTAGAAATCCTGAAGGCGGTGCTTGGTTTCCGGGGTCCCGTACGTGGCTAGGCTCCTAAAAAGTCCCACACATATGGTATCCCCGTACTCAGGAGAAGCAGCAGAATGTATTTTGGGGTGCAATTCCACATATAACCATGGCATGTGTGAGCAATATATCATTTAGTGACAACTTTTTGTAATTTAAATTTTTTTTTTGTCATTATTCAATCACTTGGGACAAAAAAAAATATTCAATGGGCTCAACATGCCTCTCAGCAATTTCCTTGGGGTGTCTACTTTCTAAAATGGGGTCATTTGGGGGGGTTTTGTACTGACCTGCCATTTTAGCACCTCAAGAAATGAGATAGGCAGTCATAAATTTAAAGCTGTGTAAATTCCAGAAAATGTACCCTAGTTTGTAAACGCTATAACTTTTGCGCAAACCAATAAATATACGCTTATTGACATTTTTTTTACTAAAGACATGTGGCTGAATACATTTTGGCCTAAATGTATGACTAAAATTGAGTTTATTTGATTTTTCTTATAACAAAAATTAGAAAATATCATTTTTTTTCAACATTTTCTGTCTTTTTCCGTTTATATCGCAAAAAAAATAAAATCGCAGAGGCAATCAAATACCATTAAAAGAAAGCTCTATTTGTGGGAAGAAAAGGACGCACATTTCGTTTGGGTACAACATTGCATGTCCGCACAATTTACAGTTAAAGCAGCGCAGTGCAAAATTCTGAATTCACCTCTGGTCCTTTAGCTACCAAATGGTCCGGGGCTTAAGTGGTTAAGACTTGTTTAAAAGGGTTGTAAAGGAAAAAGTTTTTTCACCTTAATGCATTCTATGGATAAACTTTATTTGGAATGTAAAAAATGTGCACTTCATTCACGGTGATGTACAGTAGTGAGGTGTGTTGCATTGCCGTGCGATTCAGCATGTCTGCATTTTTTTGCAGCATGCCGATGTGCAGCCATATGCTGTGTTGCAGTGTGAATGGGACACATAAGAAACAATTGAGCGAGTGAGTGAGTGAGTGCGTGAGTAACTTGTATAGCGCTACAAATGCGAACTAAATTGCCTCAAGGTACTTTTTGCATCCAGTGTCGTCCTGTTCTTTCAAAAGAGGTGGGTCTTAAGTTTTTTCCTGAAGGCCCGATGGTTTTCTTCCATGGGGATGTTCGTGGGTAGAGCGTTCCATAGCCTTGGTCCTTGGACTGCAAATCTTCGTTCTCCTTTAGATTTGTAGCGGGTCTTGGGGATGTGGAGGAGGTTTTGGTTAGTTGACCGGAGGGCGCGACTAGGGGTGTAGTGTTTTATTTTCTCGCATAGGTATTGAGGAGCGTTTCCTTGTGTGCATTTGTGAGTGAGGCAGAGGGTCTTGAATGTGACCCGATCCTTTACGGCTAGCCAATGGAGGGTCCTCAGGGACGGGGTGATGGATTCCCGGGTTTTTTTTCCCGTTACCAGTCTGGCTGCTGTGTTCTGGATGACTTGTAGATGCGAAATCTGGTATTTTGGAAGTCAGAGGTAGAGGGAGTTTGCGTAGTCGAGTCGGGAATTAATGATTGTCCCAACTACTACTGCTGTGTTCTCTTCCGGGATGAAGGGGATGAGTCTACGCAGCAGACGGAGAAGATAGTGGGATCCGCTGACTACTGATCCTATTTGTGCGTCCATAGTCATGTCTGAGTCAAAGATGACTCCGAGGCTTTTGACTTTGGTGCTTGGGGTGATGGTTTGTCCAAGGATGGTGGATGTTGTGCATGTAGTCCTAGAGTTTTTCTTTCAGTTTGCGTGGAGGAAGAGAAGTTCTGTTTTGGATCCATTAAGTTTGAGGGAGCTCTCCGTCATCCAATTATCGATCAATGAGAGGCACTTTTCTATTCTGTGATATTGGTCTTTTTTGTTGGTGATGCAAAAGTAAAGTTGAGTGTCGTCAGCGTATGAGTGATATAGCAGGTCCTGCTTGCTGATGTTTTTGAGGAGTGGGCAGAGGTAGATGTTGAAGAGCACGGGCGACAGGGGTGATCCTTGAGGGACTCTGCATGTAATTGTGCGTGCTTCCGAAGTGAAGGCTCCTAGTTTCACTGTCTGGGATCGATTCTCTAGGAAGTATGCAAACCAGGGTAGATTAGAGTCTGCTACTCCTGGCTACTTCTGTAAGACGAGTGAGCAGAGTTTTGTGGTGTACTGTGTCGAAAGCTGTGCTGAGGTCCAGCAGCACCAGGAGACATGATTCTCCGTCATCTGCAGCTTCGAGGGCGTCATCCCATATTTTGAGAAGTGCCGTTTCTGTCCCGTAGCCTGGGCGGAAACCCAATTGTAGTGGGTCTAGGAGTTTGTAGGTGTCCAAATGGAGTTGTAGCTGTTGTACTACTGCTTTCTCAATGATCTTGGAGATGGTGTTAAGGCTTGTTACAGGTCTGCGGTAGTTTGGGTCTTTGAGGCCGAGGTTGTCTTTCTTTAGGAGAGGTTTAATTATGCCTTGCTTGAGGGAGATCGAAACAATACCTTCTTTGAATGATTGATTTATGAGGTGTGTTATGGTGGGTGCCAAGATGTCGGTACATTCTTTCAGAAGTTTTGTAGAAATAATGTAATTTGGTGATGTGCTGTCTCGGAGGCTTCTGATGATGATTTTGGTGGTGTCGATGGTGATTGGGACCAGAGTAAATTTCGTTGATTGTAGAATATTTATATGGCTTTTTTCTTCTTGCTCTGGCCGAGTGAGGTTGGTTGTTTTTTTCTATTGAATTATTTCACAAATGTTTTCGATTTTGTCAATAAAAAAATCAGATAGTTCATTGAATTCTTGTGTTTCATTTGCTGGAGGCTCTAGGCAGGTGGGGTTCATAGTCTGAGCGACTAATTTGAAAAGTTCGCGGGGACGGTTTAGGGCTTTTGAGATGGTGAAAACTGTTCTTTTTCCGCTTTTAAGATTGCTTTGTGGTATTTCTTGGTGAGTACTTTGTAGTTTGTGTGGTTTTCCTTAGTTGAGTTCCTTCTCCAGGCTCCTTCAGCTCTTCTGCGTTCTTGCTTCAGTAATGTAAGAGCGTCATTGAACCAGCCCAAATTATTTTTGCGGATGAGTGCTCTGCGTCTTGGTGCGACTGTGTCTGCTGTCTGTAGTAATGCTTTGTTAAGGGCGTTGAGTGTTTCTTCAGTTGAGTGGTTTTGACTTAGCATTGCTATTTTGTTGGATAGTGTGATTTTGAAGAGTTGCGAGTGTAGTTTCTTCTGTGATCTTGTCCAGTGAGTTTTTTTTGAGTGTGTAGGTTTTTGGAAGATGGTGTTGGTAGTTATTTTAAATTTGATGGCGTGGTGGTCCGTCCATGGTAATGGTGTGTTGTTCAGTGTGTTGATGTCCATATTTTGTTTGAAGATGAGGTCGAGGGTGTGACCCGAAGCATGCGTGGGAGCATTTATCAGTTGCTGCAGACCTAGTTCTTCCAGTTGGTTGATGCAGGCGGTGGCGATGGGGTCCTGGGAGGAGTTAGCCCAGAGGTTGAAGTCCCTGAGTAACAGGAGGTTTTTGGTTTTCAAGGTGTATGTAGAGATGAATTCGGTGAAAGGTGTGAGGAGGTTTGCCTTTGGTCCCGGTGGTCTGTAGCATATCAGTATGTGGATGGTGTCCTGGGGTGTTGTTTGAAGTTGCAGAGTGAGTGTTTCCATGAAAGGCAATGAGTTCTGTAGAGTTTGTTTGGTGAGAGAGAGGTGAGATTTGTAGATCACTGCTAGGCCGCCTCCTCTTTGCCCTACTCTATGCTCAGTTAGGATGCAGTAGTTCTCAGGCACTAATTCTGCTAGGATGGTGTTACAGTCGGGTGTTAGCCAGCTTTCCGTGATAAAGAGGCAATCTGTGTTGTGTTGAGTGATGAAGTCATGAATTTCCTGTTTGTGCTTGACTGCAGATCTGGTGTTGATGAGGGCGCATGATAGGTGTTGTAGTTGAAGTGGTGCAATCCTGTTTTTGGCGGTCAATTGTCGATTGATTCTTAGAAGTTCTTTTCGTAGTATTTTTTGGATGGAGTTTGGTAGTGTTGAGGCGACATTCATTAGGCTGCGAAGGGTGTCAGCTGAGTATTTGATGTTGAACATGGTGGGAGAATGCTGATGGTGATGGGATGATGAGATGATGATGATGATGAGATGAGATGAGATGGTGATGTCGATGACGATGATAATGATGATGACGATGATGATGACAATGAGAAGAGATGATGCTGAGGTGCGATGATGATGATGATGTTGATGTTGGTGTTGATGATGATGATATGTTGATGATGAGATGATGATGATGAAACGATGATGAGATGATGATGATGATGATGCTGATGAGGGGATGATGATGATGATGATGAAGATGAGGATGAGCTGATGATGATGAGATGATGAATGATGATGATGAGACGATGATGACGAGATGGTTACATAGTTGGCCAGGTCGAAAAAAGGCACAAGTCCTTCCAGTCCAACCATAGAAACACAAACCAGATTAAATAATCCTACAATCCCATATACCCAGTCTACCCCCCAGTTGATCCAGAGGAAGGCGAAAAACCCCAGCCGAGCACGATCCAATTTGCTACAGCAGGGGAAAAATTTCCTTCCTGATCCCCCGAGAGGCAATCGGGTTAACCCTGGATCAACTTCCTATAATTGATTAGAATCTGGTTTATACTTACCTAGTTAGTCAGATTAAAAAAAGACTACAAGTCCAGAATGAGATGCCGATGATGATGCTGAGATGACGACGATGACGGCGAGGATGATGAGGGGGAGGAGGAGGAGGATAAGGAGGAGGAGGAGGAGAAGGAGGAAGAGGAGGAGGAGGAGGAGAGGAGGGAGATGAGGGTGATGAGACTGAGATGAGCTGATGAGTTGATGAGATGAGATGATGAGGATGATGATGCGGTGGCGGCTGAGGATGATAAGCTGATGATGATGAGGATAAGGATGAGGATGGTGAGGATGATGATGGTGAGCTGGTGAGATGAGCTGATGAAATTGAGATGGTGAAGAGATGACGATGATGATGAGGATGAGGTTGAGGCAGGCCCGATCCCTAGTTCGTCCTTCAGGCTGACGATTGTGAGTGGCCCGGTGGGGGTTTACAGGCAGTCGGCCGGTGACAGGTGAAGTCCTGTGGTTTTGTCCGGCGGAATGTCTTGAGGGGTCGGGAGAAGGTACTGAGGCCGAGGCTGAGTGGACCAAGATGGCCTCCGGGGCCTGAGCTAGGCCAGAGCCGCAGTCTGTCCTAAAGAACAAGGCAAGCTGCAGTTGCGGCTTCGGGAGGCCCGCTGACGGCTAGGGGGTTCTCCGAAGTTGGAGACAGCAAAGCAGTCGCGCTGGAGGGAGAGAGGATGTAGAGCAGGGGTCTCAAACCTGCGACCCTCCAGCTGTTGCAGAACTACAAATCCCATCATGCCTTTGCCTATGGGAGTCATGCTTGTAACTGTCAGCCTTGCAATGCCTCATGGGAATTGTAGTTTTGCAACAGCTGGAGGGCCACCAGTTTGAGACCCCTGATGTAGAGGAAAAAAATACTGGATGGCCGGAGCTAGGCTGGAGCTAGGCCGCAGCCCCGGTCTATCCTGCCGGCAGCTGCAGGTTCAGAGAGACGCCCAGATGGCTTCGGGCAGCACACTGGTGAGTTGTGGGAGATGGGGGAGCTGGGCTGGGGGAGAACTGGGTCTATGGGGAGCCGTAGACCGCTAAGCAACGCCTGCTGGGGGCGAGGAGAGTGGAACCGAGGATGTGTCCTGGATGTCAGGAGTTCCTTACACACACGTGTTGCTCTTTTGCAATTTTTGCACTCAATTGCTTCCTGAGTGTCCCTGATGTGACAGACGTTTTACAATGCAGTAAAATATCTGTCACTGCATATATTGTACATTAGGCTACATTCACACCGGTGATTGGGGCCAGTGCAAATTAAAGCAGCAGTTCCTCCTACAGCTCTCAGCGGCTGTCAGCAGGTGGGTGCAGCCACCGGCCCTGTTCACTATAACGACAGGTTGCTGGTGGCTAAACCTATTTGTGGCTCTCTGCGTGGATAGCGATTACCTGTGGTGATTGTTGCTGGATTGCTATAGTGAACAGGGTCAACAGCTGCATGTACCCACTGACAGCTGCTGCTACAATGCACATTGACCCTAATCTATGGTGTGAATGTAGCCCTAGCCCTCAATCAGAGACTCAGAGCAGAGGGAGGGCCATCTGCAATTAACGGGGGGCGGGGGGCTTAGACAAACTCACCCAATTCTCCAGCTAGGATCTACCACTATGTGCCTGCTGTAGTTTTTGTACTCCAGTATTGTAACTTTCCTGCACATACACGTCCTTTCACAGTGCTCTGTGTGTATGTGCACAGCAGGGGGTGGAGTATGGGTGGGACTCACGGGGCAGGCACAGCAGGGATAGGATGGATCATCAAGAGGAGGAGCAGAGTCACTGACCTGTTCAACACACTGTAGTGTGCACTCGTATTTCAGTGTCTCTCAATATCTCACAATATAGGTTTTGTATGAGTGAGATATTGAGTAAATGGAATGGCACAGCACAGTGAGTTCACCCACTCCAAGCCACAAACTCCCGGAACTCCCGGTCGGGCGGCAGGTCGTGCTGCCCACACCAGCAATCAGCCATGGTGACAGCTTAAAGACAGCAGGGAGCAGGTGCGCACCGCACCACTGCTAACAAAGCTACTGTGAATTAATCTCTGTGTGCAGTGCAGTGTACCATGCCACCCTAGCACTGCCAGCAGCTTCCCCCTAGATCCGACCGGCCCTGATGGGGACCCATGTGCATCTGGGGCCCCTGGGCTGTGCCCAGATGTGCCCGCTTGATAAGATGGCCCTAGTTTACATAGCAGACAAGACTTTCCAAAATGAACAACTTGCAAGGTTTTTTCTGCCCAAAGCAAATGAACAATTTTGCATCAATAATATATTAAAAATAATAAACTTCTTATATATAAAACATTATAAAACACATAAATTAAAGATGTCAGTGTTTCCAGCAATAAGAACAGTGAGCAGGTCAGTGGTGACTGCACCAAATCTCAATCAAAATTTCCTGTGCCTATCAGCCAGAGGCATCAGTGCTTTGGATGATCTCACACTGCAGATACACAGCTATGTGTCTGTAGGCACAGGAGTGCTTAGGCATCCTTGCATACCAGAAAGTACACTGCTACTTTGCAGGAAGAGTTCCAGGCAAAATGTACATTTTTCAGAGTACTGATTAGATACAATTAATATTTCAAAATTATGCCTTTACCAAAGCAAATCTTTATTTATTTGTTTAGCTCAGTTCTAATTTAAGACAAAAGTAAGTAGGTAGATAATTTTTGAGAAACTTTTAAAGCAGAAGACTACACCAGTTCTTGTTTTTTGGTGTAGGGTCATGGGCGTAGCATAAGGGGTTGCAGGGGTCACAATCGCTACCCCACCCCTAGCTCCAGGGGGCCCCTGCAGCCTCCCTGTCATATTAACATATCCTCCACAAAGTCCAGCTCCGATCTGCCCAAGGGCCCCACAGCCACGCTCCAGTACTTGGCTTCCACTTTGCCTTCCACGGTCCACACCCCTCCGTTCTCATTGGCTGGGGACAAGCTGTGAGCCATTTCCTGAATGGAGAGGAGCACAGGGTGAGAACAGCCCAGGGGCCAGGTCAAATTTTGCATCGGGACCCACAAGCTTCAAGCTACGCCTCTGTGTAGGGTTATTACTTCACAGGGATAACTGTGTTTGTTGTTATTAGGTTGCATTCACTCCCTGTCTTCTCTCCATATCAGACCACACATTTTACTTTCAAAGTATTTTATTTTCAAGACATAAAAAAAAAACATTGTACATACAGTAAGTAACGCACAAGAAATTAAAATACAAATCAGTATTGACCAATGTCTTCCCGGAGAAAAACTAGAAGAGGATAACAAGGATAATTAGTAAACCAATTACTGATATAGCACAGAAGATGAGAGAAAAAGAAACATTAGGTATGTAATAATTTGATTAGTATATCTTAAAAATGAGCATAACGTAAAATCTACATCGAGAGGCCTCAGTGGATATGTCCCCTGGAGGAACGGAAGCCCTTGACCCTCTGAGGCACCCCAAAAGGGATCATGCTGTGCCCGAAGGGAGGACTCCCAATCTCAAATAAGGACTCAAATAAAGTCCATCCTAGCCTCTTTTTGAAAAAATTGAATAAGTAAATTAAAAGATAAAATAATGTATCTAATAGAACTGAATGATCTCCTAAGTTATCTCGTATTGGTTCAATAACGAAGAAGAATTATCCCGTAAAAAGGATCCAATAACACCTCTCCGGGAGATTTTGATAAATAATAATAAAAAATAAATAAAGAAGGATAAGAAGAGAAAGAGAAAAAAAGAGGTTAAAGAGAAAGAAGAGCAAGAAAGAGAAGTAGGAAAGTAGTAGAAAGTACATGCCTAGTTCGATAAAATTAGGGCAAAGAATAATGGAAAAAGGGCCTAATTAATTGGAACTCCAATATAGTTAGCCCATGGATCCCATATTTTACCAAACTTCACAGTGGTGTTATTTAGAATACTGGCCAGTTTTTAATGAGTCATTATCCAAGACACTTTTCGAATAACATCAGAAAGAAAAGGTCTAGGTTTTTTCCAAGCCTTGGCTACTGTAATTTTAGCCCCTGTGAGTATAAAATGAATAAGAGTTTGAGAAAATTTAGGAATATGGGGTATACGGGCATTTAGAAGAGCAACACACGGTGACCTGGGAACCTGGCATTCAGTAACCCTGGAGATCAAAATAAATACTTTTTTCCAAAATGAGCGAATCCTCGGGCATTCCCACCATATATTGGCCATTGATCCAGAAAGTCGGCATCCTCTAAAGCAGAGAGGATCCAAGGTAAGGTACATGGCGGCCAATTTAGTGGGGGTAAGATACCACCTAGTTAACACCTTAATATTTGCTTCTGTTAAACATATGTTTAGAATACCTTTAAAGGACTTAGAGCAAGCCCTGTGCCAGGTCTCCAGGTCCCAGTTGAACTGAAAGTCCGTTTCCCAAGCTATCATATAGGATAATTTCACCATTGAGTGCGAGAGGGATGAATAGACCACTGATATGCCTCCCCTTGGATCCATATTTTGACCACACCACAATTCGTATTTAGTAAATTGGAGAGGCAACGGTTTGTCCTTCCAAAGAGTAGTCTCCCCTCCCGGACCCTGGTTTTTATGCTAGGAGACTTTATTCTCTTCCTTTTTCTTTCTAATCTTTTCTTTTTCATTCTTTCCTTTTACTTCTTTCTTTATTTAATATATCGTTTTCTGTACATGCCTAATTTGTTTTTGCATCAGATCACACATTTTACCAATCTTCAGCCTCTAAGGCCCCCATGGAGGCTGACCTGTATTTTTCAATTTCCTTAATGTAATCCTGGCAGCACTTTTGTTTTATCAGCCCTGAGGTTACATATTGGAATAAATATAATTGTGTTTTCTACTATGACTGGGAGAGAATACAAGTAAATAATACAATAAAAAGTAATCCCTGAAAGGTAAAATGGCATTAATTGGCAGTGGAGACTATTAGACCAATTTCACACTGGGGCCGCGGCCGAGTTAGCGCTAAAGCACTGCTCATTTTAGTGGCGCTTTAGCGCTGTTTAAGCAGCGGGGGAATGGGGTTAAAAACTCCTGTGTTGCGGTACTTCCGAATAGTTTTTCAGGCGATTGGGAAGCACTGCCCATTTATTCCAATGGGCAGGGCATTTTAGGAGCGATAAATACATAGTTCCCAAACCACCCCTAAGATGCTGCTTGCAGGACTTTTCAGAACTTCCTGCAAGCGCACCGCCCCAGTGTGAAAAGTCACACTTGAATGAATAGGAGGCGGATTTCAAGGGGCTTAGCAGAGGCTAGCAGAGGCTAAAGCGCCTGAAAACCACCCCAGTGTGAAAGGGGTCTAACAAATGCCCAGTGGTGACCTTTTTATATTACCAAGTGGTTTTGCAGACATTATTATTTTGAGATGTAAAAGTAAAAGTATTATCAAATATGGCACTTATACCTCAAAATATTTATAATTCTTCTTCAAAGATCAATAATTTTTAAAAGAACACCACATTATTATTTTGTTTATTATCTGTTTTTCTTTATATTGGTGGAAAAAAATGCGGAAAAATCCAAAGGCTATAGCATCAATGCAATCAAATAAAAATTGCAAAATAATAACAATCATACTTTTTTAAACAATTGACATATGTACTAAAACTGAGCATCCATTGAGCTAATTAGGCCAGTTAAAGATTACCAGGTTAACAATAATGAGCACACAAGTCAAAAATGCTTGGTATTGCTGGCACAGTATTTTTATATATTTAACAATCTATGTGATCCTTAAAGAATTATTAATTTACCCATAGAAAAGTGCTCCTTTACCGCTGTGATGTGCACATTTGGGTGTTATTTTGAAGATCCATGGTGTGCTGGTAATATACCGTATGCTTTGACTGCTGGGCTACAGAACACTTCAACCACTACCTATCTCATATGGGGATTACTGTAGTCTAGAACAATGTTTCTCAACATTTTTTCAGTTAAGGCACCCTTTAAAATTATGCACAATCTTCTACAATGTAAAAAATGTAACTAATACAATGCAGCAACATCCACACACGTAGGACCCCCAACGTTAGAGATCATTTATTCTACCAAAGCAAACACACCTTTGCAACTTGGCACTGACTTGTATTCCATTGTTTCTCTTTCTCTAATTGATCCAGGGAACATCTGATTGCCTCTTGGGGGATCAGGAGGGTTTTTTTCCCTGCTGGAGCAGATTGGATTGAAAATATAGAATTGTATCATGTTTTATTTACCTTTCTATTGATTGAACTGGATCGTGTCTTTTTTTCAACCAGAGCAACTACTTAACTATATATGTATGCTAACAGAGAGGGGTAATGTAGAGCCAAACAAGGATGCTGTGCAGGCACCCAACATCCTCCTTATCAATCAATTACATCATTGGTTGTTAAGAATGCCGGTCGATAGAAGGCTGTAATTGTGTACAATGAAAACATGTGGCTTTGTGTGCAGAAAAGGCAGGCTTAATGCACCTGTTGGCTTGTATACAATTTTTGGGAAATTTGTAGGCATCTTGTCAAGGTGCCCCTGAAGAAACCTAAAGACACCCCAGGGTGCCGGGCAGCCTGGGCACCCTGGCTGAAAAAGGCTGGTCTAGAACTCAGTCATGAATGACAACATTGCTTAGAATTTAATTGCAGCAGAAGCAGAGTTGTCAGCTAACAACAAGAAGGTAGGGACTCACTGGGTTTCTGATAGGATCATCTGACATCTTTCTGTATTTGCAGTGTTCTTAAAGACAAAACAGAAAAATGTGCATTAAAGAGGAAGTAAACCTTGATGGGTTTTACTTCCTCTTTATTTTCCTGCAAAGGTAATGCATAATGGGCTACTATGCATCACATAGTAGCCCATTATGGTGTCACTTACCTGAAACCAAAGCCTGCGATGTTACCGCTGTCCCCACTGGCTGGAAGCGTCCATCTTCAGCCCTCTTCCTTCCGGGGCCGCGGACTCCGACTCTGTGACTGGCCGGAGTCGCGTGACATCACTCCCTTTCTAAAGTGTGCATGCGCCGAATACATCGGCGCATGCGCAGAAGACGACAGCGTTCAGGGACATTGTAAATATCTCCTAAACCATGTAGGTTTAGGAGATATTTCCAGCACCTACAGGTAAGCCTTAATAAAGGCTTACCTGTAGGTGAAAGTGGTTGTACAGGGTGTACAACCACTTTAATTGGAGAAATTAACTAAGATTTAGTTTTCTCTAGACATACACTTAAAGAGGAAGTAAACCCAGGCCGATTTTTTCTGTTTTTCAATTGTTAAGTTACACGAGCTCATCGCAATGCATAATATATATACATCTTCCAAAAACGAGGCCTGCAAATACCTTTTTTTAATGTTTTTCTTCTCTGTATTTCCGGGTATTGACAGCGGCATTCTTATGCCGCGTACACACGGCCGTTTTTAACGTCATTGAAAAAAACAAAGTTTTTCTCGACATGATTCTTCTCAAGCATGCCTTGCCTACACACTATCATGAAAAAAAAATGCTTGAGCAAAGCACGGTGACATATAACACGTACGACAACACGTACGACGGCACTATAAAGGGGAAGTTCCATTCGGATGGTGCCACCCTTTGGGCTGCTTTTGCTGATTTCGTGTTACCGCGTGTTAGTAAAAGTTTGGTGAGAGACGATTCGCGCTTTCCAGTCTCCGTGCTTTTCAGTCCGTTACAGCATGACGAATGTGCTATCTCCATTACAAACGCTAGTTTTACTAGTACGAGCGCTCCCGTCTCATAACTTGCTTCTGAGCATGCGCGTTTTTTTTCCCGTCATTAAAGCGTACACATGGCTGTTTTTCACAACGAGAAAAACGATGACGTGAAAAACTACGAGAAAAAATAGAGCATGTTCTAAATTTTTAATGCCCATTTTTCTCGTCAAGAAAAATGCTCTAGAGCCTACACACAATTAAAAAAATTGCATTTTTCTCGTCATGAAAAACGGTCGTGTGTACGCGGCATTACTGCTGTTTTGTGATTCAGTTTCTGACGTCACTTCCTCCCTTACTGTTTCCCTGTAGGAAATCTCGCGCATGCACCGTAGCACCGTAACCAAGCCTCGATCTCGATTGAGAACTGCTTGTTTCCTATCTTCTTTCCTATGTGTCTGCGGCTGCTGTGATTCACTCCCCTGTGTGGTGTCTTATTCAGTCACATGGGGGAGAATCAGGAAGCAGAGAATGAGTGAAACATTGCGAGACTTCTCCTCTGTGCCGTACAGAGGAGAAGATCGCTCATGCCTCGTACACACGACCAGTTTTCCCGTCAGGAAAAAAACTGATGGTTTTCCTGACATTATTCCTGTCAAGCCTGCCTTGCATACACACAGTCACATAAAAGTCCGGTAAACTTTTGACTGCCAAGAACGCGTGACGTAAAAGACTACGACGAGCCGAGAAAATTACGCTCTATGCTTCCGCGCATGCGTCGAATTGTTTACGAGCATGCATGTTTTTTTCCCCCTCGGGAAAGCATACACACGACAGTTTTCACAACGGGAAAAAGACAGCCGGGAATCCTGGCAGGAAAATAGTGAACAAGTTCTCTTTTTTTCCCCGCAGTTTTCTCGTCGGGAACTGCCATGGAGCATACACACGGGCGTTTTTCCTGGCGAAAAGCTGTCATGGCAGTTTTCCTGCCGGGAAAACCAGTCGTGTGTACGAGGCATTACAGTAATTTCCTGACAAGCTGAAAATGAATAAACGGCCAATAGTGCGCAATCGCGGGTCATGTCAATAAAACGAAAAAGATGATTTTCTGGGAAAATACAGCTGTGAGTACACTTTCACAGGCAGCGATCAGCTGCCTGTGTTATGGACTACATGATAAGATTAAGTTGTCTCCGAGGGTTTACAACATTTCAGGGAGTGGTTTCTTTAAATTGTCTTCTTGTCACAACACTCTTCAGGAGTGACATGGTAAGGCCCGTTTGGCCTGTAGGATAATGGATATTTTTGCAAAAAATGAAATATAAAAAAAAATGTTTAGTGGTTTCTTCATCTTTGTTGGGACAGACAGGCAAAATCATAAAGTTGCTAAATAGATGTGTAGCCTTCTTTCCAGCAGCAGACTGCTTGGCCGTGATTCATTTGTGTGAAAGCTGCAGATCCATTTCAGCAGTCTCACATACAACGCTTTCCTCTGGCTCAGCAGCAGCAAGCAGCAAGCGGGTGGAAATAATGGGCCTTCACAGGATCATCATTATATGTACATTATGTGCAGGCTGCTACATTGTTAAAAGCCCTTTATTTTTAACTTCTGTTCATCTGTTCTCCATTATTGAAGAAGATGAGAAACCATAGGAGATGGAAGAGTGGCAGAGGGTAATTATACACTTTACAGAAAGGTATTCTTCATCATGGAATTAGAACAGCATCCAGATAGCAGCTATTCACAAAGCTATGTGGACAAGGTTTATTACCGGGAGACTAGACTCATTTAAAAAACACTAGGTGCTGTTGTGTTAACTCTTTCATTTCTCCGCTGTGTTTAATTAGAGAAGAGATCCAGAAATGTATTTAAATTCTGTTGGCAATCTAGTGGTGGTAAATTATTAGAATAGAATACCTCAATGTATTGGAAGTGAAAATGGAAAGGGAGGAAAATTGTACTTTACCCTCAGTACCCACAGCCATACAATTTTAATTGTTCTTAAGCCCATGTTCACACTAAGCTGCGGGAATGAAGCCATGTGAGTTCAGCTGAACTCACACGATTTCACTCCTGCATGTCAGTTCTGATTTCGGCGGCGATTTCAGATATCTGTGCGGGTTTCTGCACAGATATCAATGAAAATCGCACCCCAAAATCGCAAAAAGTAGTACAGAAACTACTTTTTGAAATAGGTGCGGCGCCGCAAATGCAGTGTCGCATAGATTAGGACGTGCCATTGCCAGCAATTGCTGCCGATTTGACATGAAATTTGACATGTCAAATCGCATATCAAAACGAACCAGTGTGAGCCAGGGTTAAATGATCTAGCCTTTGAAATAACCTTTGTATGTTCAAAACATAGTTTACAATAGTGTTAGCCCTCTGTGGAGTTATCTGTGGCAAATTACTTTTCTCAGAGCGCCTGACAGGCAGAAAGGAGTTATGTCACCTCTTTGTCAACTGTTTTAAAGTGTTACTAAACCCAGAACCTGCATTCACTATATCTGGTCTCCCATAGAACATGGAAATGCAAATATTTTAGTAAATATTAACTGCTAAATACCTTTTCTCATCAGCAGTATATAGCAGTCTTGTGACTTCAATCAGTTCCTAGTAAAGCTTGTAGGAGGAGTTTTCATTCTGCCCTGACATTTTATCTGGACAGTGCTGATTGGCCCTGTGCTGATCATGTGCACCCTCCCAAGAAAAAATAAAAACTCTCTAGCAATACACACCAAACTGAGCATGTGCAGCTTGTCCCCTAGCTCTGTATTATCAGGAAACAGTGACAGTGGAAGAAGAGGAGGATCAGAGAAGACAGGATCACACAGCCTTTCTACACAATGCAGAGGGTTAACCCCTTAGGTTCCACTGTGTGTATAACAAGCATGCTTTACTGCATATACAGACTGATTTTACTGCTGTGGGTTTAGTAACACTTAAGTCTGGGCCTTTATAAATAAAATATATTATTGACTTGTTTCTGTCTGCTCCTTGAAACTGTAATCTTGTTTCCTATGTTATATGTCTGTGTTAAAGGCTCTGAATAGGGATGAGCTTCGTGTTCGAGTCGAACATACGTTCGACTCGAACATCGGCTGTTCGATCGTTCGACGAAGATCGAACGATTTGGGCCGTTCGCGCCAAATTCGAGTGACGCGAACGGCCCACAATGCACTACGCCATCGCAGTGTCATCCAGGCACTGTGATTGGCCAAGCATGCACTGTGACCCCGCATGCTTGGCCAATCACAGCGCCGGCAGCGAGGAGAGCAATGATTGGCCACAGGCAGGATGCCTGTGGCCAATTATTGCTGAGGGGGCTTAGTACACGCCCCACACTATAAAAGGCCGCCAGCGCGGCGGCCTTGTGTAGTGTGTTCCGGAGCAGGGAAAGAGAAGCATAGGCAGGGACAGTGTCATTTTTTTCCTTTACTAATCCTGGATTCCTTGTGTTTAGGGACAGAGAAGGATAGGTAGGAAGAGTGTCAGTGTGTCATTCTGTGCTAAACCTTGTTTGTAGGGACAGAGAAGGACAGTGAGGGAAAGTGTCAGTGTGCTATTCTGTGCTAATCCTTGTTTGTAGGGACAGAGAAGGACAGTGAGGGAAACTGTCAGTGTGCTATTCTGTTCTAAACCAATCTTGCTGAACCGTATTTGAAATCCTTGAGTTTAGGGACAGAGAAGGACACTCGTGGAAACTATCAGTGTGCTATTCTGTGCTAAATCTTGTTTGTAGGGACAGAGAAGGACAGCGAGGGAAACTATCAGTGTGCTATTCTGTGCTAAACCAATCTTGCTGAACCATATTTGAAATCCTTGAGTTTAGGGACAGAGAAGGACACTCGTGGAAAATATCAGTGTGCTATTCTGTGCTAAATCTTGTTTGTAGGGACAGAGAAGGACAGTGAGGGAAACTGTCAGTGTGCTATTCTGTGCTAAACCAATCTTGCTGAACCATATTTGAAATCCTTGAGTTTAGGGACAGAGAAGGACACTCGGGGAAACTATCAGTGTGCTATTCTGTGCTAAATCTTGTTTGTAGGGACAGAGAAGGACAGTGAGGGAAACTATCAGTGTGCTATTCTGTGCTAAACCAATCTTGCTGAACCATATTTGAAATCCTTGAGTTTAGGGACAGAGAAGGACACTCGGGGAAACTATCAGTGTGCTATTCTGTGCTAAATCTTGTTTGTAGGGACAGAGAAGGACAGTGAGGGAAAGTGTCAGTGTGCTATTCTGTCCTAAACCAATCTTGCTGAACCATATTTGAAATCCTTGAGTTTAGGGACAGAGAAGGACACTCGTGGAAACTATCAGTGTGCTATTCTGTGCTAAATCTTGTTTGTAGGGACAGAGAAGGACAGTGAGGGAAACTATCAGTGTGCTATTCTGTGCTAAACCAATGTTGCCGAACCGTATTTGAAATCCTTGAGTTTAGGGACAGAGAAGGACACTCGGGGAAACTATCAGTGTGCTATTCTGTGCTAAATCTTGTTTGTAGGGACAGAGAAGGACAGTGAGGGAAAGTGTCAGTGTGCTATTCTGTCCTAAACCAATCTTGCTGAACCATATTTGAAATCCTTGAGTTTAGGGACAGAGAAGGACACTCGGGGAAACTATCAGTGTGCTATTCTGTGCTAAATCTTGTTTGTAGGGACAGAGAAGGACAGTGAGGGAAACTATCAGTGTGCTATTCTGTGCTAAACCAATCTTGCTGAACCATATTTGAAATCCTTGAGTTTAGGGACAGAGAAGGACACTCGGGGAAACTGTCAGTGTGCTATTCTGTTCTAAACCAATCTTGCTGAACCATATTTGAAATCCTTGAGTTTAGGGACAGAGAAGGACACTCGGGGAAACTATCAGTGTGCTATTCTGTGCTAAATCTTGTTTGTAGGGACAGAGAAGGACAGTGAGGGAAACTATCAGTGTGCTATTCTGTGCTAAACCAATCTTGCTGAACCATATTTGAAATCCTTGAGTTTAGGGACAGAGAAGGACACTCGGGGAAACTATCAGTGTGCTATTCTGTGCTAAATCTTGTTTGTAGGGACAGAGAAGGACAGTGAGGGAAAGTGTCAGTGTGCTATTCTGTCCTAAACCAATCTTGCTGAACCATATTTGAAATCCTTGAGTTTAGGGACAGAGAAGGACACTTGGGGAAACTGTCAGTGTGCTATTCTGTTCTAAACCAATCTTGCTTAACCATATTTGAAATCCTTGAGTTTAGGGACAGAGAAGGACACTCGGGGAAACTATCAGTGTGCTATTCTGTGCTAAATCTTGTTTGTAGGGACAGAGAAGGACAGTGAGGGAAACTATCAGTGTGCTATTCTGTGCTAAACCAATCTTGCTGAACCATATTTGAAATCCTTGTGTTTAGGGACAGAGAAGGACACTCGGGGAAACTGTCAGTGTGCTATTCTGTTCTAAACCAATCTTGCTGAACCATATTTGAAATCCTTGAGTTTAGGGACAGAGAAGGACACTCGGGGAAACTATCAGTGTGCTATTCTGTGCTAAATCTTGTTTGTAGGGACAGAGAAGGACAGTGAGGGAAACTATCAGTGTGCTATTCTGTGCTAAACCAATCTTGCTGAACCATATTTGAAATCCTTGAGTTTAGGGACAGAGAAGGACACTTGGGGAAACTGTCAGTGTGCTATTCTGTTCTAAACCAATCTTGCTTAACCATATTTGAAATCCTTGAGTTTAGGGACAGAGAAGGACACTCGGGGAAACTATCAGTGTGCTATTCTGTGCTAAATCTTGTTTGTAGGGACAGAGAAGGACAGTGAGGGAAACTATCAGTGTGCTATTCTGTGCTAAACCAATCTTGCTGAACCATATTTGAAATCCTTGTGTTTAGGGACAGAGAAGGACACTCGGGGAAACTGTCAGTGTGCTATTCTGTTCTAAACCAATCTTGCTGAACCATATTTGAAATCCTTGAGTTTAGGGACAGAGAAGGACACTCGGGGAAACTATCAGTGTGCTATTCTGTGCTAAATCTTGTTTGTAGGGACAGAGAAGGACAGTGAGGGAAAGTGTCAGTGTGCTATTCTGTGCTAAACCAATCTTGCTGAACCATATTTGAAATCCTTGAGTTTAGGGACAGAGAAGGACACTCGGGGAAACTGTCAGTGTGCTATTCTGTTCTAAACCAATCTTGCTGAACCATATTTGAAATCCCTGAGTTTAGGGACAGAGAAGGACACTCGTGGAAACTATCAGTGTGCTATTCTGTGCTAAATCTTGTTTGTAGGGACAGAGAAGGACAGTGAGGGAAACTATCAGTGTGCTATTCTGTGCTAAACCAATCTTGCTGAACCATATTTGAAATCCTTGAGTTTAGGGACAGAGAAGGACACTCGGGGAAACTGTCAGTGTGCTATTCTGTTCTAAACCAATCTTGCTGAACCATATTTGAAATCCTTGAGTTTAGGGACAGAGAAGGACACTCGGGGAAACTATCAGTGTGCTATTCTGTGCTAAATCTTGTTTGTAGGGACAGAGAAGGACAGTGAGGGAAACTATCAGTGTGCTATTCTGTGCTAAACCAATCTTGCTGAACCATATTTGAAATCCTTGAGTTTAGGGACAGAGAAGGACACTCGTGGAAACTATCAGTGTGCTATTCTGTGCTAAATCTTGTTTGTAGGGACAGAGAAGGACAGTGAGGGAAAGTGTCAGTGTGCTATTCTGTCCTAAACCAATCTTGCTGAACCATATTTGAAATCCTTGAGTTTAGGGACAGAGAAGGACACTCGGGGAAACTGTCAGTGTGCTATTCTGTGCTAAACCAATCTTGCTGAACCATATTTGAAATCCTTGAGTTTAGGGACAGAGAAGGACACGCGGGGAAACTATCAGTGTGCTATTCTGTGCTAAACCTTGTTTGTAGGGACAGAGAAGGACAGTGAGGGAAACTGTCAGTGTGCTATTCTGTGCTTACCCAATCTTGCTGAAGCATATTGCAAATCCTTGTGTTTAGGGACAGAGAAGGATAGGCAGGAGACAGTGTCAGTGTCTTTGTTGCTAAGCCTCCTGCACAGTATACACCTGAAGGTAGCCCTTATTGCTGTTTTTCCCATCTCCCTGCAGGCCATCCATTAAAATGTCTGGAAGGCAAACAAGGAGAGGCAGACAGTCAGGAGGCAAAAAAAGAGGGCAAGCAGGCTCTGTGTCTGGGGGCAACAGTGCTTGTCGTGGACGCGGTGCATTGTCATCAGCACATGGCCATGGGACACGCTCGTCCTTCTTTTCGGCAGCTGGACATGTTGAGCCACATCATGCCGAAGACTTGGTAGAGTGGATGACCAAGCCCACCTCATCCTCCTCATCCTCTCTCACCCAGGCTCAGGGTACTGGCAAATCAGCTGCCAAAGCGGTCTCTTCTCTGGTATCAATGTCATCATTAGTCACTCCTTCCCTAGACCCACCATGTCCTCCTCCTGAGGAGTCCCCCGAACTGTTTGAGCACAGTGTTGGGTACATGCTCCAGGAGGATGCCCAGCGTTTCAAAGGATCTGATGATGATACCCAGCTAGAGGAAGGCAGTAGCGTGAGAGCAGAGAGAGGGGATGCTCAAGAAGGACACCAATCTGGCAGTCATGCTCCAGCAGCTGCAGCATACTGCCAGATTGGCTCCAGTGATGAGGAGGGAGGGGATGATGAGGTCACTGACTCCACGTGGGTGCCTAACAGGAGAGAGGAGGAGGAGGAGGATGAGGAGGAGGCACATCTCCAACGAGGCAGGATGCCCTTGGGTGGCCAGCGTATGGGCAGCACACCGACGGAATCACACCGCAGAGCTCCGCCTGTGCAGGGCGCTGCCTCTGCCCGTCATTCAAAAAGTTCTTTGGTGTGGGCCTTTTTTGAGGCGAGTGCATCAGATCGCACAGCTGCTGTTTGCAACATATGTCTCAAGCGTATATCGCGTGGCCAAAACATCAGCCGCTTGGGCACCACATACTTGATCAGACATATGTTGACCTGCCATGCAGCTCGTTGGCAAGCCTACCTTAAAGACCCACACCAAAGAACAAAGCGGACCTCTCCTTGCACCGCATCAGCTGGGATCTCCAACCCCACTATACCTTCAGTCCTCTCTGAAACCTGCACTGAGAGGAATGAAGGTGTAGAATTAGGTGTGTCACAGCCAAGTACTTGCGGCCACTCTGCTAGCAGTACACCGACGTCCGATTCTAGCAGGCAAATTTCCCTGCCCCAGCTGCTGGACCGTCGAAAGAAGTTCACTCCCAGCCATCCACATGCCCAGCGGTTGAATGCTACTTTGGCTAAATTGCTAGCGCTTCAACTGCTGCCTTTTCAGTTGGTAGACTCGGCCCCCTTCCGTGAGTTTGCAATGTGCGGTTCCTCAGTGGCAGGTTCCCAAACGCCACTTTTTCTCACGGAAGGCGATTCCGGCTCTCTACAGGCATGTGGAAGGCAATGTCTTGGCCTCGCTGGACAGGGCGGTCAGCGGTAAGGTGCATATTACCGCTGACTCATGGTCCAGCAGGCATGGACAGGGACGTTACCTTTCTTTCACGGCCCATTGGGTCCCTCTTTTGGCAGCTGGGAAGGATGCGCGACAAGGTGCAGTAGTGTTGGAGGTTGTTCCACTGCCACGCCTCCAAAATGCTACTACTGGTTGTGACACACCTCTCTCCTCCACCCCCTCCTCTTCTTCTTCCTCCATGGCCTCTTCCTGTGGTTTGTCCTTGGAACCAGCGGTGCTCCGTAGGCGTTCAAGGGGCTACGCAAGTACGCAGGCAAAAAGATGCCATGCCGTGCTTGCGCTGGTGTGTTTGGGGCACAGGAGCCACACTGGGGCAGAGGTCCTGTCTGCTCTGCAGGGGCAGGCCGAGAGGTGGTTGACGCCACGCCAGCTTAAGCCAGGAATGGTGGTTTGCGACAATGGCACCAACCTCCTCTCCGCCCTCCGACAGGGACAACTGACCCATGTGCCCTGTATGGCTCACGTCCTTAACCTGGTGGTGCAGCGGTTCTTGGGCAGGTACCCGGGCTTACAGGATGTCCTGAGGCAGGCCAGGAAAGTCTGTGTGCATTTCCGCAGATCTTATAATGCCAGTGCTCGCCTGGCTGAGCTGCAAAAGGAGTTGAACCTGCCCAAGAACCGCCTTATATGTGACATGCCCACCAGGTGGAACTCAACGTTGGCCATGCTGCAGTGGCTGCACACGCAGCAGAGGGCCATCAATGAGTACCTGTGCGACTACGGCACCAGGACAGGGTCAGGGGAGCTCTGTTTTTTTTCCCCACGCCAGTGGGGCATGATCAGGGATGCATGCACTGTCCTGGCACCATTTGAGGAGGCCACGAGGATGGTGAGCAGTGACAGTGCATGCATCAGTGACACTGTACCTCTTGTCCACCTGTTGGAGCACACGCTGCGTGGAATAATGGACAGGGCACTTGAGGCAGAACAGAGGCAGGAAGAGGAGGACTTCCTTGCCTCTCAAGGCCCCCTTTACCCAGACAGTGTTCCTTCTGTCCCACCCATCGCACAGGAAGAGGAGGAGGAGGAGGAGGAGGAGGAGGATTGTGTCAGCATGGAGGTGGAGGCTGGCACTCAGCATCATCAGCAGCAGTCTTTTAGGGATGATTTACAGTCCCAAGAAACCAGTGGACTTGTACGTGGCTGGGAGGAGGTGGCTGCGGATCATGTCGTCCTTAGTGACCCAGAGGACTCCGGACTGAATGCCTCAGCTAACCTACGCTGCATGGCCTCCCTGATCCTGCAAAGTCTGCAGAAGGATCCTCGTATTCTTCAGATCAAGGAGAGGGACCATTACTGGCTGGCCACTCTCCTTGATCCACGGTACAAGGGTAAGGTTGCGGACCTTATGTTACCGTCGCAGAGGGAGCAGAGGATGAGACAACTCCGGGAGGCCTTGCAGAAAGGTCTGTGCAACGCGTTCCCAGAGACTGGGAGGTTACAAACTCCTGGTCCTGGACAACGAGTTGCTGAGGCTTCGGGCAGTCAAAGAAGGAGCGGTGGGAAAGGTGGCCATCTGACCGATGCGTTCAGACAATTCTTTAGTCCGCAGCCCCAAAGTATGATCGGTTCCAGCAACCATCGCCAGCGTCTGATATACATGGTGCAGAAATACCTAGGGGCAAGGTCAGACTTGAACACCTTCCCCACCGAAAATCCTCTGGCTTACTGGGTCTTGAGGATGGATCACTGGCCAGAGCTTGCACAGTATGCAATTGAGCTACTGGCCTGTCCTGCATCCAGCGTTCTTTCAGAACGCACATTCAGTGCTGCTGGAGGATTTGTCACGGATCACAGGGTGCGCCTGTCCACCGACTCGGTTGATCGACTGACTTTCATCAAGATGAACCAGTCTTGGATCACCACCAGCTACCACACACCTGATGCTGATATAACAGACTAATTGATTTTAAAATGTCACATCCCTTCAAGACTGATGCTGATGCTGAGTGCCTGTGCTGTTATGTTGACTGGCTATCCTCCTCCTCCTCCTCAATGATCCGATTAATGATGATAGCTTGGAAGATCATTTTGGTTTATGGGTGCCGCCACCAGTGGCTAAGGCCCAATTTTTCAGCCCCTGTTTAACAGGGGCGTGTAATTACAATTTTTTATGCAATACTTTGCAACAGGCCTCATTGCTGTGCTCCAAGTACAGTATCTGTGAGGGGTTGCAGTGTTGTGCCACCAGTGCCTAAGGCCCAATTTTTCAGCCCCTGTTCAACAGGGGCATGCAATTATAATTATTGATCTAATAATTCACAGCAGGGCCCATTGCTGCGCCCACCAAGAGTAACTGTTAGGCCTTACAGTGTTGTGTCAACACCACCACCACCACCAAAGGCCCAATTTTTCAGCCCCTGTTCAACAGGGGCATGCAATTATAATTATTGATCTAATAATTCACAGCAGGGCCCATTGCTGCGCCCACCAAGAGTAACTGTCAGGCCTTACAGTGTTGTGGCACCAGCACCACCATCAAAGGCCCAATTTTTACTACCACTGTTCAACAATTATATGTTATTACAATTCCTGATATAATAGTTGACAGCAGGGCGTTCCAGCACCCACCAAGAGTAACTGTGAGTGCTTACAGTGTTGTGCCAACACCAACACCTAAGGGGCCAATTTCTGCAGAGTATATACGGCAGGTCCCTACTTTCAAACATCCAACTTACAAACGACTACTACTTGCAAACGGAAGAAGACAACAGGAAGTGAGAGGAAATCTACCCCTTGGAAGGAAAATTCTCTCCTGTAAGAATTAATATGGGAGAAAGGTGTCTCCTCTCTACTGATGCTTTATCACCAATCCTTGTTTCAATAAACCACATTTCAAAAACAGTTGTCATTGGGACACAAAGTGAGGTGAAATGTTCTGAACAGGGGCACAGACAGCAAAACAAATGTTACAGGGGTGATAACCGTTCCCTATGTTTTCCAAAAAGCTTAAAAATAGGTATTTGGGCTGGAGCTACACTTAAACAATGTAGCTGTTCAAAATTACCAACAGATTCTACATAAGAACAAACCTACAGTCCCTGTCTTGTATGCACCGCCTGTATACGGCTGTTCAGAGTATATAGGGCCTTTTTTATTTTGTGTGCAGGGTTCCCCTTAATATCCATACAAGACCCAAAGGGGCTGGTAATGGGCTGGGGTAGGGGGGGGGGTGATGGGGTAGCTATGCCATTTTTCTTAAAGATTTTCATCCATATTACCGGGACCAGACATTACATTAAAGCCGCAAGCAGTTTTAAATGGCTTTTTTTTCCTTTAGAAATGTAATTTTGTGCAGGGACAGTTCTAAACACGGGAAACACGTGGCACTTCACAGGCATACTTTAGACACCCCCCAGGTACAATATTTAAAGGAATATTTGACTTTTTTTTTTCACTTTATGCAGCATTAAAATGACTGCTCCCGAAAAACTGCCGTTTTTAAAACTTCTTTTTGCATTGATACATGTCCCCTGGTGCAGAACCCGGGTTCCCAAACTCTGTTTAGGACAATAACATGGATAATAGTCGTTATAATTAGCACTTTAGAATTCGAACGTTCGCATCCATTGTATTTAATAGGGTTCTAATGTTCGTGCGAACTTTCGGTCCGTTCGCGGGTTCTGGTGCGAACCGAACCCGGGGGTGTTCGGCTCATCACTAGCTCTGAAGCCAATGTATCAAAATTTAAGAAAAGGATGTTTCAAGTTTATGTCTAATCTACTCTAGAGTAAAAAAAACAGATTCACAGATTTACTTTGATTGGTCAAGAGGGCATTGATAATAGCGTTGCCATAATCTTTTAAACAAATTTCCAGCTTTCCTGAAATGTTTATATTGTCTAACAGATCCTCATAGTCTGTTTTGAAATCGTAAACTTTTACAAAAATTATTGCTTCACATTTTTATAATGAGGAAGGTAGAGCTTTAGTAACACTTTAAGTTCTAAAATCTCGTACCACCACATTGCAACTGTTCATGGCACAGCCATATTCACTTGAATGGGTTGTGTTCTGTGGGCTGGGCTGCACTGCTCGTTGAATGCAACATGCGGTAGAATTATTGCCATGGCCATAAAGCATCCCCATCCACTGCCTTTGCAACTCAAGCCAGATACACACTTTAAGCCCAGCGGGCTGGACAAAAAAATAAAACTGCCAGAGCGCTGCCAGCTGATTGGATGCCGATTGGATGCTGGTTTTCCATCATGCCCAGTCGACAGAAGCTGGAATAACAGCCCAGCACAGTCCCACCACATCTAGTATGAATCGAGCCTTAGTTATTACATATTCGCTTTCACGTAACTTAAAAAATAATTGCAAGTTACCTTTTTAAGTGCCCCCATAGAAAGCCACTAGAGGATGGGTGGATGATTGAAAGGTCCACTCTCTCCAATCATACTGTAGATCTCTTTTCATTCATATAGGTTGTAGCATGACTTCTATAAATGGAGGAGGGGACATAGTCAGGCACTCTCGATGAGAACCTGTGACAGCTCTATTACCTCGCCGCATCAGAAGATTACAGCAGCAGGGGTGAAGGGGTAGGAGGATTACACCAACCAGAAGGATCAGCACAAGGGACACATACTACTGACTTTAAGTCCCTTTTGCTGACTTTTTGTGTTTTTTATTTTGACTGCAATTAGGCTTGAACACTAGATTTTAATCTCCTAAACTGAACTCTTAGCCACCAAGAATAGATCTTTAGGAGCATATTTATAAAGAAGTGAATCTCACCAAATATTCACTGCTGGTGAATCTTCTTTCTTGATGCATGCATTTTAAATGATAGTGATTGATTCACCACCAGCAAATGGTTAATGAAATTTACATTAACTGTTTTATAAACATACCACTTTCTTTGTGAAATCCTGCATCACATCTGACTCACAGGCAGTTCATACTGCTCTTTGCGAACTGCTGTGGGTGTCAATATAAAGTTAATGACACCCCCAAATCGGTTTGCAGAACGCAGTACGAACTGTGAAATCGTATCGCATGGGTCTGAACTCCCATGCGATACGATTCTAGTGCGGACCAAAAAAGGGTCCTGCACCATTTTGTGTGAATGCAATGCAATTTCAGCCATACAAACTGTATTGCTGAATTTATATCACACAGACATGTGATGTGCACAGCAATGCATTGCGAATCAAACACACTGTCTGGTATTGCATTAGTGTGAACCCAGCCTAATCTCTTTTCTCTTTTAAAAAGAGAAAGCTAAACTCAGGGATAAGCAAATATTGTGTAAATACAAAAGGCATATGCATTCTTCGTTTTATTAAGATTCAATCCAACAGTTGAGTAGGTCAACAATGGGATTGTTACATTGCATATGAGATGTTACAAAAAATAAATAAAAAATCAAGTATCAGGAGACGAAAAAAACAACAATGTACAAAATTTGTAAGTACATTTCAAATTCAGTACTACGTGTTTATGAAAGTCCATAAGTCTCTATATGAGGAAACTTGGGAATCCCTACTACATTGCATACTGACTTGCAACATGGGCATCCAGCTAAACGCGGTAAAATTTGTAAGCTCATTGGCAATAGAGTTACATATGGGAGAGAATGCAATGTATAACCGTAAAAGTGCTTTCACCGTAACCATCCCAACCAGGCCCTTCACCCGGCGGCCTATAAAATAGATACACAGAATAAAGTTAAAGTAAAAAAAAATGTGAAAAAAAAATTAGAAAGGAGGAAGAAAAGAAGGAAGAGAAGCCAGAAATAAGAGGAAGAAGAGAAGAAGGAGAGTCCTACGGGGTGTACGCCAGAGAATCATTAAATTGAGAGGAGAGTAGTATTACATCTAAAAGGTTGGGTATGCGCTATCCACGTATGCCAAACCCTAAGAAATGTATTATGTGTGTCTGAGAGGCTAAGTACCGGAGTTGTCCAAGCCTTCACAATAGTCAGTTTAGTTGCAGTAAATAGCAGTTCTGCATTCGGCTTTAAAGAATGGCCTCAAAGGGGTTTTAGGTTAGTGTGAAAAATATTACGAAGGTGAGTATAATCCCTGACCCATAGTCTGCATACCTTCGGACAAAACCACCAAATGTGTGCCACAGTGCCCTCTTGTGAACAACCTCGGAAGCAGAGAGGAGAATAAGATGGGATGAAACGCGCCAGCATAGCTGGCGTATAGTACCACCTATACAGTACTTTGTAAGCGTTCTCCAAAATTAGAACATTTTTTGAACATTTAGAAAGAGCTATGGTCATCATGACCTTCAAGTAGTGTTGAGCGAACCCGAACTGTAAAGTTCGGGTCCGTACCGAACTTTAGCTTTTTCCCGAACCCGAATCCGAACCCGGACTTTGCGCAAAAGTCCGGGTTCGGGTTCGGCAATCTAATTACGCAGTTAGAAATGCTTCAGGGGGTGTATTCTGCTCTTTGAAAAAGATCCATTTAGGGGAGAAAAAAAAAGGCACTTTATTGTGCTCTTTTCCAAAAGACCCATAGGGCAAAAAAAAAATAAAAAATTTGCATTTTATTTTGCTCGTGCAAAAAAAGACCCGTTTAGGGCAAAAAAATAAATAAATAAAAAATTTGCACTTTAATGTACGCTTGCAAAAAGAGCCATTCAGGGCCACAAAAAATAGTTTGCAGTGTGTTATACATATGTGGAGGTGTGTGAAATAAACAATTTCTATATAGTTTTCTCCTACTGTGCTATACTAAAAAAACAACATTTTTTTTGAATAGCATTTTCTGCAGTTCTGTAGCTGTGCGATTCAGCGGTTACGTACTGTGGGTGTGTTCTGCTCTTCCAAAAAACGCCATTTAGGGGCACAAAAAATAGTTTGCAGTGTGTTATACATATGTGGAGGTGTGTGAAATAAACAATTTCTATATAGTTTTCTCCTACTGTGCTATACTAAAAAAAAAACATTTTTTTTAATAGCATTTTCTGCAGTTCTGTAGCTGTGCGATTCAGCGGTTACGTACTGTGGGTGTGTTCTGCTCTTCCAAAAAACGCCATTTAGGGGCACAAAAAATAGTTTGCAGTGTGTTATACATATGTGGAGGTGTGTGAAATAAACAATTTCTATATAGTTTTCTCCTACTGTGCTATATTAAAAAAACCAAAACATTTTTGAATAGCATTTTCTGCAGTTCTGTAGCTGTGCGATTCAGCGGTTACGTACTGTGAGTGTGTTCTGCTCTTCCAAAAAACGCAGTTTACGGGCACAAAAAATAGTTTGCAGTGTGTTATACATATGTGGAGGTGTGTGAAATAAACAATTTCTATATAGTTTTCTCCTACTGTGCTATACTAAAAAAACAACATTTTTTTTGAATAGCATTTTCTGCAGTTCTGTAGCTGTGCGATTCAGCGGTTACGTACTGTGGGTGTGTTCTGCTCTTCCAAAAAACACAGTTTAGGGGCACAAAAAATAGTTTGCAGTGTGTTATACATATGTGGAGGTGTGTGAAATAAACAATTTCTATATAGTTTTCTCCTACTGTGCTATACTAAAAAAAAACAATTTTTTTTGAATAGCATTTTCTGCAGTTCTGTAGCTGTGCGATTCAGCGGTTACGTACTGTGGGTGTGTTCTGCTCTTCCAAAAAACGCCATTTAGGGGCACAAAAAATAGTTTGCAGTGTGTTATACATATGTGGAGGTGTGTGAAATAAACAATTTCTATATAGTTTTCTCCTACTGTGCTATACTAAAAAAACAACATTTTTTTTAAATAGCATTTTCTGCAGTTCTGTAGCTGTGCGATTCAGCGGTTACGTACTGTGGGTGTGTTCTGCTCTTCCAAAAAACGCCATTTAGGGGCACAAAAAATAGTTTGCAGTGTGTTATACATATGTGGAGGTGTGTGAAATAAACAATTTCTATATAGTTTTCTCCTACTGTGCTATACTAAAAAAAACAAAAAAATTTTGAATAGCATTTTCCGCAGTTCTGTAGCTGTGCGATTCAGCGGTTACGTACTGTGGGTGTGTTCTGCTCTTCAAAAAAACGCAGTTTACGGGCACAAAAAATAGTTTGCAGTGTGTTATACATATGTGGAGGTGTGTGAAATAAACAATTTCTATATAGTTTTCTCCTACTGTGCTATACTAAAAAAACAAAAAATTTTTTGAATAGCATTTTCTGCAGTCCTGCAGCTGTGCGATTCAGCGGTTACGTACTGTGGGTGTGTTCTGCTCTTCCAAAAACACCCATTTAGGGCAAGATCCTAAATTTGGAAAATATGAGGAGAAGGTCAAAGGGACGTGGTGGCCCCGGTCGTGGTGCTGCTGGTGGAGCTCCTGTTGCAGGGAGAGGACGTGGTGGATCTGTGCCAGATACACGCACAAGTGAAACACCTTCCTCAGGTGCGAGTAGGCGACCGAGCCTGTGGCGGTATTTTGACGCGCCTAATGAGGCTGTACGAATGTTTAGGCCAGGACAAGTACAGGCGATAGTAGATTGGGTTGCTGACAGTGCCTCGGGTTCCTTCACATTGTCTCCCACCCACTCTTCTGATGAAAGATCAGAGTTGGCACCTGAAACCCATGTCCATCAGTCTTTCACCTCACCCCCTTGCAAATCAGCCAAGCAGTCTGAGCCCCAAATCATGCAGCAGTCTCTTCTGCTTTTCGATGACTCTGTTAGCAGGGTTTCCCAGGGCCATCCACCTAGCCCTGCCCCAGAAGTGGAAGAGATTGAGTGCACCGATGCCCAACCACTTATGTTTCATGATGAGTACATGGGAGGACCATCGCAGTACGTCTCGGATGATGACGAAACACAGGTGCCAACTGCTGCTGCTTTCGCAATTGTGCAGACAGACAAGGAGGGCAGGGGTGAAGACTGGGTGGAAGATGATGTGGAGGACGATGAGGTCCTCGACCCCACATGGAATCAACGTTATGCAGGTGACCAGTGTAGTTTGGAGGAAGAGGCGGTGGTCGCACAGAGCCACCAGCACAGCAGAAGAGGGAGCAGGGTGCAAAAGCGGAGCGTCCGTCCCCTAGACAGTATGTCTGCTACTACCCAACGCAGCAAGGGACCGAGCACACCAAAGCCAGGTCCAAGGAGTTCCCTAGCGTGGCAGTTCTTCACACAATGTGCTGATGACAAGACACGAGTGGTTTGCACGCTGTGCAATCAGAGCCTGAAGCGAGGCATAAACGTTCTCAACCTGAGCACAACCTGCATGACCAGGCATCTAAGTGCAAAGCACGAGCTGCAGTGGAGTAGACACCTCAAAAACCAAGAAAGGTCTCTGGCTCCTCCTGCTTCCTCTTCTGCTGCAGTCTCGGCCTCTTCATCCACCTCTGTAGTGACAGTGGCACCTGCCACCCCGCAAACAGAGGATCTGCCAGCAACACTACCACCTGGGTCACCAACCATCTCCACAATGTCCCATGGAAGCGTTCAGCTCTCTATCTCCCAAACATTGGAGCGGAAGAGGAAGTACCCCCCTAGCCACCCGCGATCCCTGGCCCTGAATGCCAGCATTTCAAAACTCCTGGCCTTTGAAATGCTGTCATTCCGTCTGGTGGAGACGCAGAGTTTTAAAAGCCTGATGGCATTGGCTGTCCCACAGTACGTCCTGCCCAGCCGCCACTACTTTTCCAGGCGAGCCATCCCTTCCCTGCACAACCAAGTGGGGGACAAAATCAGGTGTGCACTGCGCAACACCATCTGTGGCAAGGTCCACCTAACTACGGATGCGTGGACCAGTAAGCACGGTCAGGGACATTATATCTCCCTAACAGCACACTGGGTAAATGCAGTGGCGGCTGGGCCTGAGGCAGATAGCAGTTTGGCGCATGTCCTTCCACCACCGAGGATTGCAGGGCGCTTCAGTTTGCCTCCTGTTGCTAACTCCTCCTACTCCGCTTCCTCATCCTCTACCGCCTCCTCATCCGGTCAGCGTAACACCTTCACCACCAACTTCAGCACAGCCAGGGGTAAACGACAGCAGGCAGTTTTAAAACTTTCCTGTTTGGGTGAAAAACCCCACACCGCGCAGGAGTTGTGGAGAGACATGGAACAACAGACCAATGAGTGGTTGCTGTCAGTGAGCCTCAAGCCCGGCCTGGTGGTGTGCCATAATGGGCGAAATCTCGTAGCAGCTCTGGGCCTAGCCGGTTTGACGCACATCCCTTGCCTGGCGCATGTGCTGAACTTGGTGGTCCAGAGGATCCTTAAAAATTACCCCAATATGCCAGAGCTGCTGCAGAAAGTGCGGGCTGTGTGTGCGCACTTTCGGCGTTCTCACCCTGCTGCTGCTCGCCTGTCAGCGCTGCAGCGTAACTTCGGCCTTCCCGCTCACCGCCTCATATGTGACGTGCCCACAAGGTGGAACTCCACCTTGCACATGCTGGCCAGACTGTGCGAGCAGCAGCAGGCGATAGTGGAGTTTCAGCTGCAGCAATCACGCGTGTGTCGCTCTGCGGAACAGCACCACTTCACCACCAATAACTGGGCCTCCATGCGAGACCTGTGTGCCTTGTTGCGCTGTTTCGAGTACTCCACCAACATGTCCAGTGCCAATGACGCCGTTCTCAGCGTTACTATCCCAGTTCTATGCCTCCTTGAAAAAACGCTTCGGGCGATGATGGAAGAGGATGTGGCACAGGAGGATGAGGAGGAGGAGGAGGAAGCGGGATCATTTCAAAGGCTTTCAGGGCAGTCTTTCACAAGTGGCTACGAGGGTGGGTTCCTGCACCAACAAACGCCAGGTACACAATTGTCCGGCAGAAAGGGCACAGTTCTGGAGGATGACGAGGTGGAGGAGGAGATGGAGGAGGAGGAGGAGGAGGAGGAGGAGCCATTTTCACAGCAGGGTGGCACCCAGACCAGCTCGTGGCCATCACTGGTGCGTGGCTGGGGGGATACAGAGGACACAGACGATACACCTCCCACAGAGGACAGCTTTTCTTTGCCTCTGGGCAGCCTGGCACACATTAAGGATTACATGCTGCAGTGTTTCCGCAATGACCGCCGAGTTGCCCACATTTTAACTGGTGCTGATTACTGGGTGGCCACCCTGCTGGATCCCCGTTACAAGGACAACGTACCGTCCTTAATTCCCTCACTGGAGCGGGATCGTAAGATGCGCGAGTACAAGCACACGCTGGTAGACGCGCTGCTGGTGGCATTCCCACCTGACAGCGGGCGTACGGTGGAAGCACAAGACGAAGGCAGAGGAGGAGGAAGAGGTCGCCAACGCAGCCGGGGCACCGGCAGCACCTCAGAAGGCAGGGTTAGCATGGCTGAAATGTGGAAAAGCTTTGTCAGCACGCCACAACAACCAGCACCACCAGCTGAGATGGAACGTCTTAGCAGGAGGCAGCATTTCACCAACATGGTTGAGCAGTATGTGTCCACAGGCCTACACGTACTGGATGACGGGTCTGCCCCCTTTAACTTCTGGGTCTCCAAATTGGGCACATGGCCTGAGCTTGCCCTTTATGCCTTGGAGGTGCTGGCCTGCCCTGCAGCCAGTGTATTATCTGAATGTGTATTTAGCACGGCAGGGGGCGTTATCACAGACAAGCGCAGCCGCCTGTCCAGAGCCAATATGGACAAGCTCACGTTAATTAAAATGAACCAGGCATGGATCCCACAGGACTTGTCCGTACCTTGTGCAGAATAGACATGTATACCGGTGTTGTGACAAAAACTGTCCGGCCATCGGATTGTGTCTGGCCCATACTGCAAAGGCGCAGCGCTTGCGCAGTACAGAGGACAAGGAGATTCACAAAATCTCCGAAGATGAACGGCGCCTGCGCCGTGAGTGCAGGTTCAAACCCCACCATCCAAGTGGACATACGGTAGCACATAGTAACAGGGCCCCTCACGGGCTCGGTTCGATCGCCACGCTTCTGGCACGGCCTTACTTGGCTCGGCTTGAACCATGGATGGTGTGGCCTTCACCTGAACTCACCACGCAGGCGCCGTTCGTCTTGGGAGATTTTCGAAATCCCCTTGTCCTACATACTGAGCAAGCGCAGTACAGGGTGGACACTATTTGACGGGGGACAGAATTCGACACATCACCGGCCTTACCCAGCCATTGTTGTATTTTTGAACCAGTATTGGCTACCTCGTCCTCCTCCACCGCCGTTTCCACCTACACAGCCACATCCACCGCCACCTCAACCTCCTACTCCATATGGACCTCGTCCTCCTAGGTCAAGATTATAATTTTTATTTTATTTTTTTGTAGCGCACAGATCCTTTCCCCCTTACCTGCCTTAATGTTGTTGGCTCCTCGCAGGAGGGAGAAAGGCACACCGCACTACCAGCCCGTACCCTCCTATATAAAGAGGTTGAGCGGTGTACTTGACGGGCCGTGTCCACAGCCGGAGTCAAAACTCCTCCAGAGGATGATTCTCACTTCTACTGTAGGTAGAGGCAAGTCCTTTAATTCCCAGTAAAGTCAATGTCCACACCAGCTGAAATTACAACTCTTAGGCCTCGTACACACGGCCGAGATTCTCGTTGAAAAAAACATGTCGTTTTTTTCGACGAGATTCCTGGACAAGAAAATTGTCCCGGCCGAGTGTACACACGCTCGTTTCAAAGAAACCGCGGTTCTTTGAATGGAGCGTACGCGGTGACGTCATCGACTACGACGAGCATGCGCTCGTCACATTCGATGCCGTCGCCGCCATCTTGGTATACCCTACGTATGCCTAGGAAGCTACCGCGCATGCGTCGAATTCATTTCGAACATGCGCGGGCTTCCCGGCGGACAGGTAAGTGTACACACACTCACTTTTCTCGTCGAGAAACAGGCTGACGAGAATCTCGACGAGAAAATAGAGAGCAGGTTCTCTATTTTCTCGTCGAGGTTACTTGTCGGTTTTCTCGACGAGAAACCCGATAGCCGCGTACACACGACCGATTTACTCGGCAAGACATCTCTGCCAGCAAGTTTCTTGCTGGTTCTTGCCGAGAAAATCGGTCGTGTGTACGAGGCCTTATTCTCTCATGGCAAAATAAACTCTACTCGGATAGAAAAGGTTAGAGCAAAGAAACAGGACAGCTTAAGGTGTGGAGGAGGTCCAGGCACAAACGTAGCACATTCACTTCACTGCTTAGGTTTCTCAAACAGTTTTAGGTGCACGGTCTTTGCCACAGACCTTGAGGTTGGTCTCTGCCACAGACCGGGTGTACAAGGCCCCTGGCACGGACCTGGAGAACTTTGGTCTCTGCCACAGACCAGGGTGTATAAGGCCCCTGCCACGGGCCGGGTGAATAAGGCCTCTGATACAGTCAAGATGACCTTGAGCTTCTCCTTCTACGAACCTAGCCCATATCAAGGGGAAGACATCTCTCCAGGGAGTCAACAGACCCTTCCTTCACCGTGACTCCCGCATCGGTCCATCAGAATGATCCTCCCTTCCCTGGAACATGGTCCCCTACACGAGGCGGCACCCTAAGACTCCTCGACCCTTAGCGGACTCCAGACGAAGGCTCTGGACTCCAGGCTTTACTCCCGCACCTAGGCCTCCATACCCAGGGCAGCAGGAACTCCAGGATAGTACCTCACCCCGGGCTAAAGGTACCCGAGATGGAACAGGAACACATGCACCCAGGCCGAAGGCACCTGGGCGTGGACCCCACTGGACATCAGCCCCCAGGCCAAAGGTCTGCCCCTTTTATATGCTCTCCCGGCATGCACAGCAGGTTCCCCGCCCCGCTGTACTACTGCCAAGAGGGGACACAAAAGGCACAGCACTGTATCGGCGGTTCAACCCTAGCCTACCATGGCAACGCCACCTGTAGGCCGCAGGGAACTGCACACCAATACTGTCCCCCGAGGACAAAATGGTCCATGAATCCTACAGAATTAGGGTGTTTGAGCCTATTTACCACTCAAACACTTCCCTTAAATTTAGCACCCTGCTACATTTTTATTTCAAAGTATTTTATTTTCCCACTAGCTTATCCATTAAATTGAATAATTTATTCCAGAAAGGGCGTATTCTGGGGCATTCCCACCATATGTGTGGCATCGTGCCGTTGAGTTTCTGAGGTTCTTAATGACTTCCCGTACCTCTTCTGCTGAAAAGGGGGCCTCCAGCATTTTTTTTTTTTTTTATGTTATTTTAAGTTATTTCCCTATCCACATTTGTTTGCAGAGCACTTGCCATGCTCTTAACAACATTTTGCTGCCATTTGCAGCCCTCTAGCCCTTTCCATTACTTTTTTAGAGCCTTTTTAGTCCTTAGAAGTCCGGGTCCCCATTGACTTCAATGGGGTTCAGGTTCGGGTCCGGGTTCGGGTTAAAGTTCGGTCCCGAACCCGAACTTTTTTCCGAAGTTTGGCCGAACCCGTCGAACCCGAACATCCAGGTGTCCGCTCAACTCTACCTTCAAGTCCTCTGGGTCTATCTGCCTCCCTAACTCACTCTCCCATTGAAGATGGTAAGAGACATATGCATTCTTCCTCGAATCTTGGCGTTTGTGTATTTCTTCCAGATCTCTGCAGTAATCCAGTGTGAAACTTTGTCTCTGTGCAGGAGCTTCCTGTAATAAAGACCAGTCACTGCTGCTCTCTTTCCTTGCCCAGGATGACTGGTCTTGTTTCTGCTCGTCCTGTACTTTTCTGCAGGCAGCCTGTAGTGGGAGAAGCCTCATGGGTCCCTCCCACAGCTCTGCTCTCTGTACAGCACAGTGATAATGTCACTGCCACCTTTACAAAGCAATATCTGGGTTGGTAAAGGCATTTGGTGCACACATAGTAGATTTCAATCATTTGTGACTATTTAGGAATGTTATTATATTAATGTTATTGTGCCTGGAGTTCAGTTAAAAACAAACTAAACTGCCAGTCCTTGACCCTAACATTAATCTCCAAAACATAACCCCTAACACTAAACTCATTCTTTGCTTCTTATAATCACCTTGTCCTATGCTAGGGGCATCTATATCATTATTTTCCGCATGAAGAAATTATGCTGTTTCAATTTGTTATCTGTAATGTAATGTTCAACTTTAAAGCTGATCTGTAGACAACCTGAATATCCTGAATGTTATATTGTTAATGCCCAGTTATAGTGAGAAACATCTTTATTACCTGTGAATTCAGAAGCTTTATATATGAAATGAATTGAAGTTTTCCCCATTGACAGCCTATGCAGGACATCAAGGGAATTTTTGTGGCCATTGTGTGCAAAAGCTCCTTTGGGCTAGAATAGTGCAGTCCCTGACATACCTCCATCTCTAATCCACAGCAGCATAACAATTACAGGCCATATGATGGGTGGCAGGGCAGCCATCAGAAATTGTGGGGCCCCTTACACAGCCAAGCCAAGCCTAACCACTATAATTCCCCAGTGGCCATCCCACCGAATCCGCCCACTAGGCATCCCACCAAGTCCTTCAGTGCCTCAGCCCTTCTCACACCTGTACGCTCTCAGCCCCCCTCACACCTGTACACTCTCAACCCCCCCTCATACCTGTACGTACTCTGCCCCCCTCACACCTGTATGCTCTCAGCCCCCCACACCTGTATGCACTCAGCCACCTCACACCTGTCTGCACTCAGCCCCCTCACACCTGTACGCTCTCAGCCCCCCTAACACCTGTACGGTCTAAGCACCCCTCACACCTGTATGCTCTGAGCCCCCCTTCACACCTGTACGCTCTCAGCCCCCCTTACACCTCTACACTCTCAGCCCCCCTCACACCTGTATGCTCTGAGTCCCCCCCTTACACCTGTACACTGTCAGCCCCACTCACACCTGTACACTCTCAGCCCCCCTCACACTTGTACGCTCTCAGCCCCCTCACACGGTTTCCAGCGCCAGGCGGGCTATTTAAACTCAGTTGTTTCTCCAAAGCTCTGCTGTCTGATCTACACTGATCTACAGCATTCCTGTGCTTTACCTGATCGTCTGATCCTGATCCTGTGATTACCCAGCTTGCCCTGTGACTACCACTGCTATCCGCCTGCATCTGACCCCGGCTTTTCCACGACCTTGCACCTGCCTTATCCTCTGATCCATCCGTACCTGCCTGCTATTGACCCGGCTTGTCCAGTGACTCTGTTTCTGTCTCCTGCACCTGTTCCTGTACCGTCTATCTGTGTTTGACCCGGCTTGCATGAGCTTCCTGTGCATCAATCCTTGGAGCTACCTACCTGTGTCCAGCGAGTAAGTGGAAATTCTGCAGACACTAAGGGGTGTCTGTGCGGACTCTGATGTAAGGGGGGTCTGTGCGGACTCTGATGTAAGGGGGCTCTGATGTAAGGAGGGTCTGTGTGGACTCTGATGTAAGGGGGGTCTGTGCGGACTCTGGTGTAAGGGGGCTCTGTGCGGACTCTGATGTAAGGGGGCTCTGTGTGGACTCTGATGTAAGGGGGCTCTGTGTGGACTCTGATGTAAGGGGGCTCTGTGCGGACTCTGATGTGAGGGGGCTCTGTGCGGACTCTGATGTAAGGGGGCTCTGTGCGGACTCTGATGTAAGGGGGGGGGTCTGTGCGGACTCTGATGTAAGGGGGCTCTGTGCGGACTCTGATGTAATGGGGGCTCTGTGCGGACTCTGATGTGAGGGGGCCCTGTGCGGACTCTGATGTAAAATTCTAAACTTTTCCCATCTTCAGTCTCTGAAACAAAACACAAATTTTTCCTTCCAGGTGCAATGTGTTTGCTCTCTCCCTCATAATTGTAGCCTATCTTATAAAGACTTTAAAAGTGTTCCGCTATTTTCTTAGTTTCCATCTTTAGTCTCCAAAACAAAATAATATTTTTTTTATTTTACATGCTGTCTGCTTGCTCTCTCTCTCAGAAATTGTGACCTATCCAATAAAGGGCTTCAAATGTGTGCTGCAAACATGTTCACATTTTCTTCTTTAAAATTTTTAAACAAATCAACATTTTCCTTTTTCCCAGATAAAAAAGACAAAAAATCCCTAAGAAATTATGGCTTGTCCAAAAAGGCTTAATTGTTCTAGGGCTATACTGCAACATTTTTCCATCTTCGGAATGAAGAAACGGATTTTTTTTTCATATGTGATATGCCTGCTTAGAATTTGCAGCCTTTCCATACATGCTTAATATCTGTGGTGCAAATCTATAACATTTTTACATATTCAATCTCAAACATATTTTTTTTTATTTGCAGATGCAAGGTTCTTGCTTTCTCTCTTTCAGAAATTGTAACTTAGCCTTTAAAAGGTGTGCTGAAAAGAGTACAGTGGAACCTCGGATTGAGAGTAACGCGATTAACGAGTGTTTTGCAATACGAGCACTGTATTTAAAAAAATCCTAACTCGGTTTGCAAGTGCTGTCTCACAAAACGAGCAGCATTCAGGCCAAAGCGGTGTGCAGTACCACGTTTGGCCTGAGGAGGGGGTGCCGGAGCCGAGCGGAGCCAAACGGCGCAGATCGCAGCCGATTTGCGCCGTTCGGAAATGCATGGAAAGGCCCGAGGACACCTCGGCTGACCTCGGCAAACCTCAGGAACGGAGTCTTTCCGAGGTTTGCCGAGGTCAGCCGAGGTGTCCTCGGGCCTTTCCGGCCATTTCTGAGGCTCTCCGGCGCGCCCCCCACCTCTGGCCGCATGTGGTATTGCATGCCATTGAAGTCAATGAGGAACAAATAATTTTTGTTTCTATTGACTTTAATGGGGAAACTCGCTTTGATATGCGAGTTCTTTGGATTACGAGCATTCTCCTGGAACGGATTATGCTCGTAATCCGAGGTTCCACTGTATTTATTTATTTTCATTTTAAAACAAATTGATGCAATTTTTTTTTTTCCACATGTGATAGGCCCATTCATTCGCTCAGAAATTTCATCCGGTCCACACAGGCTTAAGATGGCGGTGCAAATCTGTACCATTTATCCATCTTTAGCATCTTGAAAAATATTTTTTTTTTTATTTCCAGTTGCAATGTGCTTACTTTTTCACTCAGAAATGGCAGCCTGTCCAAGCAAGGCTTAAAAGGCATGCTGCAAATCTGTACGATTTTTTGTTATTTAATCCTAGAAAAGCAATCATTTTTACATGCAATCTGTCTTCTCTTTCCCTGTTAAATAGTAGCCTATCAAAAAGGCTAAAAAAATACACTGTTGGTTGTTTAACCGCTTCCCTCCTGGCCCATTGTAAAAATATCATCCATGCCCATCCATGTCTCATCCACGCCCATCCATGCCTCATCCGTGCCCATCCATGCCTCATCCATGCCCATCAATGCATCATCCATATCTCAGCTATGCCCATCCATGCCTCATCCTTGCCCATCCATACCTCATCCGTGCCTCATCCATGCCATATCGGTGCTCATCCATGCCATATTCATGCCACATCTGTGCACATCCATGCCTTATCCGTGCCCATCAATTCCTCATTCATGCTCATCCATACTTCATCTGTGCCTCATACATGCCACATCCATGCCTCATCAATTGCAGCCATTATCAGTGTGATTTTGGCGTGCTATTAGTTAGTTAGTGTGCTATACTGTGCTATTTTGCTTCAATTGTCAGTGTAGAATATTAGTTTAGTGTCAGTCTAGGGATCGTGTCAGTGTAGTGGAGGACCATCTTTTAGCTTTGCATAGTGTGCAGCTACAGTAGGGACAGCTCAGATAGTTTCACTGTAGTGTAGTGAGACCGTGTAATTTATACATACATTAGTGTAGAGTAGGGACAGCTCAAATAGTTTCAGTGTAGTGTAGTGAGACCGTGTCAGTAATCTTTTTTTTATAACATCAAGTTTATTGAAAAGATATACTGACGGGTCAGATTGGGAGACGCAGCTCCCTTAAATGCGATCAGTACAGTATTGGCTGGAAAATAGGTAAACTTTAAGATTAACATTGATAAAAAAGATATTTAATAGTCATTAGCGAAATGTGGCTTTGGGTTGTATGTCAATAGCAAGGTGAGGATTGAATTAAATACTGCAGGTGTATAGGACAACATTGCTCAAAGGAGTGTAAGAAGAAAAGGTGGTAGAAAAGGAAAGGGAAGGATCCCGGAAAGAGGTAGGTACAAGAATTGAACAAAGTATTAGAAGTGGAGAAATCATCTCCGGAAGCTACAGAAAGGGTATTCATTGAGACATGGGATAAGAAGAAGCAAACATATGTATACTCATACAAGTCTAGTTCAATTATTATCAGGGTGTACATATATAGGAGGGGTGGTGTCAGGCACCGCCACTCGTCCAGCAATTCAAAGGGCCAATGGCCAAGCACATGTAAGCAGAGTCTCTCAGAACCAGCATAGAGGAACTAGGTGGCCAGGTCCACTGCTGTCGTGTCCTTGTATGCTTGTGAGAATTTGAAATGTATCCAAGGGGACCAAGTATCAAAAAATTTGTCAGTGTTGTCTGTAGACTGGGCCACCGTTTCCTCCATATCACATATCTCGGAAAACTCTGTGAAGTCAGTCCCGGATTGAGGGAATTCTGGTGGATTTTCAAAATAGCGGTATGAGTGCTTTCGCCGCATTCAATAGATGTTTGGTCAGAGAGTTTTTATATCTTTTGTAGGACTCATCCGTAATATGAAGCAGACAGCAAGCCTCATCAAGTTTAATTGTGGTTTCGGTGATTACCCGTATCTTCTCACAGACAGCTTCCCAAAAAGGAGTAATCACGGGGCACTGCCACCAAATATGGAGGAGATCACCCCGTTCTTTCCCACATCTCCAACACGTGTCTGGAACCTGTGGGAAACAGGTGTGGATCTTAGCAGGCGTTGCATACCAGTGGGTCAAGAGTTTGTAGGCCGTCTCCTGAGTTCTGGAGCTGAGGGAACACTTATGCGCAAAAGTGCAAGCTCTCTGCCATTGTTTGGCAGAAATGGGCATATTGTGTCAGTAATCTTGACATTAGTGTATAGCTAGAGTAGGGACAGTTCAGATAGTGTCAGTGTAGTGACGGTTTAACACTGTCTATTTGATTGCGTTACTGCCAGTTTAACGCCATTTACTTCTGTGTGCGTTACTGACAGTTTAACGCCATATCGTTTTGCGCGCGTTACTGCCAGTTTAACGCCATATCGTTTTGCGTGCGTTACTGACAGTTTAATGCCATTTACTTCTGTGTGCATTACTGACAGTTTAACGCCATATCATTTTGCGTGCGTTACTGCCAGTTTAACACCATATAGTTCTGTGCGTCATTGTACATTTGGCACATTATATTGCAGTATATTATATTGTGTCCGTGGAGTGTGTCTGTGTAGTGTGAGTACTCAAATTAAAGGGCACCAAACACCTCTTTACAAATAAAAATGTATTTATGAAAGGTATTGAATGCACTCACATGTGAAAACTAAAAACCAGGCGCCCCTGATGACACACTTTCGTGGAGAAACGTCAGGCTAGTGGAGGAAGGCTATACGCTACGTGCTGGGGGACGGACGGACGGATGAGCGCCATCTTAATGGTAGGAAGCGCTGGTCGCTTTCCTCAAACATATGCCTGGTTTTTAGTTTTCACATGTGAGTGCATTCAATACCTTTCATTAATACATTTTTATTCGAATGGGATGTCTGCGCAATGAGATGTATTCTTTTTATTTCTCAATACATGCATGTTTTCTACTGGAGTTGCTGTGGCTTTTCCACTGTTGATTCTTAAAGCACAGCCGGATTCTTTTAGTCCATTGAAGGAGGATTTGTGAAAATTTTATCTGAATGACCATTGCTTTAAAATTTGGAATCTGACCAGCTGCCAGGATTGGAATATCTTTTATGTGCATTTAATATGTACTGACGGTAAGAGTCAGTGTGTTTGGGTGCTGGTGGCGGTCTCCTCATCTTCTTTGCCATTGTTTTCTTCTCTCCCTTTGGACTTTTCATTTTGGATCCACACCTCATTTTGACATTGGAGTGATTATCATGAACTTTTTGATTTTTTGTTTTAGCGGTGCTCCCTGCATGTTGGGCCTCTGTATGTGACCAGGCTGTGAAAAAGTCTCACACACGTGCTATTGCCATATTTAGGAGGAGTAGCAGAATGTGTTTTGGGATGTAGTTGCAAGTATGTGTAGCGCCCTGCTCCTGATGACCAGGCGCTATGTTCAAATTTAGTGGGAGTCTGAGCTGGTAGTCAGCTCAGACTTGTAAAATTAAGGCTAATTCAGCGTCTGTTCCGGCTATGGCTGTGTTTTTGGAGGATTTCCCACTGTTTGCCTGTAGGTGGCGTTACCACCCCAGGCCAATGTCGGAACACAAACAGGCCAGAGTGCATTGGGTGTTTTTCCCCGGGCACAGTTTAGTGGGGAGTGGTCTCCTCGCTGAGCATGCAGGGGAAGGATACTTAAGGGGCAGACGCCATTTCTTGGGGCTCTTCTTCGCCTTGTGGCCCTCCTGGCTCGAGGCATGTGTTACTGGAATTTCAGCCGCGGAGCCACGTTGGCCCGAGGCTGCATCTATGCCAGGTAGGCCCAGTTGTCCTGACTGGGACCTGCACTTGAAGGTGATCCTGTGCTGTCCATCCTGCGGGAGGAAGCCACTCAATGGAGGAAACCAGGGGAGGACCTGTCCTAGAGGACCAAGTGGAAGGCTGGTATCTCGGGAGAGGCCTGGTAACTTTTTTGGAGGATGCACCACAGCCTATGTTACCTTACAGTCTGCCGGGATTGGCTTAAAGGCTCTAAGACTGTAAAGCTGGATATTTGAGTACTGAATCCTGTGGCAGAGGATCATTGAACAAGTTCATCTTTAATTCAGGGAGTCTGTGGCAGAGACTGTTAACCTGTTTTTGGCCGTGCATCATTTCGGCTGCTAGGCCAGGTGAGAGGGGCCTATACGGGTGATCAATACCCACTAGGAGTAAAGTGGTGAGAGTGACCTTGAAACTTAGAAACTCCCCAGTGATCTGCATCGTGTGCCTGAACCTTCCCCTAATCCTCCGTCCCTCCGCTTATGCAAGTTGTTGTGGAATAAAGCCTAAAAAGAAAGGATTATAACTTGTGTGGACATTGAAGTTTCTATAGACTCTCATCTCATCCCCTAGACAACGAAAGGGGAGGTAATGTGCAAGGCCCAAACTTAAATCAGCAGCTCCTACGGGGGTACCGCTACATATGCATATGCCATGTGAGAGAAATAACCTGCTAATATGACAATTTTGGGGAAAAAATTAAAATAAAATAAATCTGAATTTTGCAAAGAATCGTGGGAAAAAACTTACAACTTCAAAAAACTCACCATGCCTCTTACTAAATACATTGTAATGTCTACTTTCCAAAAAGGGGTCATTTGGGGGGGCATTTGTACTGTCCTGGCTTGTTAGTATCTCAAGAAATGGGATAGGCCGTCAATACATCAGGTGTGAACAGGTGTGATCAATTTTCAGTGATGGCACCATAGCTTGTAGACTCTATAACTTTCACGAAGACCAAATAATAAACACTGATTTTGGTTACTGTTACCAAAGATATGTAGCAGTATAAATTTTGGCCAAAATTAATGATGAAAAATTACTAATTTGCTAAATTTTATAACAGAAACAAAGAAAAATGCTTTTTTTTTGCAAAATGTTTGGTCTTTTTTCATTTATAGCGTAATAAATAAAAACCCAGTGGTGATTAAATACCACCAAAAGAAAGCTTTATTTGTGTGAGAGAAGGGCAAAAATGTATTTTGCTAACTGAGTAATTGTTATTCTAAATGCGAGAGCACTGAAAGCTGAAAATTGGCCTGGTTAGGAAGGGGGTATAAGTGCCCAGTGGGCAAGTGGCTAAATTGACAACTTTTTGTAAAAAAATAATAATTTAAATTTTCATTCTGCATTTTAGATAGTATTGTGCCCATACAGACAGTACTGTGCCCATACAGATAGTACTGTGCCCTTGCAGACAGTATTGTGCTCATACAGATAGTATTGTGCCCATACAGACACTATTGTGCCCATTCAGATAGTATTGTGTCCATACAGACAGTACTGTGCCCATGCAGACAGTATTGTGCCCATTCAGATAGTATTGTGTCCATACAGACAGTACTGTGCCAATACAGACAGTACTGTGCCCATACAAATAGTATTGTGCCACTGCAGATAGTACTGTGCCCATATAGACAGTACTATGCCCATGCAGATATATAATGCAGAGTATTGTGCCTATACAGATAGTATTGTTTGTGATTTATTGTGCCCACACAGGTAGTACTGTGCCCATACAGACAGTATTGTGTCCATACAGATAGTACAGTGCCCATGCAGATAGTACTGTGCCCATGCAGACAGTATTGTGCCCATACAGATAGTATTGTGCCCATACATACACTAATGTGCCCATGCAGACAGTACTGTGCCCATACAGATAGTATTGTGCCCATGTAGATAGTATTGTGCCCATATAGATAGTACCATGCCCATACAGATAGTATTGTGCTCATGCAATTAGTATTGTGCCCATATAGATAGTTCTGTGCCCATTCAGATAGTACTGTGCCCATACAGACAGTACTGTGCCCATACAGACAGTACTGTGCCCATACAGTTAGTACTGTTTCCATGCAGACAGTATTGTGCACATACACATGTGCAGTATAGTGCCCATACAGATAGTACAGTGCCCATACAGATAGTACTGTGCCCATGCAGACAGTATTGTGTCCATACAGATAGTATTGAGCCCATATAGACACTATTGTGCACATGCAGACAGTACAGTGCCTTGAAAAGGTATTCACACCCCTTGAAATTTTTCACATTTTGTCATGTTACAACCAAAAACTTAAATGTATTTTATTGGGATTTTATGTGATAGATCAACACAAAGTGGCACATAATTGTGAAGTGGAAAGAAAATGATAAATGTTTTTATTTTTAATTTTACAAATAAATATCTGAAAAGTGTGGTGTGCAATTGTATTCAGCCCCCTTTATTCTGATACCCCTAACTAAAATCTTGTGGAACCAATTGCCTTCAGAAGTCACCTACTTAGTAAATAGAGTCCACCTGTGTTTAATTTAATCTCAGTAGAAATACAGTTGTTCTGTGAAGCCCTCAGAGGTTTGTTAGAGAACCTTAATGAACTAATAGCATCTTGAATGCCAAAGAACACACCAGACCGGTCAGGGATAAAGTTGTGGATATGTTTAGAGCAGGTTTAGGTTATAAAGAAATATCCCAAGCTTTTAACATCTCACGAGCACTGCTCAATCTGTCATCCGAAAATGGAAAGAGTATGGCACAACTGCAGACCTACCAAGACATGGATGTCCACCTAAACTGACAGGCCAGGCTAAGACAGCATTAATCAGAAAAGCAGCCAAGAGACCCATGTTAACTCTGGAGGAGCTGCAGAGATCCACAGCTCAGGTTGGAGAATCTGTCCACAGGACAACTATTAGTCGTGCACTCCACAAATCTGGCCTTTATGGCAGAGTGGCAAGAAGAAACCCCTTGTTGAAAGAAAGCCATAAGAAGTCTCATTTGCAGTTTGAAAAAAGACATGTGGGGGACACAGCAAACATGTGGAAGAAGGCGCTCTGGTCAGATGAGACCAAACGTTAACTTTTCGGGCTAAATGCAAAACGCTATGTGTGGTGGAAAACTAACACTGCGCATAACCCTAAACACACCATCCTCACCATGATGAAGTCACGTGTTTTGACGTAACGCGTAGGGCGTGACCGGAGACTGACGTGGACGCACATCGGAAGTGAAGTGAGAAGGCACACAAACGCCGGTTTTTATCTTTACGCAAATTTTATGATTGTTTGATGTAAGAGTCCATTCATTTTCAATAAATACTCTAGTTTTTTTAATTCACTACGCTATGGGAGGGAGGCATATTTTTCCCTTTTTCCCTCTATCTATGTTTGTACTGGAGCCTTTAGACGCTTGATAGCTGGCTGGTATTTGGAATCCAAAAGCTTGGTGACCTGGTGGGTCAGAACAAGACATGAATACCCTAACAAAGATCGTGAGGTGGAATCTTACGAGTGTTGAAGGACCTTATATCGTTTGATGATGGTTATTTACTTTTTGGAGGTGAGAGTTCTGTGAGCACATACTAAGCCGGATGAAAAGAATATATATTTGAAATAACTGTAATATCAAGAACTACATGGATTAGAAATCTATTGGGACTATATTTTATTCTATCACTTTTGTCACATATATTATTTGTTATCATATTACTGCGCAAAATCACTTACTTATTCCATTTTCATTTATGTGTATTGTGAACACTATTAGGTTTTGCAGCTGGTTTTAATTTTGGTGATTATCATTATTTTTATTCATTCACTTTTTGTGTTTATTCACAATTGGCACTATATTTGGTAGCGCAAAGGATTCTATATGATATTTCTGACCCTTACTGACCCCCTGAAACCCATCCATGGACCCCTATGTGGTCCATGGACCCCAGGTTAAGAACTCCTGCTCGTTTTTTTTTTTTCAAGAACAAAAATGAAATAATTTCCCCCCCTAAATTCCAGACCTAGGCCCAAATCAATCCGCTTTCTATACTCTCTCCAGCCACTGTGCCATATTTTGGCTGTGGTCTCTAAAACTCTGATATCAATGTTATATTTTTTTTAGTTTGGCAAATCAGTTGCCTCATCTCTGGAATGGGGGTTTGTGCTTTGGAGGTGTTTTGGTCCACTATGTGTTGACACATTTTTAAACTTTGTACACAATACAGAGTAGTATTTAAAATAAGATCACAAGGGACTAAGTGACTTGCTTAGCCACTGTTTGGAAATGTGTACGAAGTTGCGAAGTTGATAGCGCTAACTAGATTTGCCCTCCCCAATACCCAATGTTTAACAGACCTTTGCCTACTTTCCCAGAAAATGGTCATTACTGATTTCTAAGATTTGGCTTCCATTGACTGCAGTTGATATCAGATTTGGGATCCAAACTTTGGTAACAAACCTGCATCAAACTGAACCCAGGAACATTTGCCTCATTTCTAATAGTGACTTTAATTGAAACTCACAGATTTCTCCAGCCTGCAGCTAGGGGCATTTAAAGATTTGATAATGTGTTATCATTTAATTGACTTTTACCGCTAAAACATCATAAAGTAAAATTAGCTTATCTATGTATATGTGCATTGGATGACTTGAAATACATTTTTGATCATAAAAAAGCAAATAACATACAATGATGACAATATTGCATACCTTATGCTTTTGTGAATTCAGGTAATGATGACCAGTATCTTATTGTTCAAATATGTTTATATTGACAGACATATGGAAAATAGAGTTCTTTTTAAATCAATGGCGATTATTTAATAAGAATGGCTAATTTTAGGTACATGTATAATAAACCATATAATATATTTAGTTAGATAAAAATGATTGGCCAAACGGATCTGATCATCATGATAGCATATTTAGGCCTGTTTCACACTGGTTTCAGCTTGTATAAGAGCAGTGTGAACAGTAGGCTTTGCCAAAGCATTTGCAGAGCTTTAGCTAACTTTGTTGAAGTGTTTAAAATACCATTCAGCTCCAGTTTGTAAATGTTCAACATAGATCCTATTGGGAGTGCTGATTGCCACTTTAAACAAGCTGTGAGCAGGCTTTCAAAACTTCCTGAAGCTTGTTGAAAGCCTGCTGAAGCCTACTAGCAACTTGCTTAACCACTTAACGACCGCCCACTGTAAAAATACGTCGGCAGAATGGCACCGACAGGCAGAATCACGTATATCTACGTGACTGCCTTTGTATAGTTGGGGGGTCCGATCGGACCCACCTTCTTTACAGTGAGCGGCCGTTATTCGTTTGGGAGCGATCAGGGATGAGGGGACAGCCGTTCGATTCTGGCCACCCCCTCTCGATCGCTCCTAGCAAATCGAATCCTTCCCCTGCCTGTGTAATGTTTACACAGGCAGGAGGAAGTGATGTCATCTCTCCTGCGGCGCTCACATATACCGAGCGCCGCACAGGAGAAGATGCAGGTTAGTGCACAAAACACTACACTGACACCAGGACACATAGGCACATAAATCGCCCCCCGCAGGCCCCCCAAACACCCCCAGATCACCCCCCAGCCCCCAGTCACAGTGTCACTGATTGCAGTGACCATTTATTTACTGATCACTGCAATCAGTGACATATGTGACTGTAAAAGTATCACTACATTTAGTTTTAGGTCCAGTGTAGCCCCCTAACCCCCCCTAATAAAGGTTTAACCCCTGATCGCCCCCCAGATAACCCTTTCACCCCCTAGCACCGCCGTCGCTAAGCGATCATTTTTCTGATCGCTGTCTTAGCGTCGGTGATGCAGATCGGTAGCCAGTAATTTTTTTTAGGTTCGCTGCAGGTTTTTATAGCGTCAGGTACCCCCATATATTACCTAATAAAGGTTTAACCCCCTTGATCGCCCCCCAGATAACCCTTTCACCCCCTATCACCACTGTCGCTAAGCGATCATTTTTCTGATCGCTGTCTTAGCGTCGGTGATGCAGATCGGTAGCCAGTAATTTTTTTTAGGTTCGCCGCAGGTTTTTATAGCGTCAGGTACCCCCATATATTACCTAATAAAGGTTTAACCCCCTTGATCGCCCCCCAGGTAACCCTTTCACCCCCTATCACCACTGTCGCTAAGCGATCGTTTTTCTGATCGCTGTCTTAGCGTTGGTGATGCCGATCAGTAGCCAGTAATTTTTTTTAGGTTCGCCGCAGGTTTTTATAGCGTCGGGTACCCCCATATATTACCTAATAAAGGTTTAACCCCCTTGATCGCCCCCCAGGTAACCCTTTCACCCCCTATCACCACTGTCGCTAAGCGATAGTTTTTCTGATTGCTGTCTTAGTGTCGGTGATGCCGATCGGTAGCCAGTATTTTTTTTTAGGTTCGCCACAGGTTTTTATAGCGTCAGGTACCCCCATATATTATCTAATAAAGGTTTAACCCCCTTGATCGCCCCCCCAGGTAACCCTTTCACCCCCTATCACCACTGTCGCTAAGCAATCGTTTTTCTGATCGCTGTCTTAGTGTTGGTGATGCCGATGGGTAGCCAGTAATTTTTTTTAGGTTCGCCGCAGGTTTTTATAGCGTCAGGTACCCCCATATATTATCTAATAAAGGTTTAACCCCCTTGATCGCCCCCCAGGTAACCCTTTCACCCCCTATCACCATTGTCGCTAAGCGATCGTTTTTATGATAGTTGTCTTAGTGTCGGTGATGCCGATAGGTAGCCAGTAATTTGTTTTTAGGTTCGCCGTCAGGTTTTTATATAGCGTCAGGTACCCCCATATATTACCTAATAAAGGTTTTAACCCCCTAATTGCCCCTAGTTAACCCTTTCACCAGTAATCACCATATAAGTGTTACGGGTGACGGTGGTTAGTTAGTTTGCTTTTTATAGTGTCAGGGCACCCGCCGCATATAACCCAATAAAGGTTTAACCCCCTGATCGCCCGGCGGGTGATATCAATTAGGTTTTAGCGTCAGAGAGGGTCTGCGTCACACCCCAGGCAGCGTCAGGTTAGTGCCAGTAGCGCTAACACCCACGCGTTAAGCATACACCCCCCTTAGTGGTATAGTATCTGAACAGATCAATATCTGATCTGATCAGATCTATACTAGCGTCCCCAGCAGTTTAGAGTTCCCAAAAACGCAGTGTTAGCGGGATCAGCCCAGATACTTGCTAGCACCTGCGTTTTGCCCCTCCGTCCAGCCCAGGCCACCCAAGTGCAGTATCGATCGATCACTGTCACTTACAAAACACAACACACATAACTGCAGCGTTCGCAGAGACAGGCCTGATCCCTGCGACTCCAGTGCTGTAGGAGGTGATTTCACCACCACAGTTAAAAAAAAAAAGCATATATGCCGAAGCATTGGGGCAGCAGGGGCGGAGGAGCGGAGGAGCAATTTTGCTCCTAATGCCGCGTACATACGGTCGAAATTCCGACTGAGGCTTGCCCATGGAAAAGTCTGACCATGTGTACGCGGCATAACTTTTGTGGGAAGATGCCCCCATGCTTCGGCATATTTAAATGGTGCATGTATGCCCATCATTAGAAGTGGGTGGATGAAGGGCGGTATTCTAATGGTGGGCATACCCACCAATCAATATTTTTTTTTCGTTCAGCCAACAGGCTGCATGAGAAAAAATATTACAATACATGTCCAACAAGAACCAGCAACGTACTGGTATGTTGCTGGACTTTGAATGTTTATACCAGAATGATGCCTGCGGGTTTAGGTATCATCTTGGTATCATTCTTTTCAGCCAGCGGCCGGCTTTCATGTAAAAGCAATCCTAGTGGCTAATTAGCCTCTGGACTGCTTTTACAAGCAGTGGGAGGGAATGCCCCCCCCCGGATATAAAAAGCGCCATTGGGAAATTGGGAAAGCATTTTATCACACCGATCTTGGTGTGGTCAGATGCTTTGAGGGCAGAGGAAAGATCTAGGGTCCAATAGACCCCAGTTTTTTCAAAAAAAGAGTACCTGTCACTACCTATTACTATCATAGGGGATATTTACATTCCCTGAGATAACAATAAAAATGATAAAAAATAAATAAATATGGAAGCAACAGTTTAAAAATAAAATAAAAAAGCAAAATTAATAATAAAAAATAAAAAATAAAAGCACCCCTGTCCTGCCCTGCTCTTGCCCAATGGCGAACGCAAGCGTCGGTCTGGCGTCATATGTAAACAGCAATTGCACCATGCATGTGAGGTATCACCATGAAGGTCAGATCGAGGGCAGTAATTTTAGCAGTTGACCTCCTCTGTAAATCTAACGGAGTAACCTGTAAAGGCTTTTAAAGGCTTTTAAAAATGTATGTAGTTTGTCGCCAATGCGCGTTTGTGCGAAATTTTAAAGCTTGTCATGTTTGGTATTTATGTACTCGGCCTAAGATCATCTTTTTTATTTCATCAAACATTTGGGCAATATAGTGTGTTTTAGTGCATTAAAATGAAAAAAAGTGTATTTTTTCCCCAAAATATGCGTTTGAAAAATCGCTGCACAAATACTGTGGAGAAAAAAAAAATGCAACACCCACCATTTTAATCTGTAGGGTCTTTGCTTTAAAAATATATATAATGTTTGGGGGTTCAACATAATTTTCTTGCAAAAAAAAAAATGTTTTCATGTAAACAAAAAGTGTCAAAAAGGGCTTTGCCTTCAAGTGGTTAGAAGAGTGGATGTAAGCTTCCTAATGTTGTGTATAAAATGCCAGCACACTTCAAAACCCCCCCAAATGACCCCATTTTGGAAAGTAGACACCCCAAGCTATATACTGAGAGGCATGTCGAGTCCATGGAATATTTTATATGTTGACACAAGTTGCGGAAAAAAGACAATTTATTGTTTTATTTTTTATTTTTTGCACAAAGTTGTCACTAAATGATATATTGCTCAAACATGTCATGGGCATATGTGGAATTACACCCCAAAATACATTCTGTTGCTTCTCCTGATTTTTGATTTCACTTCTCACTGCCTATCACAGTTTCGGAGGCCATGGAATGCCCAGATGGCACAAAACCCCCCCAAATGACCCCATTTTGGAAAGTAGACACCCCAAGCTATTTGCTGAGAGGTATGGTGAGTATTTTGCAGATCTCGCTTTTTGTCACAAAGTTTTGAAAATTGAAAATAAAAAAGAAAAAAAAAAATTTCTTTCTTCATTTTCAAAAACAAATGAGAGCTGTAAAATAGTAGACATGTGCACACTGAAATATTTCGTTTCGGAATTTCGTTTTCATCCGAAAAATAAATTTATTTAGTTACTCTCGAAATTCGTTTTTATTTATTTCATTTTTCGTTAGAAATTGCATTCGTCCGAAAATCTGAATTAATTAAGGTCGAATCTGTCATTGAAGGCTTATGGTGTCTGTCGAATGTTCAAAGAAGATTTGACGGAGCAGTGAAACTGTACGACGCTGCAATCATACATTTCCGGTCGAATGTTCCGCCCACAAGCTATAGAAGAATTCTAATGTTGTATGACTAGTAATAATTATATTTATTCATTACTATTACTAGTCAACCAACATTAGAATTCTTCTATAGCCTATGGGCGGATGCATTTGACCGGAAATGTACGATTGCAGCGTCGTACAGTTTTGCTGCACCGTCGAATCTTCTAACTTTCGATGCTTTGTCGAATCTTCGTCATTCTAGCTATTTTACTGCTCCTCCTCTTTGGTTACAATCAGCCAATAACATTCATCATCAACTTTATTTTTATTTTACTTCCCCCACCCAATTCCAGCAGTGATCTTTTCTCTCTATGTCAAATCTTTTCTCTCTATAATAACAAATCTTTTCTCTCCTATGTCGAATCTTTTCCCTCCTATGTCGAATATTTTCTCTCTATAATGTCGAATCTTTTCTCTCCTATGTCGAATCTTTTCTCTCCTATGTCGAATCTTTTCTCTCCTATGTCGAATCTTTTCTCTCCTATGTCGAATCTTTCTCTCCTATGTCGAATCTTTTCTCTCCTATGTCGAATCTTTTCTCTCCTATGTCGAATCTTTCTCTCCTATGTCGAATCTTTTCTCTCTATAATGTCGAATCTTTCTCTCCTATGTCGAATCTTTTCTCTCTATAATGTCGAATCTTTTCTCTCCTATGTAGAATAATCTTGGACTAATAGAGTTAAGGTTAGGCACATTTGACCACAGGTTCGATAGACACAGATTGTTATTGTCAGCATCACGTCGAATCTCCTATCTATATCGAACTGTTGTAGCAACGAAAACGAAAATAAAGCATTTGTTTATGTCGGATCTTTCGGTTTTCGGATTCTGTGCTTTCGTTTTCGTTTGTTAAAACGATAACGAAAATAGCTGAAATTCGGACGAAAATTCATTCGGACGAAAACGAATGCACATGTCTATAAAATACTCACCATGCCTCTCAGCAAATAGATTGGGGTGTCTACTTTCCAAAATGGGGTCATTTGGGGGGTTTTGTGCTATTTTGGCATTTTATGGCCTTCGAAACTGTGATAGGTAGTGAGGAGGGAAATCAAAAATTTGCGCCCTTAGAAATCCTGAAGGCGGTGCTTGGTTTTCGGAGTCCCGTACGCGGCTAGGCTCCCAAAAAGTCCCACACATGTGGTATCCCCGTACTCAGGAGAAGCAGCAAAATGTATTTTGGGGTGTAATTCCATATATAACCATGGCATGTGTGAGCAATATATTATTTAGTGACAACTTTTTGTAATTTATTTTGATTTTTTGTCATTATTCAATCACTTGGGACAAAAAAAAAATATTCAATGGGCTCAACAGGCCTCTCAGCAATTTCCTTGGGGTGTCTACTTTCTAAAATGGGGTCATTTGGGGGGGTTTTGTGCTATTTTGGCATTTTATGGCCTTCGAAACTGTGATAGGTAGTGAGGAGGGAAATCAAAAATTTGCGCCCTTAGAAATCCTGAAGGCGGTGCTTGGTTTTCGGGGGCCCGTACGCGGCTAGGCTCCCAAAAAGTCCCACACATGTGGTATCCCCGTAGTCAGGAGCAGCAGCAAAATTTATTTTGGGGTGCAATTCCACATATAACCATGGCATGTGTGAGCAATATATCATTTAGTGACAACTTTTTGTAATTTTTTATTTTTTTTTGTCATTATTCAATCACTTGAGACAAAAAAAAAATATTCAATGGGCTCAACATGCCTCTCAGCAATTTCCTTGGGGTGTCTACTTTCCAAAATTGGGTAATTTGGGGGGGTTTTGTACTGCCCTGCCATTTTAGCACCTCAAGAAATGAGATAGGCAGTCATAAATTAAAAGCTGTGTAAATTCCAGAAAATGTACCCTAGTTTGTAGACGCTATAACTTTTGCGCAAACCAATAAATATACGCTTATTGACATTTTTTTTACTAAAGACATGTGGCTGAATACATTTTGGCCTAAATGTATGACTAAAATTGAGTTTATTCGATTTTTCTTATAACAAAAAGTAGAAAATATCATTTTTTTTCAAAATTTTCGCTCTTTTTCCGTTTATATCGCAAAAAAATTCAATCGCAGAGGCAATCAAATACCATCAAAATAAAGCTCTATTTGTGGGAAGAAAAGGACGCAAATTTTGTTTCGGTACAACATTGCATGTCTGCACAATTTACAGTTAAAGCAGCGCAGTGCAAAATTCTGAAAACAGCTCTGGTCCTTTAGCTACAAAATGGTTCGGGGCTTAAGTGGTTAAAGTGGCAATCAATGCTCCCATTAGATTCTGTATTCAACATTTACAAACTGGAGCTGAGTAGTGCTTTAAGGCTGGGTTCAGACTAGTGATTGCAGTGGCTCACAGCAGGAGTCCGATGCATCTCTATTCACTGTTTCAGGTCTGATTTTAGCCCGAATTTTGGGCTGAATTTGGACCTGAACTGGACCAAAAGACACACAGGACTCTTGTGCAATTCGCACTGGAGCCGCTGCAGAGATGTGTGAACCTAGAGTTGCCACCTCATCCCTTTAAAACCGAACACATATTAATTACATTAATTGGATTCGGGGAAACCCACTTCCCATTCGCAATAGTGTGAACCCAGCCTAAAGCTTCAAAAAAGCTTGCTGAAAGCTCTGCAACTACTATGTCAACGATTGCTGTTCATACTGCTCTTATACAAGTTGAAGCCTGTGTGAAACAGGCCTTAACCACTTAAGCCCCGGACCATTTTGGATAGTTAATGACCAGGCCCCTTTTTGCGATTCCGCACTACGTCGCTTTAACTGACAATTGCACGGTCGCGCAACGTGGCTCCCACACAAAATTGACGTACTTTTTTTCCCACAAATAGAGCTTTCTTTTGGTGGTATTTGATCACCTCTGCATTTTTTTTTTGCGCTATAAACAAAAATAGAGCGACAATTTAAAAAAAAATGAAATATTTTTTACTGTAATAAATATCCCCCAAAAATATATATAAAAACATATTTTTTCCTCAGTTTAGGCTGATACGTATTCTTCTACATATTTTTGGTAAAAAAAAAAATTTTTATACTAGTAATGGCGGCGATCAGTGATTTTTTTCGTGACTGCAACATTATGGCGGACACATCGGACACTTTTGACACATTTTTGGGACCATTGTCATTTTCACAGCGATCAGTGCTATAAAAATGCACTGGTTACTGTAAAAATGACACTGGCAGTGAAGGGGTTAACCACTAGCTGGCGCTAAAGGGGTTAAGTGTGTCCTGATGAGTGTTTCTAACTATGGGGGGGTTGGGCTCTGTGTGACATGACACCGATCTACGCTCCGAGTACACGGAGCCGAGATCCGTGTCATTGTCACTAGGCAGAGCAGGGAGATGCTTGTTTACACAAACATCTCCCTGCTCTATGCCTCCGTGAGACGATTGCGGGGATCCCCGCGGTGATCGAGTCCGCAGGAACCGCGGTCCGTCTCACGGGGAAGGTAGCGGGGTCGCGAGCTTGCCGCCGCCAGCGCGCGCGCAACCCCCACGTCAGGCAGTTAAAGGGGACGTACAGGTACGTTGATGTGCCTGTACGTGCCATTCTGCCGACGTATATCTACTGGAGGCGGTCGGCAAGTAGTTAAAGTTCATCTTTGACTTCCTTCCACCATCTTTCCCTAAGGGGTTTAGGCTTCCATCAGCGCTTGGTGTCCTCATCCCCTGCTCGCGATGCTTGTCCAGTCTCCGGATGTATTCTGTTCTCCGGCACAGGGGGAGGGAGGTGAGCGTCCCCTCCACCAGCGCCTACAGTGGGTGCTTGCACCGCTAGATGGCGCTGTAACAGTGCCGTGCCATCCCATGTCCATCGTTGGGCGCTCTGGAGTGACGCGGTGCGTGAGTGTGGAGACGCATGACGCCATTGCGGCGCCGTTGGGGCCCCGTGCGCGTGCACCTCGCTCTCTGAGACGCCGTGGCTCACTCAGCGATGGAGGTTGTACCAGGACATCGTCCACTGGGATGACGAGGGGGCCACTCACGGGGAACCTTTGCGGACGGCAGAGGGAGGGACTAAGCACCTGTCCTTCATTAGGATAATTTACTAATTAACATACAGGTAAGATGGCTATTTAAACCACACCTAACACGGGGGAATGTCTGTTGACTTCCTGAGACGCACATCATTCCTGATTTTTCACCGTCTGGGAGGTAAGCATGCCACCAGCAAGCCTGGGCTTTAAACCATGCACATATCCATTGACTTATCTAATTATGCATTACATTGTTATTTCTTGAAGGGTTCGCACCTTACAGTGTTTCCACCAGCGCTTATAGACTCACAAGCTCGGCAATGTGAGTATAAGCTACATACAGCTTATTTTATACCATGATTTTCAGCACACCTTGTTGCTATTCACTAAATGTCCCTCACCGGTCACAACACACATGCATCACCCCTTTTTATACTTATTTATTTATAATTATTTATTTTAATTATTTCATATTTTTTCTCACTCACATTCAACTAACCCCTTTTTTTCTCCACTATTTCTCTTTTCTATTGCTTTCATCACATTTCCTTTTTTTCATTTTTTCATCTTTGGTTTCTTACTCAATTATTTATTTATCTTTCCACCATACACATTTACCATCATTGATTTTTTATATTTATCTACGGTATACATCAATCACTACACCATTTCACATTTTCATTTACACTCATTTATTCACATAATTCACTAAGATTCTGAATATTAATCTAATCTATTTCCCTACACAATAAAAATTCCTACATAAGAACATTATTTGAGTATAAATGTAAGAACATGTAAATACTTATGGCCAGCATTTTGGTCAATAAACCAATGCTGGCGCCTTAGGGCATACATTTAGTCATACCAGTTCAAAATATAATTAGCACCAGCAACGTTTGCAAGAATTGCTTTTACCGTCCCAGTGTGTTAGACATAAAGCTCACCCCCATCGAGTCTATATGTATAGCCTAATATAGATCAATAATATAATATATGGATTACATTGAAAATGATTACTATTATTATAAATCCCTAGGTGCTTGGCAGTTGGTACTTAGTTACCCACCTACACCAGCTGCTTTCTTGTCCGCATGTGGGATCCCCACACAAGTGCGTGACCCCTTGTGAGCAGATAGGCATGTGGAGCGGACCCTTCGCTGGGCACGGGGCGGACACTTAAGAAGCGCGGTAGCCTCCCCCCCTCCCCCGGAAAACTTGGTGAGACTTCAAGGAGTCAAAGTGTGCTTTTTAATCTCCGGTTGAGCCATACCATGTGGCAAAGAGGGTAAACATGAAAAGATTTATTCTAGAAGTAAATATATGTATAGCATCTTTTTCTTCATATAGCTGTCTCTCTGTTGATTGATATTGATTACCAAAAAAAATACTACATATAAACCTAAACTTAAATCACTTGTCCTATCTTATAAGAGATGCTTGCAATATTCTCTAACTTTAATATGATGTTGTTCATTAATATTTCACAGAATGTAAGACCCCCTGAGGAAGACCTGAATGGGTTGAAATGCATCAGGGCTTTTTGAATGCATCCTATGCCTCAATTATGTATGATTTCATTATTTATTTTGTATCCATTATCTGTACATGAACCAATACCCTTGTATGTACTGTATTTGGCTTTGTAAATACCGGAGGTCATAAAATTCATGAATTGATTCTTTTTTAACCTACAAGTGCTAAGCACCTCTTTTTCATCAATAAAATCCTTTTTTATAAATTTGGATCTCTTTATACTTTTTGCTGCTAAAAAAATCCCACGGGAAATTCCTTCTCCATGTCTATAGTGGTTAAAGTTTATGTCCAGTTAATTTTTATCTTTAGGTTTTGATTACAGTGGTGGAATTCTATAGTGTTTACACTGATTTTGTACCAAAAAAATACAAGCTTTTATATATAAATAAAATGTTCTTTATTTATATTACTGTCTGTGTCTTAAAGGTCCTAATCACACAATTGCTCCTGAGTTTGCAGAGAAGAAATAGTAGAACCCCTGTTGGGTTCTTACTGCTGTCTGGGGCTGTGTTAAGAGAGATTTCCCCTTACTTCCTCTCAGAGTTTCACCAGACAGGAAGTAAAGAACATCAGTAATGCCCCGTACACATGACCGGTTTTCCTGTAGGAAAAAGTCTGATGAGAGCTTTTGGTCGGGAATCCCGACCGTGTGTATGCTCCATCAGACTTTTTCCAACAGGAAAACTGGCGGAAAAAAAAGAGCAGGATCTCTTTTTTCCCGTCAGGAAAAAAATCCTAGCAGGAAAACCGTTCGTCTGTATGCTTTTCCGACGGGAAAAAAACACGCATGCTCGGAAACAATTCGACGCATGCTCGGAAGCATAGAACTTGATTTGGTCGGCTCGTCGTAGTCTTTTACATCACTGCGTTCTTGGCAGTCAAGAGTTCACCAGACTTTTGTGTGACCATGGGTATGCAAGGAAGGCTTGAGAGGAATTCCGTCTGTTTTTTTTTTTCCAACGGGAAAACCGCTCGTGTGTACGTGGCATCAGAAACCCAGAAAGCAATAAAAAAGCTGACAGTTATTCTAGCTTTTGCCTACTCCACAAAAAATTGCTGACTGTATCCCAGTTTCAGATTTTCCTTTAATTTTTGTTGAGTGAAACTGTTGTTATTGGGACAGTTGAGAAATCTTTCAAACAAAACTCCAGTAAAACTTCAACATGGGGTTCTAATACTTCACTTTCTATCCAAAACTAAAAAAAATGGCTGAACATAGAATTTTAAATTGATTGCATAACACCTAATACAGATGTAGCTTGTAGAGTTTCCTTTTAACAGGTATTTAGGGATTGTTCAGGGTGTGGAACGAACACTGACAATTAGGTTGGGCTCATCTTATCAGAAAGGTGAGCTCTTTAAGATGTGAGATGGAACCATTCATAACCTGTGTTCCATTATGTTACACTCTAAATTCCACTGCCAGCTAATGAGAATCTGTTAACGTTTGATGAACCAAGCCAACCATTTTAGTGGTAGCTGCTAATAGACCTATGGGAGGGTAATTTCCTGAAGTCATTTCCATCCATAAGCATGGATGTTTATTTAACTATGGTAACTGGTACAGTTTTGAATACACAGACTGTGACAAATACTAATGTAACATTGGAAGTGTTTCTGTGGCAGTACATTTGCAAAATGTGTACAATGGCATAAGAATCATTGAAAAACTTTGCAAACTTTAACTGATTGAGTTTAGATGAAGACAAGGTAAATTAATGGTCTTAAAAAAAGGTTTTGTAGATGCAAAGTAAAACTTTGGTATTACAATTACTTTTTAGGTATACGGTTGCAGAATAAACCAAAAGATCACATTTTGTAATAACCCCTCTTCACAAAAAGATTAAATTTGAATGGAAAATTTGTGTACAACTTTTAATGAAGTATGAGTTCTCACTTTTCCTATCAGACTACTAAAGTTTTCTACACAGGTAGGGTTTAATTTACTAAAACTGGAGCTGATTGGCTACCATGCACAGCTGCACCAGATTTTACACTCTCCAGTTTTAGTAAATCAACCCTGTAGTGATAACTTTTCATTTCATTCACATCATTTTTCTCCGCCCCGATAAACATTTTAACATTGCAGAAAGGTAAGTTTCTATATGGCTGCCATCATGTCAGCTTGGCATCCTTACTGAGAATAAATAGGTGAAGTTAAAACACAGTGATGGATCCAGAATAACTTAAAGTGGAGTTCCACCCAAAAATGGAACTTCCGCTTTAAGTACTCGTGACCCCCTGACATGCCACATTTGGCATGTCATTTTTTTGGGGGGGGCAGGTACCTCGTTTTTACAGGTACCCAGCTCCCACTTCCTCTCCTGGAAGGAAGTTCACATCTCCCCCCTCCCTGCAACCTTCTGGTATACGTCACAGGTCCCAGAAGATTGCCCGGCCATTCATAACGCGCAGCACAGCTCGCACATGCGCAATGCGCACCCGGGTGTGAGGCCACAGCCGGGCGCTTACACTTGCAATGCCGGTGCCGCAGAGAGGAGGGGGAGAGAGGCCAGGCTTCAGGCGGCCGCATCGCTGGACTATGGGACAGGTGAGTGTCTGTTTATTAAAAGTCAGCAGCTACACTTTTTGTAGCTGCTGACTTTTAAATGGGCGAAACTCTGTTTTAAGAATAAGAATACTGCAAACATTCATAATCCTTTTGCCCATAAAAAAAGGCCAATAGAAAATATAAGTTCTACTAGTGACTCCCTGGTATTAGAACTCAACGCAGTCTTCTGAAAACATCACCCCAATTTATGTACAATTTGTTGATTTTGCAGAGCCAAGTGGATCGGTAATGCATATCTCATGAAATCATTTTAGAATTGAGCATGGTTTTGGAAAAGGAAAATGCAAGCTGTGTTGAGAATTTTATTGTTTGATTTCAACAACCTTTTATATATTTGTTGAGCCCCTTTCCAACCAAAAATGCTCAACTCCAGATAAAACGTATTTTGTTTTCTATATAGCAGGTAAAACTCAGATTGGGTGCTTTGACACCTCACTCCTACATAATTGTAGGAGATGTCCAGGTGATACAGTGGCAGGAGAGGCTTCCACTGCAGCGGCATAGCGCCCCTCCCAATACTTATCTGTAGGTACAGTAGCTTTTAGGCTCATGACATCATTCCCAAGCAGTATTCTCAATGCTCCTCTCAGGCAGACCTTGACAGACTTTGTCTAGGCACAATCATTGGGTTGGAGCTAAAAAATTACTGTTTAATTTAAAAAAAAGCATGGCTTGCAAAAACAAATATAGTCCCTGTATATTGTAACTTACAGAGAATGTATTTATGCTTTCTTAGGAAGCTACTTATGATTCAACTTTTAATATACCTTCAAAACAATAAACTGGTCTATATGAAATTCCCATTTCATTGTTTCCAATATCTTGAGACAGTTAAGTAGATCGCTGTAAATATGTTAAATGTGTTTGTTTCTTTTCAGCTAACCACCCTTTCAGAAAAACAACGGGGAAGCACTTTAAATTTTTTATCATGATGTTTGGATACATGTTTGGAATTTCTGCTGGTATATTTACATAGATTTTCTGCCAAACACTCATAAATAATCAATTTAGAAAACCAAACAAGAAGAAAAAACTGTCTAAATAAATATCAGTTATAATCTGCAGTTTATTCATCAGATTAAATGTTATATGTTCTGAAATAAAAAGCAGGTTGTTGGGCCAGTCACATCTTTCTTCTTACCTCTTTGTGGCAAAGCGATCAAAACAATCCAAGCAAAGAATTTAAGAGCTTAACGAAAATGTAGTAATCTCTTTTTGTTCCCCTTACCTTACACTATTTGGGGACTTTGTATTTTTTTAACTTTGGAATAAGTCTTGGATTGGATTGTATTTCACCAAAGATTAGTTTTGTTTTATAATACAATAATTTTCAGGATGAAAACAAGGTATGCAGACGGTTTTCTGCGCAATTTGCCTTCTGATTTAAAATTAGACTTTAAAATTAGATTTTACATTTACCATTGAAATACGTATGTGTGAACTTATTGCCAAAACGTTGGTAATTCTTTTCAGCTAAACGCCAAATACAGATATGTTGGTAAAGTACTGCATTAAGATTTTGATAGGCATTTTGTTCTGTTGATACTTTAGTTAAAAGCAGTGGTGGCTGGTGCTCAAAATTTTTGGGGGGCGCAAACAAACTGAAAAATTCTGAAAAAAAACCCATCAATTGCAGCCTCACTGTGCCCATCAAACGCAGCCACTGTGCCATCAAACGCAGCCACTGTGCCATCAAACGCTGTCACTGTGTCTATCAAATGCTGTCACTGTGTCTATCAAATGCTGTCACTGTGTCTATCAAATGCTGTCACTGTGTCTATCAAATGCTGTCACTGTGTCTATCAAATGCTGTCACTGTGTCTATCAAATGCTGTCACTGTGTCTATCAAATGCTGTCACTGTGTCTATCAAATGCTCCCACTGTGTCTATCAAATGCTCCCACTGTGTCTATCAAATGCTCCCACTGTGCCCATCAAATGCTCCCACTGTGCCCATCAAATGCTCCCACTGTGCCCATCAAATGCTCCCACTGTGCCCATCAAATGCTCCCACTGTGCCCATCAAATGCTCCCACTGTGCCCATCAAATGCTCCCACTGTGCTCATCAAATGCTCCCACTGTGCTCATCAAATGCTCCCACTGTGCCCATTAAATGCTCCCACTGTGCCCATCAAATGCTGACATTGTGCCCATCTAATGCTCCCACTGTGCCGATCGAATGCTGCCACTGTGACCCCACCCGCTTGCCGTCTGTCCGGCGCGCACCCTGTCTCTGCGGTGAGCGCCGTCCCCATGCTCTTCCATGGACATGCTCCTCCATGCTCCTCCATGTCTTCTCCTGTCCTCTCCTATAGGTAATTGGACACCTGATAGGCGCCCAATCACAGCGCCTGTCATTTCAGCCAATCAGGTGACAGGTAACAGACCCAAGCACCTGATTGGTGGAGAGGCGGTTCAGTGTTGGGAAAACAAATATTAATTCACTTTTCTAACACACCTGGGTTGACGCCTATTAGAGCCTATGGGGCCGGGTGCCTGAATAGGGGGTGGCAGCGGCGACCATGGATAGATACATGCTACGCATGCATCTATCCATTAGTCATAGAGGGAGTGGCTGGAGTCCCTTATGGATGCACCGCCACTGGTTAAAGGCTGCTTTCTAAGATCCAATAGATCTGAAGAGAAGGTCCTAGGACTGACAGAAGTAAGCTTGGTAGAGTGAAGAATGTAGTAGACACATTGTTGAGAGTCGATTTTTATTCGCCATTAAAGTAAAAAAAAAAATAGCAAACATGTTTGCGACCTTAACCAATGCCCAATCAGGACTAGTGCTGGTGATAGATAGAAGCAAGTTGCACTGAGAGTAGGTATTCTGGTGTAGATTTCATTAGCATGGAGTAATGAAATGGCCTGGTCTAGCTCTACCAAAGATATGATCCAGCCACCCATGCTTGATAGAAGAGCCTCCTCCCTGATTTAACTTATCTCTACTGCAGAAAGGCAGTATTGCTTAGGTAAGGGCCAGCTTCATTCAGTGATTGATTTATAAAAGAGGAGCAGCTCACTGCTGTATTCATTCCACCCGTAAGCAAACTAGCACTGACACCACATTGGAATACAGTGCTACCCATTAATTTCTTTCATAATTGTAGCACCCTCTACTATAGGTAGGTGCTAGTGTAGGATTTTTGTGAGTTAAAACTGTTAGCGCAGGTAAATTTAGGCAGGCCTATTCTTCAGGCTAGGCCTGCTTGTTTTGATACTTCAGTACTTGGGCACCTCCCCTGCTTTCGGTGGATTATTCTAGAAGAGGGGCAGGGCCAAGGCTGGAGTGACAGGCAGATTATGTGAGGAGCCCTGACCAATCCCCACTTGGTATTGGAAGGGGGCAGGCCTCCCATATAAGCTGAGGTAACAGCTCACTAGGGAGGAGTTGTCGGCTAGGAGGAGACCATTCCCATCTGGGGGGGGTTGCCAATCACAGAGGAGCCCAGGAGAGCTGTGAGGGAACTTCATCCTTACACGGTCATAGATGAGGAGTCCTGGAGCAGAGGGGCTGGAGGCTGTCGGAACGTATGTCCAGTTAAAGTTCTCCATCATGGACTTGGGGCAGGAAAAGGTCGGTGAGTGGATCACAGTGGAGTTCTGGATGAGGCATTAACTTCATCCTTACACGGTCATGGATGAAGTCCTCATCTTTACACGGTCATAGATGAGGAGTCCTGGAACAGAGGAGAGACTGTGGGCATTGTGTCAAATCAATACGGCCTGCGGGCGCAGGATTTGTAAGTCGGGCTATCTGGGGTCAGTAGTCCACCAACCAGTACAAGCTGTTAATTACTAGGCCTCCGGGGAGGGGTGCGGCAGGCCTCTGGCCTAGTAACCACACAGCAAATACAGCCAGCATCTGGGATTATTCAGAGTGATCTCTTTTGTCATAATGAAGATGATGGGACAGGATCTAATAGCTTTACAGTGGAAGTTTTGTGCAGGAGGAGAGAAGTCCTGGGAGCAACAGTCTGCAGGAGTTAAGGCAGAGGAGGAGGAGCAGTAGTCTGCATGGTGTTATGCAGGGGAAGAGACTGTAAATGTTAGAAGTACATCAGTTCTTCAAGGCTAAACCAATTCATCAATGTTCACTAAATATTATGGCAAAGCAACTTGTTCTATGGGCATCCCATATTCCCTTTCCCCCAACCAAGTTATATCCCCCAATAAACAAAAACAAAACAACGCAAATGACTGTTCGTTGTCTCTGAAGTGATAGATGGAGGTCTGGCAGCAGGGTGATATGGTGGGTGTTAGTAACTAGTAGCAACCAAGCGCTACACAATCTTGCTGTGCAGGGATTAAAGCGTAACTCCACTTTTGTTGAGAACAAAACATTCCCCTCTGGGTGATCTCTAGACATTGCAGGGATTTTAACAAACGTTGTTGCAGATTCCTACCTTTTGGTTATTCTAAAGAAATCCCTGTATGTTTGTCTGTATACATGTGGGAAAGTGAGTCTAATGGGAGTGGTTTCATAATTATCAATCCTGTGCACATGCAGGGCTCTAATGCTGCTGCATCTGCATCCTTTTAGCCATGATTTCATATTTTGAAAGTATATCACCATAAATGACATTTTTGTTGCAGGGGATGCCTGAAATCTGACATGTATCTTAGGGCAAACTTCTTGGAAAATCAGTGTGCCAATCACACAAGCAGGAAACTATCTTTCTGGGGGGCATTCTGTACACATTCTGTGTACAGAACACCTCCAGGAAACCATATTGCATTACATTTTCAGAAAATTACAGAGCTGCAGTTTGAAAAGGACAGGTAATTTTTAATAACATTCCATTCAATTACAACATGACTTGTGTAGTAATTGTATACGCTATATTTTTTCCCCATGAAAGTGGAGTTACCCTTTAATATAAGAACATATGTATGTTTGCTTTTAATAAATATATACGTTTTAGGCAGGTGTGAAAAAAATGCTGTGAATTTAAAATCATTTCAGAAATACAAATGTGTTAATATTTTTTTTTTTTTTATAAGTTACAAAAATTGAAAGTAAATGAACAGAAGAGAAATACAAACCAAATCAATATTTGGTGTGACCACCCTTTGTCTTCAAAATAGCATAAATCCTTCTAGCTACACTTGCACACAGTTTTTGAAGGATATCAGCAGGAAGGTTGCTCCAAACATTTTTGAGAACTAACCACATATCTTCTCTGGATATAGGCTGCCTCAAATCCTTCTGTCTCTTCATGTAACTCCAGACAGACTCGATGATGTTAAAAACAGGGCTCTGTGGGAGGAAAACCATCACTTCCAGAACTCCATGTTCTTCTTTACGCTGAAGATAGTTCCTAATGACATTGGCTGTTTGTCTGGAGTTGTTGTCCGGCTGCAGAATAAATTTGGTTTCAATCACACACCACCCTGATGGTAAGTAACTGCCTGTATTTCCCATCAGTCCAGAGCACTTGCTGCCATTTTTCTGCAACCCAATTCCTATGTTTTTGTGCATAGTTGAGTCATAGTTGAGCCTTGTTTCCACGTCGGAGGTATGGCTGCAGTTCTTCCATAAAGACCTCACCTTAGTAGCAGAGTTTGGCTGTTCGTCACCCAATTGTAAGCCTCCTAAAAAGCTTTTTCTTTTTTGGTTAATGACTGTGTTTCAACCTACATATGAATGTGATAATCATTAGCACCTGCTTGGTATATTTGGTTAACCATACACCTGACTCTAATCCTAATCCTCCAAAATTCCTGACTATGTTCAAGTGAAGATGTTCGGCTCATGTGAACTGAGCATGCGCATGACATTCTCAGCAGATTGATGACCAGGCGCATGCATGCACGCAGGCAGGCACAATGCATGATGGCACCAGACAGAACATTTAAATATGCTTCTGCCCATACTCAAGTGCTGAATGGGCTTTCAGCTGTATTCTGCTATTACTCTGCGTGTTCCCTTGTTGCTGACCCGGCTTGCCTCTGACCTGAACTTGGATCCTGCTTTTGCTTTGTCACCAGTTCCTAACCCTGGTTATTTTTCTGACCACGTCTCTGCCTTATAAATATGTATCTTGCTGCGCACCCGCTGCTGAACTCTGCAATTCCTGTGATCACGCTTCTGTTCCTGATTCTGTTTCAACGTCCTATTTGAGTGCCTACATGGCTGTCATGTGTACCAGCTCTGCTGACCACTGTGTGTTCTTGCCTCAAGTCTGCTGGGGGCTCTGAGATGCTACACATCTGGAACCTGCAGCTCATGTGGAATTCCCCTTTAACCTCATCTGGATCTATGTGCATAGCTACGGTTCCTGATATGATGTTCTGCCAGCCTGCCTGGGACCACATCTCCTGCTACAAGAGCTCCTGTCAACACCTGCCGGTACTCGTGTTCCTCCTGTCCCTCGGTATCCTCTGTTACACCTTCGGAGGGACCTAGGCTGGAGATACAAGAAAGGCCAACCTCCTAATTTAAGTCTCCAAACAGGACGTGACAGCAATACACTTAGGAACTTAATTCAGCCAGTGGTTACCAGTGTTTGTTCTATTCCAGAGCAATGATCCCGGGGGAATTAATAAAAGGAAAAAATAAACTTGGAAAACAACGAAGCAAACGTGAATAAGTGAAAAAGTGATTCGAGATAGGGAATCACAGGAAGAAAGAGAGTGAATTGCTACACAGAGTCATCTGCCTTTTAGTAATTATGAAATTATATTCTGCTGCTTTATTTATATTTTTATAAACTTTACCAAAATTATTTGACAAATGCAACAGCATTACATTAACAGAAAATTGTATGCCCTTATGCTATTGAGTCCTCAAGCTCAATTGTTTCTCCCTTGAAATCATGAATTCGAATGAACTAACTCCGAAAGAATTGCCCAAGTTGATTATTCAGCTAAATTTAAGATGTAACAGAAAAGGCATTGCTTTAAAAAAATGACAGCATTCACACGATACTTGAGTGGGGAAAGGATATTTGGTCCATTTTAATATTTTCCATTGCAGACCTCTGCATTCCTCTAACCAGTGATCCAGTACACAATAGGTTAGAGATGCTTTGGGGTTATAAGAAATCTGCATATTTTCCCATTGCAAATTCAAGTTGCAAAAAACATTTTGTAGTACAAGCATTTGTTTAGAGATTTTTTATGGGTCAAATGCAATGAATTGCTTTGTTTTCAAGGAAAACAAATTAAAATCTAAAAATGTCATCACATCACACGTAGGTGTTTTCTTTTAACAATGTTAATCACCGTGTTTGCACATTTCTAAACACTAAGGCAATGGAGGCGATGACTAACATTGAAAAGTTGTGACCAAGTGCTATGTTTTATGATATTTATTAAAGCGGAGTTCCGCCTTCAAAAAAAAATAATTAAAAGTCAGTAGCAAATACTGCAGCTGCTGACTTTTAAAATAAGGACACTTACCTGTCCAGGGCGCCCACAATGTCCTCACCCGACACCCATACGTCCCCCGACACCGGGTGGAGGCTCTGGCATCTTAAGTAAGGGGATCAGCAAGTGAAGCCTTTCCCTACTGCGCATGCGTAAGTCCAGCTGCAAGTTCTGACTGGCCCGTGCTGTCTTCTGGGACCTGTGTGTCTCCCAGAAGACAGCGGGGGGACAGGGGAGGGGCCAGATATGGCGTAGATTGCTGCGGATACTGCGGCGATCTTTCGCCAGAAAAGACCCATCCCTCGGCCCCGGGTGGAGGCGCCGGAATTTTAGGTAAGGAAATCCGGAAGTGAAGCCTAGCGGCTTCACAGCCTGTTTCCTTACTGCGCATGTGCAAGTCGTGCTGCATATTCTGACTGGTCCCTGCTGTCTTCTGGGACCTGTGTGTCTCCCAGAAGACAGCGGGGGGGACAGAGGAGGGGCCGGATATGTTGTAGATCGCTGCGGATACTGCGGCGATCTTTCGCCGGAATTGGAAGCAAATACCTGTATTAGACAGGTATCTGCTCTCCCCTCCCCCCTCCCCCTGAAAGGATTCAAATGTGACACCAGACGGGGGGGAACCGGATAAGCAGAAGTTCAATTTTTGGGTTAAACTCCCCTATAATATGTACTGGTGAATGTTGGGCTTTTTCTGCTATAATATGTACTGTTATTGGGACAACTTAAACTCACAAAGCTCAGCATTTTTCATATAGTTTGTAGACTTTATGTCAACAACCTTTACAACAACATTAAAGCAAAATCAAAGGCAAAAGTGACAAGATAAAAAGGCATAGCCTATTGAAAGATAAAATAACAAAATCAGTTTTTGCAGCGATATTCATACTCAGTCCATAAATTTCCCCTGGATCACTTTTTCCGCCACTAGATGTGCTCAGTCTAAAGGCCAGTATCATTCAACCCACTTCCTTCAAACCCAGCTCTCCCCGGAACTGACGCAGCCTGCCACTGGACAGCAGCAAAGGAAAAGCAGCACACTGATGATAAATTCATCTCTGGTCCCCCTGCTTTCTTTCCTAACAGCAGGCTTCTTGTCATCATTAAAACTGATTAGCTGCTGGTACTGGTTCTTCTTACACTCCAGTCCCACCATATAGGGACTGCAAGAGGCTGATACAAGGTCAAATTTAGGTACTTACAATGCTTGCATTTAAAAAATATATTTAATTATGTATTATCGACTACAGAGCTGTATTATTTTGTGTATTTTATAGGTTCACACACATGCAGTGTGAGAATTGCAACGTCCCCTGGGGGTTTCCTGCACCGTATTGCAATCTCACTGTGTTTGCGATCCGCTGCGGGAGTCAATACAAAATTACCATCAACCCAAAAGGATTACAAATGCAGTGCAGTTTGCCCACACCGGATCACATGGTACAAAACGACCATGTGATGCGGTTGCGGTGCAGCTCCAAAAAAGTTGCCTGCAATTTTTTGGTGCGATGTGCTGTGATTTAAGCCCTTCAACGTGAATAAGCTTAAATCGCACCACACTGAATCACATTTGAATTGTTCAGGAATGCAGTGCAGTGTGGTTCCTGTACAATTCACATGCAAGCTTATAGTGTGAACCGGGGCTAAAATATTTCCTTACGTCATAGCTTTTCTCCAAAACAATAAAAGTCTGGCACACCAGATATATGAAATAGTATCTTCTTGGATGGAGGGTTGTGGTCATGGATTATTCATAGCCTCCACTTCACCAAGTGCCCCATGAGGTGGTGCAGGAATTGGGGTGGTTTATTTGTAGTTAACCAAATTTGCCCAGGGTCAGGCAAATTGCTAGGTAGTTAAAGTACCTTGTTTTTATTGCTGTCTTCGCCTCCATTAGGGAGATTTCTCTTCTCTATTTGTCCTGTTTACCGTTATCAGTAAAAGTGAAATTAAAAGTAAAAGAAAATCCAACATTTTGGGTTGTCCCCTGAACAGTAATTGAAGGGAAATCTTCTGAGGGGGATACTATTCTGGTGACCTTAATTTGCAGGGATTTCTTCCCACTTCCTGTTTTTGCTATGGAATAGGAAGTAAAGGGAAATCTCTTATTTTTAAAAATTAAAACCCGCGCTGACAGACTGTGCAGTGATAATTAATAAATAAATTAATGGTTCCGCAGCTGCTGCAACAAGAGGTCTATCACCTCGAAAAGGAAAAAATATTGGGTATTTGCAGCGCTTGCAGAAAGGTATGTGAGCAAAGGAAATGTGTCACAAATGCTTATAGCACAAACATCTATAAGTGAATGGCTTATATGACATGTCATCAATTGTGGTATAAAACAATAGTGAACAAACTTAAAGTTCATTAAATAGCAATTATATCACTCCTGGAGAACTGAGTGTTTCCACACCAGAAATCAGTTGTTGGTTCCTAGATGAAAATTCCCCTCTAATGGCCCCGCTCATCAGATAGGGAAATAATAAGAGATCTCACCAACTAAAGTCCAGGCAGACTTCATCTCATGTAGATGGGCTCCATAGTACCAGCAGCAAAGGCATTTAAGTGACCATATGGAAAGAAAGGGAAAAATTCATGTGAAATACCGCTAGTAAACAAACAGCATGGCGCTGCTCACAAAGAGACTCACAGGACTGCAGTGATAAACGAGCGTCAGTGTTGTTTCCCGGGTACACAGCGTGCGTTCCACCGAAACCGGAAGTAGCGTCACTGGTTCTGAATTGGCCGGAAATTACGTAAACGCGTTTCGCCCCTCCTCCAGGGCATCATCAAGGACATCACTTCCGGCCAAGAAAGTGAAAATTTATATGCGCCGAGGTCTCCGCCTCTTAACAGACAAACCAATTATAATGACAACAGAACCTCTAGGCGTAAAAAAACGCCCACTTCCTGATCACATCATTGCCCATCACTTGTCAAGAAAGACAACTTTATTATAACAAAACATTGACAATGATAGCAATAGAAACGATCCGATAGATAGAAGTTCATTTAAACAATAAAATACACTTATTACATTATAAAAATCAATATAAAAATTATAAAAGTTATGCAATTAAATGGGGACTGATTATAAACAAAGTTAATTATAGTATATAATTAACTAGTAGATATTTCGTTGGTGGACATACACATGAAAATGAATATAAAAATAAAATTATAATAAATAAAATAAAATGAAGTAAAATAAAATAAAATAAAATGAAAATAAGAATAAAAATAAAAATAAAAATAAAAATAGAAAAATAAATAATAAAAATGAATGAATAATGAAATAAAATAAAATAAAAATAAAAATAAAAATAATAATAAAAAATAAAAATGGAGAAAGAAAAAATAAAATGAATAAAAATAAAAATAAATATAAAAATAAAATTAAAATAAAAATAAAAAATAAAAAATAAAATATAAAAAATAAATAAAATATAAAAATAAAAAATAAAATAAAAAATAAAAAATAAAATATAAAAAATAAAAGAAAATAAGATAAAAATAAATAAATAAATAAATAAAAATATAAAAAATAAATAAATAAATAATAATAAAAAAAAATAATAATAAAAAAAAATAATAAAAAATAAATAAAATAAATATTAAAAATATATATATATATATATATATATATATATATGTGTGTCCAGGAACATCACCAATTAGATAAGAAACAATTTAAATCTAGTTCAATGTTAAGGCCATTCGGGCTTAACCACTTCCCGACCGTGCCATGTACAAAAGACGTCCACAGCGCGGTCGAGTTATCCTGAGTGGACGTCCCAGGGACGTCCTCACAGAATCTTGCTCCCGCGCGCCCCCAGGGGCGCGCTCCAGGATATGTCCGTGACCGCCGGGTCCGGAAGACCCGGCGCATCACGGATCACGGTAGATGGCCGCTAATCGCGGCCGTTTACCACGTGATCGCTCCGTCAAATGACGGAGCGATCACTTGTAAACAGACCGGCGTCATTTGATGACGCCGGTTCCTCCCTCCCCTCTCTGTACCGATCGGTACAGTGTGAGAGGAGAGGGGAGGGAGCGGATCATGTCCGCTCCCTCCCCCATGTCAGCTGTGGGCTGGATCTGTGACAATTGCAGTCACAGATCCAGCAATCCATCCATCCCTGCTCAGCCATCCCTGTGCAATACTCTGCCAATACTCTGCAATACACCCTGTGCAATACTCTGCAACACACCCTGTGCAATACTCTGCAATACACCCTGTGCAATACTCTGCAATACACCCTGTGCAATACTCTGCAATACACCCTGTGCAATACTCTGCAATACACCCTGCCAATACTCTGCAATACCCTGTGCAATACTCTGCAATACACCCTGCCAATACTCTGCAATACACCCTGTGCAATACTCTGCAATACACCCTGTGCAATACCCTGCCCATACTCTGCAATACCCTGTGCAATACCCTGCCCATACTGTGCAATACCCTGCCCATACCCTGCCATACTCCGCAATACTCCACAATACCCAGCAATACTCCACAATACCCGGCAATACTCCACAATACCCAGCAATACTCCACAATACCCGGCAATACTCCACAATACCCAGCAATACTCCACAATACCCGGCAATACTCCACAATACCCGGCAATACTCCACAATACCCGGCAATACTCCACAATACCCGGCAATACTCCACAATACCCGGCAATACTCCACAATACCCAGCAATACTCCACAATACCCTGCAATACTCCACAATACCCTGCAATACTCCACAATACCCTGCAATACTCCACAATACCCTGCAATACTCCACAATACCCTGCAATACTCCTCAATACCCCGCAATACTCGTCAATACCCGGCAATACTCGTCAATACTCCTCAATACCCGGCAATACTCCTCAATACCCGGTAATACTCTGCAATAACCACTTCCCGCCCGCCCGCCGGCCGTCATATGACGTCCTTGACTTTGTGCGGAGATATCTGAATGATGGGAGCAGCTACAGGCATCATTCAGATGTTCGCTTTTTCAGCTGGCGATTCCCTACACCATAAGAACAATCATAGCGGCTGTTCCACCGCTTGATCGTTCTTACGGAAGGTGAGAGGGGATGCCCCCCCCCTCCCGCTGCCCTCCGGTGCTTCTACCGACTCACCGCTACGATCAAAGCCAAGATTGTTTTTTTTTTTGTTTTTTTTTTTAGGCTTCCCAGCCTAGAGGTGAGATGTGGGGTCTTATTGACACCCCCCCCCCCCCCATATCTCACTGTAAAGAGGACCTGTCATGCCATATTCCTATTACAAGGGATGTTTACATTCCTTGTAATAGGAATAAAAGTGCTAAAAAAAAAAATTTGGGGCGGAAAAACATGTCAAACTAAAATAAATAAAGTAAAATGAACAATAAAATATATATATTTTTTTTAAAGCGCCCCTGCCCCCGCGAGCTCGCATGCAGAAGTGAACGCATACGTAAGCCCCGCCCACATATGAAAACGGTGTTCAAGCCACACATGTGAGGTATCGTTGCGAACGTTAGAGCGAGAGCAATAATTTTGGCCCTAGACCTCCTCTGTAACTCAAAACATATAACCAGTAAAAATATTTAAAGCATTGCCTATGGGGATTTTTAAGTAGCGAAGTTTGGCGCCATTCCACGAGCGTGTGCAATTTTGAAGGGTGACATGTTAGGTATCTATTTACTCGGCGTAACTTCATCTTTCACATTATGCAAAAACACTGGGCTAACTTTACTGTTTTTTTTTTCTTTTAGGCACAAAACAGTTTTTTTCCGTAAAAAACGCGTTAGAAAATTTCTGCGCAAATACCGTGCAAGATAAAAAGTTGCAATGACCACCATTATATTCTTTAAGGTCTTTGCTAAAAAAAACATATATAATGTTTTGGGGTTCTATGTAATTTTATAGCAAATAAATGATGATTTTTACATGTAGGAGAGAAATGTCAGAATTGGCCTGGGTGCTCCAGAACGCCTGAAGGTGCTCCCTGCATGTTGGGCCTCTGTATGTGGCCACGCTGTGTAAAAGTCTCACACATGTGGTATCGCCATACTCGGGAGGAATAGCAGAATGTGTTTTGGGGTGTAATTTGTGGTATGCATATGCTGTGTGTGAGAAATAACCTGCTAATATGACAATTTTGTGGAAAAAAAAAAAAAGAAAAAAAAATCTTGATTTTTGCAAAGAATTGTGGGAAAAAATGACAACTTCAAAAAACTCACAATGACTCTTTCTAAATACCTTGGAATGTCTTCTTTCCAAAAAGGGGTCATTTGGGGGGTATTTGTACTTTTCTGGCATGTTAGGGTCTCAAGAAATGAGATAGGCCGTCAGTACTTCAGGTGTGATCAATTTTCAGATATTGGCACCATAGCTTGTGGACTCTATAACTTTCACAAAGACCAAAAAATATCCACCAATTTGTACTTATTTTTACCAAAGATATGTAGCAGTATAAATTTTGGCCAAAATGTATGAAGAAAAAATACTAATTTGCAAAATTTTATAACGGAAACAAAGAAAAATTCATTTTTTTACAAAATTTTCAGTCTTTTTTCTCTTATAGCGCAAAAAATAAAAAACCCAACAGTGATTAAATACCACCAAAAGAAAGCTCTATTTGTGTGAAAAAAAGGACAAAAATTTCATATGGGTACAGTGTTGTATGACTGAGTAATTGTCATTCAAATTGTGAGAGCACCGAAAGCTGAAAATTCGTCTGGTTAGGAAGGGGGTTTAAGTGCCCAGTTGTCAAGTGGTTAAAGTGCCCAGCCTATGTATCCACTGGGTTTCGTTACGTGAAATTGCTTGTTTAAGATTGGAACTTCTCCAATGAGCTTCCACTTTATCAATTCCACAAAATTTCAATCCTCTCGGATCTCTGTTGTGGAATAGTCTGAAATGATTAGACAGGCTATGATGTTTAAACCCTTTCTTTATTCTATTTACATGTTCCCTTAACCTAACACCTAATTTTCTTGTAGTTCTTCCCACATAATGGAGCCCGCATGGGCAAGATAATAGGTAGGTTACATGAGTTGTTCCACAAGTAATAAATTTTTTGATTTCATAAGTCTTGCCATGAGTAGAAAAATGAGTGGTTTTTTTCACCCTATTTCTGGAGGTGCGACAGATCACACATCTCCCACAGCTAAAAAAACCTGTCTGATCTAGAAAAGTAAAAGTTTTCTTGGGGGGTTTACAACATTACGTGCCAATTTTAGCCTCAAAGTAGGAGGTTTAGTATAAATAAAATGGGGTGCAACAGGAAGAACATTTGTTAGATCTTTATCTTTTAGTAACAAAGGTCAGTGTTCCCTAATAATTCTTTCAAACTGTTTATGTTGTCTGGTATATCCTGTTAGAAAAGCAGTTCCATAATCTCTTTTTTCACGAGCTTTCTTTTCAAAGAGCTGTTTTCTATCCATATCATGGATATCTTCTCTGGTTCTATTCAGAGTATTGGTGTTATATCCTTTTTCCTGGAATCTCTTCAGAATTACCTGAGATTGGATATCATAATCTTCAATTTTGTTACAGTTGCGCCGTACTCGCAACATCTGGCTTTTTGGTATTCCACTCAACCACCTAGGATGATGGCAACTCCCTAGTGGTATATAGCCATTCCTATCCACCTCTTTGAAGAAGGTACGTGTAAGTAACTTGCCATTCTCCTTAAAGATAACCAAATCTAAGAAATTAACCGACTCGGAACTGGATACTTCTGAGAAAGAGATACCACATGAGTTGTTACTGATCTCTTCCAAAAAACTATAAAAAGAATCTCTTGATCCTGCCCAGATGATAAAAATATCGTCGATATAGCGTTTATAGAAGCTCAACTGTGGTATATCTTTGCCATAAATAGCTTGAGACTCCCACCAACTCATAAAGAGGTTAGCCACTGATGGGGCATACTTCGCGCCCATTACAACCCCTCTTTTTTGCCTATAGTATTTTTTCTCGTGCCAAAAAAAATTATGGCTCATAGCCAGCTCTAAAGCTTCAAATAGGAAATCTTTTTGTAAGGGCTTGATATTGGTGGTATCCAAAGCCCATTTTACTGCTTCTAAAGCTTGATGTTGTTGTATATTTGTATAAAGGGAATTAACGTCAACACTGGCAAGAATACAGTCCTGATCCACTATAAGAGGATCAAGGAATGTTATAAGATCTTTACTATCTTTAAGGTATGCAGGACATTTTTGCACTAGTGGTTGGAGAAAATTATCCAAATATTCCCCAATTCTTGAAAATAAAGAGTCCACTCCACTAACTATCGGCCTCCCTGGAGGCTTGAGTGGATTTTTGTGTATTTTAGGTAGTTGGTAAATTACCGGGATTCTTGGGGCGTCGGGAACCAAAAATCTAGTTTCTTTCTTGTTCAATATTCCTATTTGATGTGCATTCTTGGTCAGTTGTTTCAATTTGGCTTTATATTTGTTACTAGGATTTCCTTTCAGTTCCTCATATGTTGCAGTATCTGATACCAATTTATTTAATTCTTCCAAATAATCAGACTTGTTGAGAATCACTAGCCCCCCCCCCCCCTTGTCAGCTGATCTTATTACTATATTTTTTTGTTTCTCTAACAGTTCTAAACCTCGTTCGACGTCTTTTTTCTTTCTGCTTGATTGCACTTTTAATTTTCGTAGATCCTCTTCCACCACTGATTTAAATACTTCAACAAAATGGTTATTATTGGGTTTTGGATTAAAAATTGAATTGTTTCTTAATGTGGTATGAGTAAATTCTTCTATATTTTCTTTTGGTGAAATATCTTTTGTATGTTTAGCATACGTCTTTTTTATGTTTATTTTCCTTATAAACTTCTGGAAGTCAATGAAAACTTCAAATTTATTTAAATCTTTATCCAAAGCAAATTTCAGTCCTAATTGTAAAACTTTATTTTCATCTTCCGAAAAAATTGCATTGCTCAAATTAAAAATTCCTGATTTTAGCTTGTTCTTTTCCTTTTTCCTTTTCCCTCCTCTGCATCCTCTAATCCGTCTTCCAATTGATTTTGGTTGGATGGAGGAGGCTCCTGGAGGTACCAAGGTCTCCATTCTTCTTCCCTTGCATCTTGGGGATATTGGCCTCTCCCTCTGCCTCTGGGGTTGGGTCCACCTCGGGGTCTCCGCGGAGGTCCACCAAAACCCCTCCTCTGAAAATCCCCTCTATGGTCACTTTGATTCGGATAACCACCTCTGCCTCGTGGTGGATATTGGTTATAATAGTATGGTGTCCAAGGGACACCACCTCTATATTCATAACCTCCCCTATGATCATAACCACCTCTATGGTCATAACCTCCTCTTTGACCATAACCTCCTCTCTGGTCATAACCATTCATACTATGAGGGCCTTTGTTATTTTGTTGGGTATGGTCATAATCTGATGGCTCATACCGATTGTGAGTGGGAATTCCATACTGTGGAGTAGAGGATCTTTAGTTGTGGGAGATGTGTGATCTGTCGCACCTCCAGAAATAGGGTGAAAAAAACCACTCATTTTTCTACTCATGGCAAGACTTATGAAATCAAAAAAATTATTACTTGTGGAACAACTCATGTAACCTACCTATTATCTTGCCCATGCGGGCTCCATTATGTGGGAAGAACTACAAGAAAATTAGGTGTTAGGTTAAGGGAACATGTAAATAGAATAAAGAAAGGGTTTAAACATCATAGCCTGTCTAATCATTTCAGACTATTCCACAACAGAGATCCGAGAGGATTGAAATTTTGTGGAATTGATAAAGTGGAAGCTCATTGGAGAGGTTCCAATCTTAAACAAGCAATTTCACGTAACGAAACCCAGTGGATACATAGGCTGGGCACTTAAGCCCGAATGGCCTTAACATTGAACTAGATTTAAATTGTTTCTTATCTAATTGGTGATGTTGCTGGACACACACATATATTTTTATTTTTTATTATTTTTTTTATTATTTTTATTTTTATTTATTTTTTTATATTTTTTTTTTATTTATTTATTTATTTATTTTTTTTATATTTTTATTTATTTATTTATTTATTTATTTATTTATTTATATATTTTTTTTATTATTTTTTTTTTATAATTTATATATTTTTTTATTTTTATTTTAATTTTATTTTTATATTTATTTTTATTTTTATTCATTTTATTTTTTCTTTCTTCTTTTTTATTTTTATTATTATTATTTTTATTTATTTTTTATTTATTTTTATTTTTTTTATTTATATTTTATTTTATTTCATCATTCATTCATTTTTATTATTTATTTTTCAATTTTTATTTTTATTTTTATTTTTATTTTCATTTTATTTTATTTTATTTTACTTCATTTTATTTTATTTTATTTATTATAATTTTATTTTTATATTCATTTTCATGTGTATGTCCACCAACGAAATATCTACTAGTTTATTATATACTATAATTAACTTTGTTTATAATCAGTCCCCATTTAATTGCATAACTTTTATAATTTTTATATTGATTTTTATAATGTAATAAGTGTATTTTATTGTTTAAATGAACTTCTATCTATCGGATCGTTTCTATTGCTATCATTGTCAATGTTTTGTTATAATAAAGTTGTCTTTCTTGACAAGTGATGGGCAATGATGTGATCAGGAAGTGGGCGTTTTTTTACGCCTAGAGGTTCTGTTGTTATTATAATTGGTTTGTCTGTTAAGAGGCGGAGACCTCGGCGCATATAAATTTTCACTTTCTTGGCCGGAAGTGATGTCCTTGATGATGCCCTGGAGGAGGGGCGAAACGCGTTTACGTAATTTCCGGCCAATTCAGAACCAGTGACGCTACTTCCGGTTTCGGTGGAACGCACGCTGTGTACCCGGGAAACAACACTGACGCTCGTTTATCACTGCAGTCCTGTGAGTCTCTTTGTGAGCAGCGCCATGCTGTTTGTTTACTAGCGGTATTTCACATGAATTTTTCCCTTTCTTTCCATATGGTCACTTAAATGCCTTTGCTGCTGGTACTATGGAGCCTATCTACATGAGATGAAGTCTGCCTGGACTTTAGTTGGTGAGATCTCTTATTATTTCCCTATCTGATGAGCGGGGCCATTAGAGGGGAATTTTCATCTAGGAACCAACAACTGATTTCTGGTGTGGAAACACTCAGTTCTCCAGGAGTGATATAATTGCTATTTAATGAACTTTAAGTTTGTTCACTATTGTTTTATACCACAATTGATGACATGTCATATAAGCCATTCACTTATAGATGTTTGTGCTATAAGCATTTGTGACACATTTCCTTTGCTCACATACCTTTCTGCAAGCGCTGCAAATACCCAATATTTTTTCTGTTAAGGGAAATCTCTGCCTCAGTTGGCAAAATAAACTGACAGGGGTTATAATCCTCTTTTACTTTATCCAAAAGTAGGAAAAAAAGTTTGTCTTTGGTTCCAATTTAAAGGGTTACCGGTAATTTAAAACTTTTGATTTTTATCTGTATCACACTGGGTCTCCTTATCGTTAAAAAATACATAAAGGGCACATTGGGGAACCATGTATACAGCTCCAGTGTGAATCTGTTTGGTGCTCATGATAATTGTAACAGGATCATTCTGGGAGAGTCTAGTTTCAATCTATTTCCTTGGCAATTATAGTACAACAGAGACTCTCTGAACCTTGTTAGGTGTGAATATTCTCTTCCTAGTGTACCGATACCTTCACTTAAGAGGGCCGCAGATTAGTTTGGGCCCTGAAGACAGCTCCGCCAACCCCCAGCAATATACTCGACCCCCTTCTGGCACAGTTAGTCTAGGGTAACAATATATATTTCTTATGCTCTATGATCAAACTCAGACACCAAAGCAAGAATGAAAGGGGTATCTAATTTACTTTAGATTGTGGTAAAAAGAATCAACAGTGGTAACAGTTTACATGAAATACCGGTAGGTTTCAGAGCCCTGCAGTATTAAACACACTATGCATTAATGGAACAGTAAAGGCGCGTCGCGTGGGCGACCGTTAACTAGGCGCCCTGTGGCGCAGCAACTAAATGAACTATCTAGCTGGCCAGGCTTAGCTCAGATACTAAGACTCAGTCTCTAGGGGATGATGTTTTCTTCACTGGCAAGTCTTTAAAGGTGGTGCACATAACAGAACAACATTTGTAATCCAATGGGGAAATGGTGATAGAAACAAACACTCTACCAAAGATCTCCTGACTAGTGATGAGCCGAACACCCCCGGGTTCGGTTCGCACCAGAACCCGCGAACGGACCGGAAGTTCGAACGAACATTAGAACCCTATTAAATACAATGGATGCGAACGTTCGAATTCTAAAGTGCTAATTATAACAACTATTATGCATGTTATTGTCCTAAAAAGGGTTTGGGAACCCGGGTTCTGCACCAGGGGACATGTATCAATGCAAAAAGAAGTTTTAAAAACGGTCGTTTTTCGGGAGCAGTCATTTTAATGATGCATAAAGTGAAAAAAAAAAAGTCAAATATTCCTTTAACCTCCCTGGCGGTATGATTCTTTCTGGAATTATGTACCAAAAGCGGTACAATTATTTTGCATGAAAATTTGGTGTTATGTATTATAGGCCTGCGATTCTTAGTAATTACTTACTTAAACCTAAGCAAACCAGAGTCTAGTAGACATCCCGGGTATGATAAATATGAAACACAAAATTATAAATTATAATATAATAAATAACTATAAATAATTATAAAAAATAGTAATCTAATTATAATAAAAATTATTCAATAATGTAATCAAATCAAAAACACTGAAATTTGCTCAGTTGCAGAATTGTCGCTGTCATTAGATTTAGTGTTTGATGACGAATTTCCCCACAAATCGCTATCGCTCAATTCTGCGAGTGATTCTAATTTATTATCGCTGCTTTCTAGTTGGTCTAAAACCACTTTTGACATAAAGGGACACTTTTTGGTTGCTATGGACAATCTCCATTTTCCAGGCAGAAAGAACGATTTTTATTATATAAAAGTGCATGCAGGACACTGGGCAGACCACTAGGGACCAAGGGGATGTGTAATTATTACATACAGTACTGTAATCTGTAAGATTACAGTATACTGTATGTATACTATGTGTTTACCTTTTTGAATTTGGCGCCCAGTTCCGCTCCCTTGCGACGCTGCGGCTCGCAGGGAACGGAACTAGGAAGTCAGATGGGGACGAAAGTGCCGACACTCGCCGGAGATCTCGCTGGCGATCACAGCAGAGGACATCATCGCTGGATCGCCAGGAGAAGGTAGGGAAACTCCGCTGCGAGCTCTGCAATGTCTACCCCGAGCGTGACTCGGGGTTACCGATCCTAGCATAAAAAAACAACCCCGAGTCACGCTCGGGATTACCGCTAGGGAGGTTAAATATCGTACCTGGGGGGTGTCTAAAGTATGCCTGTGAAGTGCCACGTGTTTCCCGTGTTTAGAACTGTCCCTGCACAAAATGACACTTCTAAAGGAAAAAAAAGCCATTTAAAACTGCTTGCGGCTTTAATGTAATGTCTGGTCCCGGTAATATGGATGAAATTCTTTAAGAAAAATGGCATAGCTACCCCATGACCCCCCCCCCCCCTACCCCAGCCCATTACCAGCCCCTTTGGGTCTTGTATGGATATTAAGGGGAACCCCGCACATAAAATAAAAAAGGCCCTATATACTCTGAACAGCCGTATACAGGCGGTGCATACAAGACAGGGACTGTAGGTTTGTTCTTATGTAGAATCTGTTTGTAATTTTGAACAGGTACATTGTTGAAGTGTAGCTCCAGCCCAAAAATCTATTTTTAAACTTTTTGGAAAACATAGGTAAGGGTTATCACCCCTGTAACATTTGTTTTGCTGTCTGTGCCCCTGTTCAGAACATTTCACCTCACTTTCCGTCCCAATGACAACTGTTTTTGAAATGTGGTGTTTTTCTTGAAACAAGGATTGCTGATAAAGCATCAGTACAGAGGAGACACCTTTCTCCCATATTTATTCTTACAGGAGAGAATTTTCCTTCCTAGTGGTAGATTTCCTCTCACTTCCTGTTGTCTTCTTGCGTTTGCAAGTAGGAGTCGTTTGTAAGTTGGATGTTTGAAAGTAGGGACCTGCCGTATATACTCTGCAGAAATAGGCCCCTTAGTTGTTGGTGTTGGCACAACACTGTAAGCACTCACAGTTACTCTTGGTTGGTGCTGGAACGCCCTGCTGTCAACTATTATATCAGGAATTTTAATTACATATAATTGTTGAACAGTGGTAGTAAAAATTGGGCCTTTGATGGTGGTGCTGGTGCCACAACACTGTAAGCCCTGACAGTTACTCTTGGTGGGTGCAGCAATGGGCCCTGCTGTGAATTATTAGATCAAGAATTGTAATTACATGCCCCTGTTGAACAGGGGCTGAAAAATTGGGCCTTAGGCACTGGTGGCACAACACTGCAACCCCTCACAGATACTGTACTTGGAGCACAGCAATGAGCCCTGTTGCAAAGTATTGCTTCAAAAATTGTAATGACACGCCCCTGTTAAACAGGGGCTGAAAAATTGGGCCTTAGGCACTGGTGGCACAACACTGCAACTCCTCACAGATACTGTACTTGGAGCACAGCAATGAGCCCTGTTGCAAAGTATTGCTTCAAAAATTGTAATTACACGCCCCTGTTAAACAGGGGCTGAAAAATTGGGCGTTAGGCACTGGTGGCGGCACCCATAAACAAAAATGATCTTCCAAGCTATCATCATCAATCGTATCATTGAGGACTCGGAGGAGGAGGATAGCCAGTCAACATAACAGCACAGGCACTCAGCATCAGCATCAGTCTTGAAGGGATGTGACATTTTAAAATCAATTAGTCTGTTATATCAGCATCAGGTGTGTGGTAGCTGGTGGTGATCCAAGACTGGTTCATCTTGATGAAAGTCAGTCGATCAACCGAGTCGGTGGACAGGCGCACCCTGTGATCCGTGACAAATCCTCCAGCAGCACTGAATGTGCGTTCCGAAAGAACGCTGGATGCAGGACAGGCCAGTAGCTCAATTGCATACTGTGCAAGCTCTGGCCAGTGATCCATCCTCAAGACCCAGTAAGCCAGAGGATTTTCGGTGGGGAAGGTGTCCAAGTCTGACCTTGCCCCTAGATATTCCTGCACCATGTTTATCAGACGCTGGCGATGGTTGCTGGAACCAATCATACTTTGGGGCTGCGGACTAAAGAATTGTCTGAACGCATCGGTCAGACGGCCACCTTCCCCACCGCTCCTTCTTTGACTGGCCGAAGCCTCAGCAACTCGTTGTCCAGGACCAGGAGTTTGCAACCTCCCAGTCTCTGGGAACGCGTTGCACAGACCTTTCTGCAAGGCCTCCCGGAGTTGTCTCATCCTCTGCTCCCTCTGCGACGGTAACATAAGGTCCGCAACCTTACCCTTGTACCGTGGATCAAGGAGAGTGGCCAGCCAGTAATGGTCCCTCTCCTTGATCCGAAGAATACGAGGATCCTTCCGCAGACTTTGCAGGATCAGGGAGGCCATGCAGCGTAGGTTTGCTGAGGCATTCGCTCCGGAGTCCTCTGGGTCACTAAGGACGACATGATCCGCAGCCACCTCCTCCCAGCCACGTACAAGTCCACTGGTTTCTTGGGACTGTAAATCATCCCTAAAAGACTGCTGCTGATGATGCTGAGTGCCAGCCTCCACCTCCATGCTGACACAATCCTCCTCCTCCTCCTCCTCCTCTTCCTGTGCGATGGGTGGGACAGAAGGAACACTGTCTGGGTAAAGGGGGCCTTGAGAGGCAAGGAAGTCCTCCTCTTCCTGCCTCTGTTCTGCCTCAAGTGCCCTGTCCATTATTCCACGCAGCGTGTGCTCCAACAGGTGGACAAGAGGTACAGTGTCACTGATGCATGCACTGTCACTGCTCACCATCCTCGTGGCCTCCTCAAATGGTGCCAGGACAGTGCATGCATCCCTGATCATGCCCCACTGGCGTGGAGAAAAAAAACCAAGCTCCCCTGACCCTGTCCTGGTGCCGTAGTCGCACAGGTACTCATTGATGGCCCTCTGCTGCGTGTGCAGCCGCTGCAGCATGGCCAACGTTGAGTTCCACCTGGTGGGCATGTCACATATAAGGCGGTTCTTGGGCAGGTTCAACTCCTTTTGCAGCTCAGCCAGGCGAGCACTGGCATTATAAGATCTGCGGAAATGCACACAGACTTTCCTGGCCTGCCTCAGGACATCCTGTAAGCCCGGGTACCTGCCCAAGAACCGCTGCACCACCAGGTTAAGGACGTGAGCCACACAGGGCACATGGGTCAGTTGTCCCTGTCGGAGGGCGGAGAGGAGGTTGGTGCCATTGTCGCAAACCACCATTCCTGGCTTAAGCTGGCGTGGCGTCAACCACCTCTCGGCCTGGCCCTGCAGAGCAGACAGGACCTCTGCCCCAGTGTGGCTTCTGTCCCCCAAACACACCAGCGCAAGCACGGCATGGCATCTTTTTGCCTGCGTACTTGCGTAGCCCCGTGAACGGCTACGGAGCACCGCTGGTTCATAGGACAAACCACAGGAAGAGGCCATGGAGGAAGAAGAAGAGGAGGGGGTGGAGGAGAGAGGTGTGTCACAACCAGTAGTAGCATTTTGGAGGCGTGGCGGTGGGACAACCTCCAACACTACTGCACCTTGTCCTGAATCCTTCCCAGCTGCCAAAAGAGTGACCCAATGGGCCGTGAAAGAAAGGTAACGTCCCTGTCCATGCCTGCTGGACCATGAGTCAGCGGTAATATGCACCTTACCGCTGACCGCCCTGTCCAGCGAGGCCAAGACATTGCCTTCCACATGCCGGTAGAGAGCCGGAATAGCCTTCCGTGAGAAAAAGTGGCGTTTGGGAACCTGCCACTGAGGAACCGCACATTGCACAAACTCACGGAAGGGGGCCGAGTCTACCAACTGAAAAGGCAGCAGTTGAAGCGCTAGCAATTTAGCCAAGCTAGCATTCAACCGCTGGGCATGTGGATGGCTGGGAGTGAACTTCTTTCGACGGTCCAGCAGCTGGGGCAGGGAAATTTGCCTGCTAGAATCGGACGTCGGTGTACTGCTAGCAGAGTGGGCGCAAGTACTTGGCTGTGACACACCTAATTCTACACCTTCATTCCTCTCAGTGCATGTTTCAGAGAGGACTGAAGTTATAGTGGGGTTGGAGATCCCAGCTGATGCGGTGCAAGGAGAGGTCCGCTTTGTTCTTTGGTGTGGGTCTTTGAGGTAGGCTTGCCAACGAGCTGCATGGCAGGTCAACATATGTCTGGTCAGGCATGTGGTACCCAAGCGGCTGATGTTTTGGCCACGCGATATACGCTTGAGACATATGTTGCAAACAGCAGCTGTGCGATCTGATGCACTAGCCTCAAAAAAGGCCCACACCAAAGAACTTTTTGAATGACGGGCAGAGGCAGCGCCCTGCACAGGCGGAGCTCTGCGGTGTGATTCCGTCGGTGTACTGCCCTTACGCTGGCCACCAAAGGGCATCCTGCCTCGTTGGAGATGTGCCTCCTCCTCATCCTCCTCCTCCTCCTCTCTCCTATTAGGCACCCACGTGGAGTCATTGACCTCATCATCCCCTCCCTCCTCATCACTGGAGCCAATCTGGCAGTATGCTGCAGCTGCTGGAACATGACTGCCAGATTGGTGTCCTTCTTGAGCATCCCCTCTGTCTGCTCTCACGCTACTGCCTTCCTCTAGCTGGGTTTCATCATCAGACCCTTCGAAACGCTGGGCATCCTCCTGGAGCATGTACCCAACACTGTGCTGAAACAGTTCGGGGGACTCCTCAGGAGGAGGACATGGTGGGTCTAGGGAAGGAGTGACTGATGATTTGTCTGACATTGATACCAGGGAAGACGACGCTTTGGCAGCTGCTTTTCCAGTACCCTGAGCCTGGGTGAGAGAGGATGAGGAGGAGGAGGAGGGCTTGGTCATCCACTCTACCAAGTCTTCGGCATGATGTGGCTCAACATGTCCAGCTGCCGAAAAGAAGGACAAGCGTGTCCCATGGCCATGTGCTGATGACAATGCACCGCGTCCACGACCAGCACTGTTGCCCCCAGACACAGAGCCTGCTTGCCCTCTTTTATTGCCTCCTGACTGTCTGCCTCTCCTTGTTTGCCTTCCAGACATTCTAATAGATGGCCTGCAGGGAGATGGGAAAAAAGCAATAAGGGCTACCTTCAGGTGTCCTTCTCTGTCCCTGGAAACAAGGACTTGCAGAGTGAAAGAAAAAAAACACTCTCCCTACCTACAGTTTTCTGTCCCTAGAAAAAATGTTTTTTTTAATCACAATATAGCACAAGGAAAATTAACTCACTGTCCTTACAGGTCCCTGGAAACAAGGACTTGCAGAGTGAAAGAAAAAAAACACTCTCCCTACCTACAGTTTTCTGTCCCTAGAAAAAAATGTTTTTTTTAATCACAATATAGCAAAAGGACAATTCACTCACTGTCCTTCCAGGTCCCTGGAAACAAGGACTTGCAGAGTGAAAGAAACTGACACTGTCCCTACCTAGAGTTTTCTGTCCCTGGAATAAATGTTTTTTTCAGCACAATATAGCACAAGGACAATTAACTCACTGTCCTTACAGGTCCCTGGAAACAAGGACTTGCAGAGTGAAAGAAAAAAAATACTCTCCCTACCTACAGTTTTCTGTCCCTAGAAAAAAATGTTTTTTTTAATCACAATATAGCAAAAGGACAATTCACTCACTGTCCTTCCAGGTCCCTGGAAACAAGGACTTGCAGAGTGAAAGAAACTGACACTGTCCCTACCTAGAGTTTTCTGTCCCTGGAATAAATGTTTTTTTCAGCACAATATAGCACAAGGACAATTAACTCACTGTCCTTACAGGTCCCTGGAAACAAGGACTTGCAGAGTGAAAGAAAAAAAATACTCTCCCTACCTACAGTTTTCTGTCCCTAGAAAAAAATGTTTTTTTTAATCACAATATAGCAAAAGGACAATTCACTCACTGTCCTTCCAGGTCCCTGGAAACAAGGACTTGCAGAGTGAAAGAAACTGACACTGTCCCTACCTAGAGTTTTCTGTCCCTGGAATAAATGTTTTTTTCAGCACAATATAGCACAAGGACAATTAACTCACTGTCCTTACAGGTCCCTGGAAACAAGGACTTGCAGAGTGAAAGAAAAAAAATACTCTCCCTACCTACAGTTTTCTGTCCCTAGAAAAAAATGTTTTTTTTAATCACAATATAGCAAAAGGACAATTCACTCACTGTCCTTCCAGGTCCCTGGAAACAAGGACTTGCAGAGTGAAAGAAACTGACACTGTCCCTACCTAGAGTTTTCTGTCCCTAGAATAAATGTTTTTTTTAATCACAATATAGCAAAAGGACAATTCACTCACTGTCCTTCCAGGTCCCTGGAAACAAGGACTTGCAGAGTGAAAGAAACTGACACTGTCCCTACCTAGAGTTTTCTGTCCCTAGAATAAATGTTTTTTTTAATCACAATATAGCAAAAGGACAATTCACTCACTGTCCTTCCAGGTCCCTGGAAACAAGGACTTGCAGAGTGAAAGAAACTGACACTGTCCCTACCTAGAGTTTTCTGTCCCTAGAATAAATGTTTTTTTTAATCACAATATAGCAAAAGGACAATTCACTCACTGTCCTTCCAGGTCCCTGGAAACAAGGACTTGCAGAGTGAAAGAAACTGACACTGTCCCTACCTAGAGTTTTCTGTCCCTAGAATAAATGTTTTTTTTAATCACAATATAGCAAAAGGACAATTCACTCACTGTCCTTCCAGGTCCCTGGAAACAAGGACTTGCAGAGTGAAAGAAACTGACACTGTCCCTACCTAGAGTTTTCTGTCCCTAGAATAAATGTTTTTTTTAATCACAATATAGCACAAGGAAAATTAACTCACTGTCCTTACAGGTCCCTGGAAACAAGGACTTGCAGAGTGAAAGAAAAAAAACACTCTCCCTACCTACAGTTTTCTGTCCCTAGAAAAAAATGTTTTTTTTAATCACAATATAGCAAAAGGACAATTCACTCACTGTCCTTCCAGGTCCCTGGAAACAAGGACTTGCAGAGTGAAAGAAACTGACACTGTCCCTACCTAGAGTTTTCTGTCCCTGGAATAAATGTTTTTTTCAGCACAATATAGCACAAGGACAATTAACTCACTGTCCTTACAGGTCCCTGGAAACAAGGACTTGCAGAGTGAAAGAAAAAAAATACTCTCCCTACCTACAGTTTTCTGTCCCTAGAAAAAAATGTTTTTTTTAATCACAATATAGCAAAAGGACAATTCACTCACTGTCCTTCCAGGTCCCTGGAAACAAGGACTTGCAGAGTGAAAGAAACTGACACTGTCCCTACCTAGAGTTTTCTGTCCCTGGAATAAATGTTTTTTTCAGCACAATATAGCACAAGGACAATTAACTCACTGTCCTTACAGGTCCCTGGAAACAAGGACTTGCAGAGTGAAAGAAAAAAAATACTCTCCCTACCTACAGTTTTCTGTCCCTAGAAAAAAATGTTTTTTTTAATCACAATATAGCAAAAGGACAATTCACTCACTGTCCTTCCAGGTCCCTGGAAACAAGGACTTGCAGAGTGAAAGAAACTGACACTGTCCCTACCTAGAGTTTTCTGTCCCTGGAATAAATGTTTTTTTCAGCACAATATAGCACAAGGACAATTAACTCACTGTCCTTACAGGTCCCTGGAAACAAGGACTTGCAGAGTGAAAGAAAAAAAATACTCTCCCTACCTACAGTTTTCTGTCCCTAGAAAAAAATGTTTTTTTTAATCACAATATAGCAAAAGGACAATTCACTCACTGTCCTTCCAGGTCCCTGGAAACAAGGACTTGCAGAGTGAAAGAAACTGACACTGTCCCTACCTAGAGTTTTCTGTCCCTAGAATAAATGTTTTTTTTAATCACAATATAGCAAAAGGACAATTCACTCACTGTCCTTCCAGGTCCCTGGAAACAAGGACTTGCAGAGTGAAAGAAACTGACACTGTCCCTACCTAGAGTTTTCTGTCCCTAGAATAAATGTTTTTTTTAATCACAATATAGCAAAAGGACAATTCACTCACTGTCCTTCCAGGTCCCTGGAAACAAGGACTTGCAGAGTGAAAGAAACTGACACTGTCCCTACCTAGAGTTTTCTGTCCCTAGAATAAATGTTTTTTTTAATCACAATATAGCAAAAGGACAATTCACTCACTGTCCTTCCAGGTCCCTGGAAACAAGGACTTGCAGAGTGAAAGAAACTGACACTGTCCCTACCTAGAGTTTTCTGTCCCTAGAATAAATGTTTTTTTTAATCACAATATAGCAAAAGGACAATTCACTCACTGTCCTTCCAGGTCCCTGGAAACAAGGACTTGCAGAGTGAAAGAAACTGACACTGTCCCTACCTAGAGTTTTCTGTCCCTAGAATAAATGTTTTTTTTAATCACAATATAGCACAAGGAAAATTAACTCACTGTCCTTACAGGTCCCTGGAAACAAGGACTTGCAGAGTGAAAGAAAAAAAACACTCTCCCTACCTACAGTTTTCTGTCCCTAGAAAAAAATGTTTTTTTTAATCACAATATAGCAAAAGGACAATTCACTCACTGTCCTTCCAGGTCCCTGGAAACAAGGACTTGCAGAGTGAAAGAAACTGACACTGTCCCTACCTAGAGTTTTCTGTCCCTGGAATAAATGTTTTTTTCAGCACAATATAGCACAAGGACAATTAACTCACTGTCCTTACAGGTCCCTGGAAACAAGGACTTGCAGAGTGAAAGAAAAAAAATACTCTCCCTACCTACAGTTTTCTGTCCCTAGAAAAAAATGTTTTTTTTAATCACAATATAGCAAAAGGACAATTCACTCACTGTCCTTCCAGGTCCCTGGAAACAAGGACTTGCAGAGTGAAAGAAACTGACACTGTCCCTACCTAGAGTTTTCTGTCCCTAGAATAAATGTTTTTTTTAATCACAATATAGCAAAAGGACAATTCACTCACTGTCCTTCCAGGTCCCTGGAAACAAGGACTTGCAGAGTGAAAGAAACTGACACTGTCCCTACCTAGAGTTTTCTGTCCCTAGAATAAATGTTTTTTTTAATCACAATATAGCAAAAGGACAATTCACTCACTGTCCTTCCAGGTCCCTGGAAACAAGGACTTGCAGAGTGAAAGAAACTGACACTGTCCCTACCTAGAGTTTTCTGTCCCTAGAATAAATGTTTTTTTTAATCACAATATAGCAAAAGGACAATTCACTCACTGTCCTTCCAGGTCCCTGGAAACAAGGACTTGCAGAGTGAAAGAAACTGACACTGTCCCTACCTAGAGTTTTCTGTCCCTAGAATAAATGTTTTTTTTAATCACAATATAGCACAAGGAAAATTAACTCACTGTCCTTACAGGTCCCTGGAAACAAGGACTTGCAGAGTGAAAGAAAAAAAACACTCTCCCTACCTACAGTTTTCTGTCCCTAGAAAAAAATGTTTTTTTTAATCACAATATAGCAAAAGGACAATTCACTCACTGTCCTTCCAGGTCCCTGGAAACAAGGACTTGCAGAGTGAAAGAAACTGACACTGTCCCTACCTAGAGTTTTCTGTCCCTGGAATAAATGTTTTTTTCAGCACAATATAGCACAAGGACAATTAACTCACTGTCCTTACAGGTCCCTGGAAACAAGGACTTGCAGAGTGAAAGAAAAAAAATACTCTCCCTACCTACAGTTTTCTGTCCCTAGAAAAAAATGTTTTTTTTAATCACAATATAGCAAAAGGACAATTCACTCACTGTCCTTCCAGGTCCCTGGAAACAAGGACTTGCAGAGTGAAAGAAACTGACACTGTCCCTACCTAGAGTTTTCTGTCCCTGGAATAAATGTTTTTTTCAGCACAATATAGCACAAGGACAATTAACTCACTGTCCTTACAGGTCCCTGGAAACAAGGACTTGCAGAGTGAAAGAAAAAAAATACTCTCCCTACCTACAGTTTTCTGTCCCTAGAAAAAAATGTTTTTTTTAATCACAATATAGCAAAAGGACAATTCACTCACTGTCCTTCCAGGTCCCTGGAAACAAGGACTTGCAGAGTGAAAGAAACTGACACTGTCCCTACCTAGAGTTTTCTGTCCCTGGAATAAATGTTTTTTTCAGCACAATATAGCACAAGGACAATTAACTCACTGTCCTTACAGGTCCCTGGAAACAAGGACTTGCAGAGTGAAAGAAAAAAAATACTCTCCCTACCTACAGTTTTCTGTCCCTAGAAAAAAATGTTTTTTTTAATCACAATATAGCAAAAGGACAATTCACTCACTGTCCTTCCAGGTCCCTGGAAACAAGGACTTGCAGAGTGAAAGAAACTGACACTGTCCCTACCTAGAGTTTTCTGTCCCTAGAATAAATGTTTTTTTTAATCACAATATAGCAAAAGGACAATTCACTCACTGTCCTTCCAGGTCCCTGGAAACAAGGACTTGCAGAGTGAAAGAAACTGACACTGTCCCTACCTAGAGTTTTCTGTCCCTAGAATAAATGTTTTTTTTAATCACAATATAGCAAAAGGACAATTCACTCACTGTCCTTCCAGGTCCCTGGAAACAAGGACTTGCAGAGTGAAAGAAACTGACACTGTCCCTACCTAGAGTTTTCTGTCCCTAGAATAAATGTTTTTTTTAATCACAATATAGCAAAAGGACAATTCACTCACTGTCCTTCCAGGTCCCTGGAAACAAGGACTTGCAGAGTGAAAGAAACTGACACTGTCCCTACCTAGAGTTTTCTGTCCCTAGAATAAATGTTTTTTTTAATCACAATATAGCAAAAGGACAATTCACTCACTGTCCTTCCAGGTCCCTGGAAACAAGGACTTGCAGAGTGAAAGAAACTGACACTGTCCCTACCTAGAGTTTTCTGTCCCTAGAATAAATGTTTTTTTTAATCACAATATAGCACAAGGAAAATTAACTCACTGTCCTTACAGGTCCCTGGAAACAAGGACTTGCAGAGTGAAAGAAAAAAAACACTCTCCCTACCTACAGTTTTCTGTCCCTAGAAAAAAATGTTTTTTTTAATCACAATATAGCAAAAGGACAATTCACTCACTGTCCTTCCAGGTCCCTGGAAACAAGGACTTGCAGAGTGAAAGAAACTGACACTGTCCCTACCTAGAGTTTTCTGTCCCTGGAATAAATGTTTTTTTCAGCACAATATAGCACAAGGACAATTAACTCACTGTCCTTACAGGTCCCTGGAAACAAGGACTTGCAGAGTGAAAGAAAAAAAATACTCTCCCTACCTACAGTTTTCTGTCCCTAGAAAAAAATGTTTTTTTTAATCACAATATAGCAAAAGGACAATTCACTCACTGTCCTTCCAGGTCCCTGGAAACAAGGACTTGCAGAGTGAAAGAAACTGACACTGTCCCTACCTAGAGTTTTCTGTCCCTAGAATAAATGTTTTTTTTAATCACAATATAGCAAAAGGACAATTCACTCACTGTCCTTCCAGGTCCCTGGAAACAAGGACTTGCAGAGTGAAAGAAACTGACACTGTCCCTACCTAGAGTTTTCTGTCCCTAGAATAAATGTTTTTTTTAATCACAATATAGCAAAAGGACAATTCACTCACTGTCCTTCCAGGTCCCTGGAAACAAGGACTTGCAGAGTGAAAGAAACTGACACTGTCCCTACCTAGAGTTTTCTGTCCCTAGAATAAATGTTTTTTTTAATCACAATATAGCAAAAGGACAATTCACTCACTGTCCTTCCAGGTCCCTGGAAACAAGGACTTGCAGAGTGAAAGAAACTGACACTGTCCCTACCTAGAGTTTTCTGTCCCTAGAATAAATGTTTTTTTTTAAGCACACTATAGCAGAAGCACAAAACACACTGACACTCTCCCTACCTATCCTTCTCTTTCCCTAAACTAAAGGAATCCAGGTTAAGCAAGAAAGAAATAACAGTCACTGTCCCTGCCTATGCTACTCTATCCCTGCTCCGGAACACACTACACTAGGCCGCCGTGCTGGCGGCCTTTTATAGTGTGGGGCGTGTACTAAACACCCTCAGCAATAATTGGCCACAGGCATCCTGCCTGTGGCCAATCATTGCTCTCCTCGCTGCCGGCGCTGTGATTGGCCAAGCATGCGGGGTCACAGTGCATGCTTGGCCAATCACAGCGCCTGGATGACACTGCGATGGCGTAGTGCATTGTGGGCCGTTCGCGTCACTCGAATTTGGCGCGAACGGCCCAAATCGTTCGATCTTCGTCGAACGATCGAACAGCCAATGTTCGAGTCGAACGTATGTTCGACTCGAACACGAAGCTCATCCCTACTCCTGACTCAGTTCTGCTATGGATCTCCAGTGAGAGTATCAAATGTGAACTGGTGGGCCATGGCAGTCTGTAGGCACATTAACAATAGACAGTATATGGTCTGAGCATACGCTCGCTCACCCCTCCGGACGCGATCCCAGTCCTGGAACTTCCACCGACTGTGTCTTCACACACAGCTCTGCAGTATTCTCATCCCCGGCTCAGCATGGGTCAGGAACCCGAGTCAGATGTCACCCAGGCTCGAGATGGGGTGGAAGGCTCTTTAGGTAGCAGCGCAAGGCCCCAGGCTTCAGGCCTTGCACTACAGTGGATCCGCACAGGAAGATCTCTTCCTTGAAGTCTCGTGTCCCAAAGAGACCGAGCCCAGCCTCGCCTCCTCCTTTTATAACCCCTCCCATGAGTCTCTGGGGTGGAAACATTGCCGAAAGGGGTTCTGGGTAAGGTAGTCCTGAGAGTCTTAAAGGGGACCCCGCTACACACTCCCCCCACTTAAATTCTTTGGTCCCCAAAGAAAATTCTAGCATACACTGCGTACAACCCCAGACAACATTGCATAAGAGGTGGGCATAGGGAATTCCCACCAAAACTGAGGGGTTGTATTCCCTTGCCCACAGGTCACACTATCATGAGTGGCCTGCCTAACTGTGCCAGAGAGTGAGTGGGGGTTGCCTTCCACCAAATGAACAGTGGAGGGATCCGGATTCTCTGCACTCCTCCTGGCAGTGACCACAGAATCTTCTGAGCTCTTCCCCATTTGTGGGTAGGTCAACTTTCTGGGAGGCCTTATGACTCTGTGAGCCCTTTGTTCTCTTGGGGTTTCTGGCTCTGGCGCCACAAGCTCTTCTTCTGTAACAGGCTCAGGCGACACGGCAGGCTCTGTAACATCTGCTTCAGGAGCCGAGGGATACATAGAGTCTCTAGGGCCCTGTTCAGGGTAAGTATCACAGGCATCTTCCCAGTAATCTGATGAAGGACTAGATGGGATGAATTCAGCGGCTTCTGCATTCAGTTGTCCATCTATAGTGTCTTCTGTGGTTTGAAGATCTATAGCAGAAGTTCCTTGAGTTGGGGAAGGCCACAGCCAGTCAAGTTCTCTTCCTTCATCTCCACTGAGTTCAGAGGCCTCTTCATCTTCAGCCCGAAAGGTCTGGGACCGAGTGTTTGGCCTGGGGGTATCCAGAATTGAGACTGGTTCAGGGGAGTCCCTCACTGGAGGTATCCTGACCGCTTCAGCAAGTGGGAGCAGGTGGTTTCGATGCCACGTCTTCAGTGGTCCTACCTTTCCTTCTGGCTTCAACTTGTAGACAGGTAGGCCCGGCAGATTCCTACAGATGACATAGGGTTCAGATCTCCATCTGTCTGCAAGTTTGTGTTTTCCAGGGACCCCCAGATTGCGTAGCAGTACTCGGTCCCCGGGCTGTAAGTCCTGCACCCGGACCTTCAAGTCGAAGTTTCTTTTGTTTCGAGCTCCCCTTTGATCTGAGGCCGCTTGAGCTTGTTCATAGGCTACTTTCAGGCTGTGTCTGAGCCTGTCCACATATCCTTTGTGGGATGTGGCTGAGGAATGGTCTAAAGAGGTGCCAAAGGCCAAGTCCACAGGTAACCTTGCTTCTCTCCCAAACATGAGTTGATATGGGGAGTAGCCTGTAGCATCACTGGTGGTGCAGTTGTAAGCGTGTACTATAGCTGCTATGTGTTTGCTCCAATGTTGTTTCTTCTCACTATCCAGAGTTCCCAACATGTTGAGCAGGGTTCGGTTAAACCTCTCCGGCTGAGCATCTCCTTGTGGGTGGTAAGGTGTGGTTCGAGTTTTCTTGATTCCTAACGAATTCAAGAGCTTCCGGATCAACCGACTCTCAAAGTCCCTTCCTTGATCTGAATGAAGTCGCTGGGGCAGCCCATAATGGACAAAATACTTCTCCATAAGTATCTTGGCTACAGTGGAAGCCTTCTGATCTTTGGTTGGGAAAGCTTGGGCATACCGGGTGAAATGATCGGTTATCACCAGAACATTTCCTAGTCCACTCAGGTCGGGTTCGAGGCAGAGGAAATCAATGCATACCAGATCCATTGGGCCTTGACTTTGTAGATGGCCCATTGGGGCAGCTTGACGAGGTAAAGTCTTCCTCTGGATGCAGCGTGCACATGAATGGCAGTACTCTTCTACTTCTGCCCTCATGCAGGGCCAATAGAACTGACTTCTGACAAGTTGAAAGGTCCTCTCCGCCCCTAGATGGCCGTGATTGTCATGTAGGGCAATCAGAACAGTCTCTCGATGTTTTTCTGGAAGAAACAATTGCCATTTATCTTCCAGGTCATCAGAGAGGCCCCTTCGGTAGACCACTCCCTGATGTACCTGTAACCTGTCCCACTCTTTCCTCAACAGGCGAGCTTCCTTTGAGGAGTGACTCAGGAGTCTGTTCAGATCCTGATTCTCCAGGGCTTCCAGAACCAATTTCCCCATGGGATCTTCTAATTGGTCGCATCTTAGTTCCTTCTTGGACAACTTTGGCAGATGGTCTTCCTCCAGCTGAGTTACTCCACAGTATTGTTTGGGGACTCCTACCATGGTAACTCCTATCTCTTCCGTCCCTTGAGCCCCCTCTGGCTTGTAATTCAGCCCCTTGACAAAGGGCCCGCACCCCATCAGGTGCCACTTGAATCCAGTCTTCCATGTCACTGTTGGGACCATGAGATCTCCTGGACAGAGCGTCTGCATCTTGATTCCCAATCCCTGGCCTGTACTTTAGGCTGAAATTGAATCCAGACAATGCGGCCAGCCACCTGTGTCCAGTGGCGTCCAGCTTTGCTGTAGTGAAAAGGTAGGTAAGGGGGTTGTTGTCGGTCTTCACAGTGAACTCCGCCCCATACAGGTAGTCTTTGAGCTTGTCTACTACCGCCCACTTAAGGGCCAGGAACTCCAGCTTGTGAGTGGGGTAGTTTTTCTCAGAGGGGGCCAGGATCCGGCTCACGTAGGCAACAGGCCGTAGTTGTGCTTCGTGTTCTTGGTAAAGTACTCCTCCCAGACCGTCATGACTAGCATCTACGTGTAGTTCATAGGGTTTGGTTGGGTCGACGTAGGCCAAGACTGGGGCAGTGGTTAGGCTATTCTTTAACGCCTGGAAGGCCTCTTCACACTTCTGGTTCCACTGATCTCTGACTGACTCTCCCGGCTTCCTGGGCCCTGAGTCGTCCTCTTCCCCCTCAGTATTGAGCAGTTCATTCAATGGTCTAGCAATTCGGGCAAATCCTTCCACAAACCTCCTGTAATAGGAGCAGAACCCTAAGAAGGATCTGAGTTCCGTTACTGTGGTGGGCCGTGGCCAGGAGGTAACTGCCTCCAATTTCTCAGGGTCTGTGGCCACACCTTCTTCAGACACTATGTGCCCCAGATAGTTCACAGAAGACTGATAGAACCGACACTTCTCAGGCGAAAGCTTGAGTCCCTCCTCACTGAGTCTTCCCAACACTTTTTCCAGCCTCTCTTCGTGTTCTTCCAGGGTTCTCCCAAAGACAATGACATCGTCCAGGTATACAAGGACTTCAATAAGGTTCATGTCTCCTACAGTCTTCTCCATGAGACGTTGGAAGGTAGCAGGAGCTCCAGACAGTCCCTGAGGCATTCGATCAAACTCAAAGAACCCCACTGGGGTTATGAAGGCTGTATTCTCCTTGTCTTCTGGATGCATAGGGATCTGGTAGTATCCACTCTTGAGATCCATAACGCTGAACCACTTGGCTCCAGACAAACTCTGTAAAGCGTCCTCTATCTTCGGAGTGGTGTACTGGTCGGGGATGGTTCTCCTGTTAAGAGTCCTGTAGTCGATACAGAGCCTCAACAACCCATTCTTCTTCCTGACCACCACTATCGGGGAGGCATAGGGGCTTCTAGACTCCCGGATCACACCAGTCCTCTTAAGTTCTGCGAGTTGTTCCCTTAGATCCTCCAGATCTGCTAGTGGGACCCGCCTAACCCTCTCTCTGAAGGGCTTGTCTTCTTGGAGGCGGATTCGATGGGTGGCACTCCTTGCACACCCCACATCGAACTCATCTTTTGAGAAGATCTTCTTCCATCTGGTCAACTGGGCCTTGGCTCTCTCTTTCCAAGCCCTGGGCAGATTCGGGTTTTCCATGGACAGCTTCTCCCAAACGTCTCCTCCTTCACCCGTCCCCTTGACTTCTGACAGGGTAACCGGGGCAGCAGGGCTCACCTGGCCCAACAGCATCCTGGCTGGGATTTCCATGGGGCCACCTGTAGTGTTCCTAACGCTCACCGGAACTCTACAATGGGCCTTCTTTAGGGCCTTCAGTGGAATCACTTCTGGTATCACCTCCAGACCGAATACAACAAAAAGGAAAAAGATAAACTCCACGTACATTACACGGTCATGTAAGTGGAAGATGACATATCAAATAAGTCAAATAAATTAACAAAGTCTACCACAAGGTAGAGGGAGGGTCTCATACTAAGAAGACCCCCATTAGGAGTATGACAAAACTTATACAAACATTCCTAAAATTTGACCCCTACTATTGAGAGCAGTTCCTGAGATAACCGGCAAGCGACCGTTTAAGAAAAGTGGGGATATTACTTATTTAACGTCAGGTTGGTCCAATAGCGAAAACGAGCATGAATATAGTAAGTATGACTATCTCAGATCATTCCCAGCCCTACCATTCACACCAAGCGGGGCCGATCTACAGGTCCAGAAGGGAGAGGGAAAAAAAGGGGGGGGGAGAAGAAGGGAAAAAGAGTAAGCGAAAAACAAAAGATACGGAATGAAGAGGGGGTGGGGCCTCCACCAACTGCCCTCTCCATCTATCTCCAGTGAGTATGTGTAGGAATATCATGTTATGTGTGTCATTCAGTTGAAATTACCACAATTCCAAGGTCACCCAACCCTTACATTGGGCATGAACCCTCCAGTCGACTACCCAGGCAAGATGAACCACCCAATAGTATTGTTGCAAGTTCGGGAATCAAATTCCACCTCTAGACTTAGACATTACCAGTTTCGACCAACCTATCCGTGCATACTTATTGCAACATATAAAATAAACCACTTTTTTTTTACTTTACCTATAGGTTTATCCAGTTCCAATTTGAACGTCTTGATAGTTACAACTGAACTCCAGGAAGATATTAAAAACCAAACAGTAAAACCACCAATGAATAAAGGTATTTATTTATTTAAAAATAAGTGTATATATTTTTAATACAACCATTAACCACTTAACGACCGCCCACCGCCGATTTACGTCGGCAGAATGGCACGGACAGGCAGAATCATGTAGATCTACGTGATCGCCTTTGTGCAGCTGGGGGGTCCATCCGGACCCCCCTTCACTGCAGTGAGTGGCCGTTAAGTGTTCGGGAGCGATCAGGCATGAGGGAGGGGGTGCTCGATTCCGCCCCCCCCTCGCGATCGCTCCCGGCCAATGAAAATGCTTCCTCCGCCATGTGATGTAAACAAGGCTGGAGGAAGTGATGTCATCTCCCTCGCCGCGGTCTTTCCGTTCCCGGCGCCGAGCAGAGAAGAAGCAGGTTAGTGCACCAACAGTCCACTGACACGTAGGTACACATAGGCACACAAATCACCCCCCAGTCACCCCCAGATCACCCCCCAGGTCACCCCAAAGCCCCCAATCACAGTGATCATTTATTTTACTGATCACTGCATTTAGTGTCATCTGTGATTGTAAAAAGTTGCAGGGCAGTTAGGATTAGGCCCCTTTAGGTCCAGGGTAGCCCCCTAACCCCCCCTAATAAAGGTTTAACCCCTTGATCACCCCCCAGGTAACCCTTTCACCCCCTAACTTCAGCGTCACTAAGCGATTGTTTTTCCGATCGCTGTATTCGTGTCGCTGGTGTTTTAGATAGGCAGTTATTTTTTTTTAGGTTCGCCGCAGGTTTTTATTAGTGTCAGGTACCCCCATATATTATTTTAACCCCCTGATTGCCCCTAGAGTTAACCCTTTCACCAGTGATCGCCGTATAAGCGTCACTGGTGTCACTGGTTAGCCAGTAAGTTATTTAGTTATTTAGGTTACCCGTCAGGTTTTTATATAGTGTCAGGTACCCCCATATTTAACCTAATAAAGGTTTTAACCCCCTGATTGCCCCTAGTTAACCCTTTCACCAGTGATCACCATATAAAGGTTACGGGTGACGCTGGTTGATTAGTTTGCTTTTTATAGCATCAGGGCACCCGCCGTATATAACCCAATAAAGGTTTAACCCCCCTGATCGCCCGGCGGGTGAGATCAATTAGGTTTTAGCGCCAGAGAGGGTCTGCGTCGCCCCAGGCAGTGTTAGGTTAGTGACAGTAACGCTAACACCCACGCGCAAAGCATACACCCCCCTTAGTGGTATAGTATCTGATCAGATCTGATCAGATCTATACTAGCATCCCCAGCGGTTTAGGGTTCCCAAAAACGCAGTGTTAGCGGGATCAGCCCAGATACCTGCTAGCGCCTGCGTTTAGCCCCTCCGCCCAGCCCAGCCCAGCCCAGCCCACCCAAGTGCAGTATCGATCGATCACTGTCACTTACCAAACACAACACACATAACTGCAGCGTTCGCAGTGCTTGGTTTTTGGGGCCCTGTACGCGGCTAGGCTCCAAAAAAGTCCCACACATGTGGTATCCCCGTACTCAGGAAAAGCAGCAGAATGTATTTTGGGGTGCAATTCCACATATAACCATGGCATGTGTGAGCAATATATCATTTAGTGACAACTTTTTGTACATTTTTTTTTTCTTTTTGTCATTATTCAATCATTTGGGACAAAAAAAAATATTCAATGGGGTCAACATGCCTCTCAGCAAATAGCTTGGGGTGTCTACTTTCCAAAATGGGGTAATTTGGGGGGGTTTTGTGCCATCTTGGCATTTTATGGCCTTCAAAACTGTGATAGGTAGTGAGGAGTGAAATCAAAAATGTATGCCCTTAGAAACCTTGAAGGCGGTGCTTGGTTTTTGGGGTCCCGTACGCGGCTAGGCTCCCAAAAAGTCCCACACATGTGGTATCCCCGTACTCAGGAGAAGCAGCAGAATGTATTTTGGGGTGTAATTTCACATATGCCCATGGCATGTGTGAGCAATATATCATTTAGTGACAACTTTGTGCAAAAAAAAAAAAGTTTGTCATATTCCCGCAACTTGTGGCAAAATATAAAATATTCCATGGACTGAACATGCCTCTCAGTAAATAGCTTGGGGTGTCTACTTTCCAAAATGGGGTCATTTGGGGGGGTTTTGTGCTATTTTGGCATTTTATGGCCTTCGAAACTGTGATAGGTAGTGAGGAGTGAAATCAAAAATTTGCGCCCTTAGAAATCCTGAAGGCGGTGCTTGGTTTCCGGGGTCCCGTACGTGGCTAGGCTCCTAAAAAGTCCCACACATGTGGTATCCCCGTACTCAGGAGAAGCAGCAGAATGTATTTTGGGGTGCAATTCCACATATAACCATGGCATGTGTGAGCAATATATCATTTAGTGACAACTTTTTGTAATTTTTTTTTTTTTTTTTTTTGTCATTATTCAATCACTTGGGACAAAAAAAAAAAATATTCAATGGGCTCAACATGCCTCTCAGCAATTTCCTTGGGGTGTCTACTTTCCAAAATGGGGTCATTTGGGGGGGTTTTGTACTGCCCTGCCATTTTAGCACCTCAAGAAATGAGATAGGCAGTCATAAATTTAAAGCTGTGTAAATTTCAGAAAATGTACCCTAGTTTGTAAACGCTATAACTTTTGCGCAAACCAATAAATATACGCTTATTGACATTTTTTTTACTAAAGACATGTGGCTGAATACATTTTGGCCTAAATGTATGACTAAAATTGAGTTTATTCGATTTTTCTTATAACAAAAAGTAGAAAATATCTTTTTTTTCAAAATTTTCGTTCTTTTTCCATTTATATCGCAAAAAATAAAAATCGCAGAGGCAATCAAATACCATTAAAAGAAAGCTCTATTTGTGGGAAGAAAAGGACGCAAATTTCATTTGGGTACAACATTGCATGTCCGCACAATTTACAGTTAAAGCAGCGCAGTGCCGAATCCCAAAAACAGGCTTGGTCCTAATGGCCCGAAATGGTCCGGGGCTTAAGTGGTTAAATTGGTTGTAAACCTCAAACATGAAATTTGAACAAAGCATATCCCTCTATAGAGTGCATTTGTCTTAATCCAGAGAGCTAAGTGTCATTTCTGCCTGCTGTCTTATTCCACTGCTATTTGCATGAGTCACTTCTGACAAGTTTTCTTGACACCAAGGTAAAAAAGGTGACAAGGAAGGGAGCTCCAGCACACAGCCTGTGATTGACAGCTGCAGCTATGTTCCTGTGTGCCATCTGAAGTGGGGTGTGTCCCTTCCCTCCAATCAGTTCTCACTGAGCTCTGCAGAATGAAAATTCACCCCCCCCCCTCCACCTATTTCAGAAAGCTCAGACAAAGCTGTATAAATTCTGCATGTTGAATGGCTGTAGAGAAGAGAGGGCTGAAGATAAACAGGTACAACATATGCAGGAGAATGTGTTTAATCTCTGTGTATCACCTGAGGTTAATCACTTCACTGGGTATATGTAAGGGTTTACAACCTCTTTAAAACCTGGGTTTTACCTAATTGAATGCTTCCTGTAATACCCTCTATAGCAGCATTCAAACTGCTGAAGATAAACTAGAAAAGAGTGGAGAACTCTGTACCAGGTGTCCTCCATTCATATGTGCTAACAAAGAACATGCTGATCAGAGAGGAGAGCAGAGAGGTTACTTCAATAGTCTTTTGGCTTTGACTATTTGACTGTCCTATTGCAGGCTGGGGTCAGAGAGGTGACATTTTCTTTCCACTGACAACCAATTTAATTAGTGGCAATTCCTTTCACTGTCCACCATTGTATTTAGCCTTTTTTTTCCCCCCACTGATAACCAATGTTGTTTTTGGGCACTACCTTCTACCGACAACCAATGTAATTCGGGGCACTTCCTATTACTGACAACCAGCGTAATTGTGGGTATTTTTTTGTTATGACATTAAATGTAATTCCAGCCTCTTCTTTTTTATCAAAACCACTTCACATTTAGGGTACTTCTTCCCAAAAACCACCAATGCATTTATAAGTATCTTTTTTCCACTGACCCCCAAAGTATTTTGGAGCATTTTTTTCCATGATCACCAACAAACTGAGGGGCAGCAGTTTTTAAAATTTTTGATCCCATTGAAAAAACACAAAAAAAAAACACTTAACAACGCTAACCCTAAAAAACGCTGAAAAACGCAAAAAAGATGCTAAAAACTGCAAAAAACTTTATTGCAAAGACTTTGAAAAACTGTGAAAAACTCACTGCAAAGCTTCTGGCATCTTTATAACGTCCAGTGTGCATGAGGCCTTATGGTTGCAGTTTGTTTAGTTGCTTTCAAAAAGTTTTGCAATATTTGCACTTAAGTGGGGCCCACAGCAAAAAGGTGAGTTGGTTGTTTGACAAAATTTCCCATCCTTCCTTTAACATTCACAATAAATAACTCTTATAAAATAAACAAATTGGGCTATTTATCCACAGTAACACGTTAAAATGTTCTAAGTCATATTGCTTGTAATGTGAATGTTTCACCACACAAGGCTAGAAAACTTTAAAAATGGCAAGCCCATTTTCCTGCTAGGAAATTATAGATTTACTTGCAGCCTTATCAATATGCTCCATATATAAAAATAAACATTCTGCCCCCAGTCTAAAAAGAAGTCCAGTTTGGTGATTTCCCCCTTCTTCTTTGAGCCTTTGGCTAGACATTGCCATTTTTACAAAACTCTTCCTATCTAAAAAGGCTTAAGGGAGCAGCATGTAAATTCCAATGTGATTCAGCTGATGAATTTATTTAAGCATAGGGCATGAATGCATGAGCACTGGTCTTCAGCTTAGCGTGCTGAAAGCCTCTTTGTGTTAATGGCATGAATCAGACAGTATATGCAGGCGGCTGTACTGTGACACTGAGAGGGGATTGCAGTGTGGCAGTAGATCACATTTAATAAGTTGTGGTTAGCTGTCATGAACACTTAATTTGACATAAAACACTAGTCTTTCCACACAGGTCCATTTTCTAGGTGTTGAGGTGGTTTGTACATTACTAAGTTCATTTATTTTGATGCCCTGTGTGTAATGTTATGGATGACAGGGGAGGTTAGGTTTATCTTTTATGTATAATGCTTTCTTTACACATTTCTAAGGAGTCATGTTTTTCATCTAGGCAAAGAAAGTACAGTTATTGCATAACATAAACATTAAGAAAAGTTTTGGCAATGGTTACAGCAATGGTCCAGTTCTTTTGTTATCGGGCACTATACGGTAGATATCTAGAACTACTGTTTAAACAGCAATTCAATGTTTTCTGAGACATTTTTAACAGTTTTTATTATTAAGTGTAGCCAGGTGTTAGGCTACAGCAATATGGAAAAGGAGATCTTGCCTTTTATTCTTCTCTCCCCCTACGGAGATACTAAAGTCATGCTGCACCTTTCTCCTCTGTCCAACACTGTGTAGAAGGAGGAGTGAAGAGATGATTTTTAATAAACTGGCCAGGAAAATTCTTCCTCTTGACACCAATGGAGAAAAAAAGATCCCCTCTGTGTGGATATTCACCTGCCAGCGGGAGACCATAACAGCAGAGACCCGAGCCTGGGACTGTGAGTGAGGACACCGGGGTGCAGCACCAACACTCTTCCATAGCTGCAACAATAGCCGACAGAAGAATATCTCAAAGGACTGCTTCCCCCCCCTAATAATTATTCTGCAAGACCTCAATGTTCCCCCACCCCTCCGCTACCATCCTCCTTTTCTTTTGGACAGTACATACCAAGTAAGTTGGTTTAGGACAAGCATTACCATCATAAATGTGCAGTATTGTTCCAGTACTCTGTAGAGTAAACTTTACTACTGCTCACTGCTGCACTCAAGGTAGCCTTGCTACTGTTTAAAGGAACACTAAAGGCAATTTTTTTTTTTTTAAATAAAAAACATGTTATACTTACCTCCAGTGTGCAGCTCGTTTTGCACAGAGTGGCCTCGAACCTGGTCTTCTGGGGTCCCCCGGCGGCTGTCTCGGCTCCTCCCCACAAGAACTATCAACCTTCACGCGAGCTCTCTCGCATGGTGGATAGTTCTTGTGGGCGCGCTCCCATGATACAGCCGGCGGCTATAGCCGCTCACTTAGCACTCGGCCCCACCCCCCGGCGCGCCGCGTCATTGGATGTAATTGACAGCAGCGCGAGCCAATGGCTGTGCTGCTTTCAATCAACCAATGAATGAGCCGAGAAGCCTGGCCGAGAAGCCAGCGCGTTCACGGCGCGGGAATTTCGAGGGGTCAGGTAAGTAAACGGGGGCTCGGGGGGGGGGGGGGGGCGCTAATCCTCTGATGTTTTTTGACCTTAATGCATAGAATGTACTTGTACGCCGAGGGACCCCAGAAGATGTGGATCGGGGCCACTCTGTGCAAAACTACCTTTCCAACCTCTTTAAACTTATCTGGATGCCAAAAGTCATCTTATGCCTGGTCCCTACTGTTAATCCCTTTGTATGCTAGATTGTGTTATTACCATAGTTAATCCATTTTATGCTTGCCTAGTTACCAACCATATTGAGTGACAATAAATCAAATTTGCCTTTACTACCTGGTTTGGTGCCTGTTTTCTTTGATATAGCACTACAATTGGGTACTAAGTATTACTGTTAGTGAATTTCTGTGATATTGTATGTTTGTAAACTCAACCTGATGTGTTAGAGTGGCTGACGTTCTTGAGAAGTTTGAGACTTAGAACAGAGACCATCCTATCCAGCAGTTCCTCCGAGGGTAGTGCTACATAGAAAAATGTATTTTAGAATTGCAAGGAACACAACATTTTGCAATCCATAAAAGTGTTCAACAATTCAAATTAGGTACATGTGATATGATATAACAGAGGTGCTCCTAAATGTATCTAAAGCCCAAACTTTTTTCTTTAGTTTAGACTCCTTGCAGGTTTTTGTTGCTGTTTTTGACCCCGCTATGGAGATTCACTCTGTTTATTTGTCCTTGTGACCACAGTTTTCAAGACAAAAAGTGAATGAAAATCCAAGATTTTAAGTTGTCACTAGAGCAGGAATTGAGGATATAATCTTTCAGTGGGGAAACTTGTTCCATTTATAGCTCACTAAGAGACGATTTCCCTCACTTTGCAGTGGTTTTCTCTTTGTTTGTGCAGCACAGAAAGTGCAGGGAAACCTCCCCAATGGAAAACAGGTGGCACAAAAGCTAACGGGGTTCTTTTTTAGTTATTTATTTTTGGATAGGGTGGGTTATGGTTATTCCCTACTTTACCCAAAATGAAAAAAAGGAGTTTTAGTTGATTTATACTTTAAAATTTACATGGCTCCTTTAGCAGTTCATTTGATATTTTAGGTGCCTATAGCACAGTGTTAAATCAGCCTTTTGTATTTGGATTTTGAAAAACAAATTAGTCACGGTATAATGCCATTTTTTTCTTTTTCAAGGTGAAACTTTTTCTGTGGAAAAAAAACATTATTTACATGTTAGTTGCATAAATTATAGGAATTTTAGAAGACCTCACTATTGATTCTAACTTAATAATGATCTGTGGATGCTGACACTTGGCCAGGAGTCACTTCCTCCTTTCCGAGTGCTAAATGGGAAGGTATGCACACCATAATTACTTGATTAATTATAGTGTTGGAAAAAGAGAAAATGTATTGGTAAAATTAATGTGAAGTCTATATAAAAACAGTATTTAGAATGCCTTTGGTTGTCATTGTTACAAGGAATCCACACTTAGATATTTTGAAAATCATGGCTGCCAATTAAAATAGAATGGTGATTTTTTTAATCAGTCTCATATTCCTCACATGTCTACTACAGATCAAGCTTGGGATCGCTGATATAATGGGGTTGTGGTGGATCTAGTTAGTTGAAATTTTGTGGTTCTGGTGAATTAATGTGGAAATTCACTAGACCAAATTCTTCATAGCCTTAATGCACTGCCTGACCTTTTAGCTGTGGTCAGCAGGGTTTTAATGGCCAATAATGGGGGCTTTGGTATGTGTCAGCCTTCTCACTATAAAATAGAGGCCTGCTCATACACTGGGACTGAAGTCAGGTGTACAAATGTATTATCAATGTATGTACTTGATCAGCATATCATTGGCAAGACATCCACCCCCTCCATCCAGTGGTGCCTGTAAATTGTCCAAACATAAGAGTAATCACCGGGGGGGCCAATCGTGAGAGTATTGCTTGCCCTTCCCACTGCTGTGATCAGACACAAAAGTGAGAAGTGGTGACAGGGTCTGTTTCACTGACATTACCACAGTAAATTGAAATATATTTGTTATAAGTCACTTTATTTATACAGTCTTATGAAAGGCTTGTTTAACCACTTAACGACCGCTCACTGTATATATACGTCTGCAGAATGGCACCGACAGGCACAATCACGTAGAGTGTACGTGATTGCCTTTGTATAGTTGGGGGGTCCAATCGGACCCCCCTCCTATACAGTGAGCGGTGGATAAGTGTCCGGGAGCATTCCGGGATGAGGGGGCAGCCATTCGTTTCCGGCCACCCCCTTGCGATCGCTCCCGGCGAATGGAAATGCCCCCTCTGTCTGTGTCAGACAGAGGAAGCAGGAGGAAGTGATGTCATCTCTGGTGCGGCGCTCACATATACCGAGTGCCGTACAAGAGAAGACATCAGGTCAGTGCACACAACACTACACTGACACCAGGACACATAGGGACATAAATCGCCCCCCCAGGCCCCCCCAGACACCCCAGATCACCCCCCAGATCACCCCCCCAAGCCCCCAGTCACAGTGTCACTGATTGCAGTGACCATTTATTTAGTGATCACTGCAATCAGTGACATTTGTGACTGTAAAAGTGTCACCAAAGTTTAGTCTTAGGTCCAGTGTAGCCCCCTAACCCCCCCTAATAAAGGTTTAACCCCCTGATCACCCCCCAGATAACCCTTTCACCCCCTATCACCACTGTCGCTAAGCGATCATTTTTCTGATCGCTGTCTTAGCGTCAGTGATGCCGATCGGCAGCCAGTAATTTTTTTTAGGTTCGCCGCATGTTTTTATAGCGTCAGGTACCCCAATATATTATCTAATAAAGGTTTAACCCCCTTGATCGCCCCCAGGTAACCCTTTCACCCCCTATCACCACTGTCACTAAGCGATCATTTTTCTAAACGCTGTCTTAGTGTCGGTGATGCAGATCGGTAGCCGGTAATTTTTTTTAGGTTCGCCGCAGGTTTTTATAGCGTCAGGTACCCCAATATATTATCTAATAAAGGTTTAACCCCCTTGATCGCCCCCCAGGTAACCCTTTCACCCCCTATCACCACTGTCGCTAAGCGATCGTTTTTCTAAACGCTGTCTTAGTGTCGGTGATGCAGATCGGTAGCCAGTAATTTTTTTTAGGTTCGCCGCATGTTTTTATAGCGTCAGGTACCCCAATATATTATCCAATAAAGGTTTAACCCCCTTGATCGCCCCCCAGGTAACCCTTTCACCCCCATCACCACTGTCGCTAAGCGATCGTTTTTCTAAACGCTGTCTTAGTGTCGGTGATGCAGATCGGTAGCTGGTAATTTTTTTTAGGTTCGCCGCAGGTTTTTATAGCGTCAGGTACCCCAATATATTATCTAATAAAGGTTTAACCCCCTTGATCGCCCCCCAGGTAACCCTTTCACCCCCTATCACCACTGTCGCTAAGCGATCGTTTTTCTAATCGCTGTCTTAGTGTCGGTGATGCAGATCGGTAGCCAGTAATTTTTTTTTGGTTCGCCGCATGTTTTTATAGCGTCAGGTACCCCAATATATTATCTAATAAAGGTTTAACCCTCTTGATCGCCCCCCAGGTAACCCTTTCACCCTCATCACCACTGTCGCTAAGCGATCGTTTTTCTAAACGCTGTCTTAGTGTCGGTGATGCAGATCGGTAGCTGGTAATTTTTTTTAGGTTCGCCGCAGGTTTTTATAGCGTCAGGTACCCCCATATATTATCTAATAAAGGTTTTAACCCCCTAATTGCCCCTAGATAACCCTTTCACCAGTGATCACCATATAAGTGTTACGGGTGACGCTGGTTAGTTAGTTTGCTTTTTATAGTGTCAGGGCACCCGCCGTATATAACCCAATAAAGGTTTAACCCCCTGATCGCCCGGCGGGTGATATCAATTAGGTTTTAGCGTCAGAGAGGGTCTGCGTCACACCCCAGGCAGCGTCAGGTTAGTGCCAGTAATGCTAACACCCACGCGTGAAGCATACACCCCCCTTAGTGGTATAGTATCTGAACAGATCAATATCTGATCTGATCAGATCTATACTAGCGTCCCCAGCAGTTTAGGGTTCCCAAAAATGCAGTGTTAGCGGGATCAGCCCAGATACCTGCTGGCACCTGCGTTTTGCCCCTCCGTCCAGCCCAGGCCACCCAAGTGCAGTATCGATCGATCACTGTCACTTACAAAACAAAAACACACATAACTGCAGTGTTCGCAGAGACAGGCCTGATCCCTGCGACTCCAGTGCCGTAGGAGGTGATTTCACCACCACAGTTAAAAAAAAAAAGCAAATATGCCGAAGCATTGGGGCAGCAGGGGCGGAGGAGCGATTTTGCTCCTAATGCCGCGTACATACGGTCGAAATTCCGACGGAGGCTTGCCCGTGGAAAAATCTGACCATGTGTGTGCGGCATAACTTTTTTGCGGGAGGATGCCCCCATGCTTCGGCATATATAAATGGTACGTGTATGCCCATCATTGGAAGTGGGTGGATGAAGGGCGGTATTCTAATGGTGGGCATACCCACCGATCAATCTCTTTTTTCGTTCAGCCAACTGGCTGCATGAAAAAAAAAGATTACAATACATGTCCAACAAGGGCCAGCAACGTACTGGTATGTTGCTGGACTTTGAATGTTTATACCAGAATGATGCCTGCGGGTTTAGGTATCATCTTGGTATCATTCTTTTCAGCCTGCGGCCGGCTTTCATGTAAAAGTAATCCTAGCGGCTAATTAGCCTCTGGACTGCTTTTACAAGCAGTGGGAGGGAATGCCCCCCCGGATATAAAAAGCGCCATTGGGAAATTGGGAAAGCATTTTATCACACCGATCTTGGTGTGGTCAGATGCTTTGAGGGCAGAGGAAAAATCTAGGGTCTAGAAGACCCCAGTTTTTTCAAAAAAAGAGTACCTGTCACTACCTATTGCTATCATAGGGGATATTTACATTCCCTGAGATAACAATAAAAATGATAAAAAAAAAAATACTTGGAAGGAACAATTTAAAAATAAAATAAAAAAGCAAAATTAATAATAAAAAAAAAGAAAAAAAAAAGCACCCCTGTCCTGCCCTGCTCTTGCCCAATGGCGAACGCAAGCGTCGGTCTGGCGTCATATGTAAACAGCAATTGCACCATGCATGTGAGGTATCACCGCGAAGGTCAGATCGAGGGCAGTCATTTTAGCAGTAGACCTCCTCTGTCAATCTACTGGGGTAACCTGTAAAGGCTTTTAAAGGCTTTTAAAAATGTATGCAGTTTGTCGCCAATGCGTGTTTGTGCGAAATTTTAAAGCATGTCGTGTTTGGTATCTATGTACTCGGCCTAAGATCATCTTTTTTATTTCATCAAACATTTGGGCAATATAGTGTGTTTTAGTGCATTAAAATTAAAAAAAGTGTATTTTTTAACCCAAAAAATGCGTTTGAAAAATCGCTGCGCAAATACTGTGTAGAAAAAAAAAATGCAACACCCACCATTTTAATCTGTAGGGCCTTTGCTTTAAAAATATATATAATGTTTGGGGGTTCAACATAATTTTCTTGCAAAAAAATAAATGTTTTCATGTAAACAAAAAGTGTCAAAAAGGGCTTTGTCTTCAAGTGGTTAGAAGAGTGGATGTAAGCTTCCTAATGTTGTGTATAAAATGCCAGAACAGTTCAAAACCCCCCCAAATGACCCCATTTTGGAAAGTAGACACCCCAAGCTATATACTGAGAGGCATGTCGAGTCCATGGAATATTTTATATGTTGACACAAGTTGCGGAAAAACTACAATTTTTTTTTTTTTTTGCACAAAGTTGTCACTAAATGATATATTGCTCAAACATGCCATGGGCATATGTGGAATTACACCCCAAAATACATTCTGTTGCTTCTCCTGAGTACGGGGATACCACATGTGTGAGACTTTTTGGGAGCCTAGCCACGTACGGGACCCCAAAAACCAAGCACCGCCTTCAGGCTTTCTAAGGGTGTAAATTTTTGATTTCACTTCTCACTGCCTATCACAGTTTCGGAGGCCATAGAATGCCCAGATGGCACAAACCCCCCCCCCAAATGACCCCATTTTGGAAAGTAGACACCCCAAGCTATTTGCTGAGAGGTATTGTGAGTATTTTGCAGATCTCGCTTTTTGTCACAAAGTTTTGAAAATTGAAAAAAAAAAAAAATATATATATATTTTCTTTCTTCATTTTCAAAAACAAATGAGAGCTGTAAAATACTCGCCATGCCTCTCAGCAAATAGCTTGGGGTGTCTATATTCCAAAATGGGGTCATTTGGGGGGGTTTTGTGCTATTTTGGCATTTTATGGCCTTCGAAACTGTGATAGGTAGTGAGGAGTGAAATCAAAAATTTGCGCCCTTAGAAATCCTGAAGGCGGTGCTTGGTTTCCGGGGTCCCGCACGCGGCTAGGCTCCCAAAAAGTCCCACACATGTGGTATCCCCGTACTCAGGAGAAGAAGCAAAATGTATTTTGGGGTGAAATTCCACATATAACCATGGCATGTGTGAGCAATATATCATTTAGTGACAACTTTTTGTAATTTTTTATTTTTTTTTGTCATTATTCAATCACTTAAGACAAAAAAAAAAAAAAATTCAATGGGCTCAACATGCCTCTCAGCAATTTCCTTGGGGTGTCTACTTTCCAAAATGGGGTCATTTGGGGGGGTTTTGTACTGCCCTGTCATTTTAGCACCTCAAGAAATGAGATAGGCAGTCATAAATTTAAAGCTGTGTAAATTTCAGAAAATGTACCCTAGTTTGTAAACTCTATAACTTTTGCGCAAACCAATAAATATACGCTTATTGACATTTTTTTTACTAAAAACATGTGGCTGAATACATTTTGGCCTAAATGTATGACTACAATTGAGTTTATTCGATTTTTCTTATAACAAAAAGTAGAAAATATCATTTTTTTTTCAAAATTTTCGGTCTTTTTCCATTTATATCGCAAAAAATAAAAATCGCAGAGGCAATCAAATACCATTAAAAGAAAGCTCTATTTGTGGGAAGAAAAGGACGCAAATTTTGTTTGGGTACAACATTGCATGTCCGCACAATTTACAGTTAAAGCAGCGCAGTGCAAAATTCTGAATTCACCTCTGGTCCTTTAGCTACCAAATGGTCCGGGGCTTAAGTGGTTAAGACTTGTTTAAAGGGGTTGTAAAGGAAAAAGTTTTTTCACCTTAATGCATTCTATGCATTAAGGTGAAAAAACATCCGACAATACCGCCCCCCCCCCCCCAGCCCCCGTTTTACTTACCTGAGCCCTCGAAAGTCCCGCGCTCGCCCCCGACATCCTCCTCGCCGTTCAGCCTGGCCGTTGATTGGCTACAGTGGATGGATTGAAAACAGCACAGCCATTGGCTGGCGCTGCTGTCCATCACATCCAATAATGCTGCGCGCCGGGGGGCGGGGCCGAGTGATACAGTGAGCGGCAATAGCCGCTGTCTGTATCACTGGAGCGCGCCCGCAATCACTCACCACCACGCGAGCTCGCTCGCATATAGGTGGTGAGTTATTGTGGGGAGGAGCCGAGACAGCCGCCAAGGGACCCCAGAAGATGTGAATCGGGGCCACTCTATGCAAAACGAGCTGCACAGTGGAGGTAAGTATAACATGTTTCTTATTTTTTTTTTTTTACATTTTCTTTACAAACCCTTTAAGTTTTTTCTTTTTGCATGTCCTTTCTTGAGAAAGGGTAAAATATTATTTAAGTTAATGGAAAACTAGTATTCTTTTAATTACTATAAAAATGTTTTTTTGGCATTCATGGGACATAGGGTCAGTAGAATTCTGAGATATATGGGTTATACTGCTGCCTACAAGAGAATTGGACACTGGCAAACCCAAAATGTGTCATCGAGTCAGAACCTGCAACCTCTACTGTGTCTGGCGATGTCTCTTCTTGCTGAGTCACCTGAGATGCTGGATAGCACCCAATCGGATCCATCCTGTTGGCCAGATTATTGTTTCTCCAGCCAATATATTGTTCTTGTCACTTCTGCTGCCGTCCATATCTCCGCTACAACTCAATGCTGACTTTTGCCTTTTTTATTGACTGTGCTTATGCTTAATCCCAACCTGCGACCACTTGTTACCATTCTTTGGCTTGTTCACTGACTACATTTCTGCTTGACCTCTACCTGCTATATCTGTTACTGGACCCCTGACTTGCTCACCTCCTGGTGTGGTGATCCCAAGGACTGCAATCGGGTACTAACATGCAGCAAAACCAATCTCTACCATCAGGAGCTCTGATGAATATTGGTTAGTAGTGATGAGCCGAACACCCCCGGGTTCGGTTCGCACCAGAACCCGCGAACGGACCGAAAGTTCGTACGAACATTAGAACCCTATTAAATACAATGGATGCGAACGTTCGAATTCTAAAGTGCTAATTATAACAACTATTATGCATGTTATTGTCCTAAAAAGGGTTTGGGAACCCGGGTTCTGCACCAGGGGACATGTATCAATGCAAAAAGAAGTTTTAAAAACGGTCGTTTTTCGGGAGCAGTCATTTTAATGATGCATAAAGTGAAAAAAAAAAGTCAAATATTCCTTTAAATATCGTACCTGGGGGGTGTCTAAAGTATGCCTGTGAAGTGCCACGTGTTTCCCGTGTTTAGAACTGTCCCTGCACAAAATGACACTTCTAAAGGAAAAAAAAGCCATTTAAAACTGCTTGCGGCTTTAATGTAATGTCTGGTCCCGGTAATATGGATGAAAATCTTTAAGAAAAATGGCATAGCTACCCCATGACCCCCCCCCCCCCCTACCCCAGCCCATTACCAGCCCCTTTGGGTCTTGTATGGATATTAAGGGGAACCCCGCACATAAAATAAAAAAGGCCCTATATACTCTGAACAGCCGTATACAGGCGGTGCATACAAGACAGGGACTGTAGGTTTGTTCTTATGTAGAATCTGTTTGTAATTTTGAACAGGTACATTGTTGAAGTGTAGCTCCAGCCCAAAAATCTATTTTTAAACTTTTTGGAAAACATAGGTAAGGGTTATCACCCCTGTAACATTTGTTTTGCTGTCTGTGCCCCTGTTCAGAACATTTCACCTCACTTTCCGTCCCAATGACAACTGTTTTTGAAATGTGGTGTTTTTCTTGAAACAAGGATTGCTGATAAAGCATCAGTACAGAGGAGACACCTTTCTCCCATATTTATTCTTACAGGAGAGAATTTTCCTTCCTAGTGGTAGATTTCCTCTCACTTCCTGTTGTCTTCTTGCGTTTGCAAGTAGGAGTCGTTTGTAAGTTGGATGTTTGAAAGTAGGGACCTGCCGTATATACTCTGCAGAAATAGGCCCCTTAGTTGTTGGTGTTGGCACAACACTGTAAGCACTCACAGTTACTCTTGGTTGGTGCTGGAACGCCCTGCTGTCAACTATTATATCAGGAATTTTAATTACATATAATTGTTGAACAGTGGTAGTAAAAATTGGGCCTTTGATGGTGGTGCTGGTGCCACAACACTGTAAGCCCTGACAGTTACTCTTGGTGGGTGCAGCAATGGGCCCTGCTGTGAATTATTAGATCAAGAATTGTAATTGCATGCCCCTGTTGAACAGGGGCTGAAAAATTGGGCCTTTCGTGGTGGTGGTGGTGGTGGTGGTGTTGCCACAACACTGTAAGCCCTCAGAGTTACTCTTGGTGGGTGCAGGAATGGGCCCTGCTGTGAATTATTAGATCAAGAATTGTAATTACATGCCCCTTTTGAACAGGGGCTGAAAAATTGGGCCTTAGGCACTGGTGGCACAACACTACAACCCCTCACAGATACTGTACTTGGAGCACAGCAATGAGCCCTGTTGCAAAGTATTGCTTCAAAAATTGTAATGACACGCCCCTGTTAAACAGGGGCTGAAAAATTGGGCCTTAGCCACTGGTGGCACAACACTACAACCCCTCACAGATACTGTACTTTGAGCACAGCAATGAGCCCTGTTGCAAAGTATTGCTTCAAAAATTGTAATGACACGCCCCTGTTAAACAGGGGCTGAAAAATTGGGCCTTAGGCACTGGTGCCACAACACTCCAACCCCTCACAGATACTGTACTTGGAGCACAGCAATGAGCCCTATGGCAAATTATTGCTAAAAAAAATCTAATTACACGCCCCTGTAAAACAGGGGCTGAAAAATTGGGCCTTAGCCACTGGTGGCGGCACCCATAAACAAAAATGATCTTCCAAGCTATCATCATCAATCGTATCATTGAGGACTCGGAGGAGGAGGATAGCCAGTCAACATAACAGCACAGGCACTCAGCATCAGCATCAGTCTTGAAGGGATGTGACATGTTAAAATCAATTAGTCTGTTATATCAGCATCAGGTGTGTGGTAGCTGGTGGTGATCCAAGACTGGTTCATCTTGATGAAAGTCAGTCGATCAACCGAGTCGGTGGACAGGCGCACCCTGTGATCCGTGACAAATCCTCCAGCAGCACTGAATGTGCGTTCCGAAAGAACGCTGGATGCAGGACAGGCCAGTAGCTCAATTGCATACTGTGCAAGCTCTGGCCAGTGATCCATCCTCAAGACCCAGTAAGCCAGAGGATTTTCGGTGGGGAAGGTGTCCAAGTCTGACCTTGCCCCTAGATATTCCTGCACCATGTTTATCAGACGCTGGCGATGGTTGCTGGAACCGATTATACTTTGGGGCTGCGGACTAAAGAATTGTCTGAACGCATCGGTCAGACGGCCACCTTCCCCACCGCTCCTTCTTTGACTGGCCGAAGCCTCAGCAACTCGTTGGCCAGGACCAGGAGTTTGTAACCTCCCAGTCTCTGGGAACGCGTTGCACAGACCTTTCTGCAAGGCCTCCCGGAGTTGTCTCATCCTCTGCTCCCTCTGCGAAGGTAACATAAGGTCCGCAACCTTACCCTTGTACCGTGGATCAAGGAGAGTGGCCAGCCAGTAATGGTCCCTCTCCTTGATCCGAAGAATACGAGGATCCTTCCGCAGACTTTGCAGGATCAGGGAGGCCATGCAGCGTAGGTTTGCTGAGGCATTCGCTCCGGAGTCCTCTGGGTCACTAAGGACGACATGATCCGCAGCCACCTCCTCCCAGCCACGTACAAGTCCACTGGTTTCTTGGGACTGTAAATCATCCCTAAAAGACTGCTGCTGATGATGCTGAGTGCCAGCCTCCACCTCCATGCTGACACAATCCTCCTCCTCCTCCTCCTCCTCCTCCTCTTCCTCTTCCTGTGCGATGGGTGGGACAGAAGGAACACTGTCTGGGTAAAGGGGGCCTTGAGAGGCAAGGAAGTCCTCCTCTTCCTGCCTCTGTTCTGCCTCAAGTGCCCTGTCCATTATTCCACGCAGCGTGTGCTCCAACAGGTGGACAAGAGGTACAGTGTCACTGATGCATGCACTGTCACTGCTCACCATCCTCGTGGCCTCCTCAAATGGTGCCAGGACAGTGCATGCATCCCTGATCATGCCCCACTGGCGTGGAGAAAAAAAACCAAGCTCCCCTGACCCTGTCCTGGTGCCGTAGTCGCACAGGTACTCATTGATGGCCCTCTGCTGCGTGTGCAGCCGCTGCAGCATGGCCAACGTTGAGTTCCACCTGGTGGGCATGTCACATATAAGGCGGTTCTTGGGCAGGTTCAACTCCTTTTGCAGCTCAGCCAGGCGAGCACTGGCATTATAAGATCTGCGGAAATGCACACAGACTTTCCTGGCCTGCCTCAGGACATCCTGTAAGCCCGGGTACCTGCCCAAGAACCGCTGCACCACCAGGTTAAGGACGTGAGCCACACAGGGCACATGGGTCAGTTGTCCCTGTCGGAGGGCGGAGAGGAGGTTGGTGCCATTGTCGCAAACCACCATTCCTGGCTTAAGCTGGCATGGCGTCAACCACCTCTCGGCCTGGCACTGCAGAGCAGACAGGACCTCTGCCCCAGTGTGGCTTCTGTCCCCCAAACACACCAGCGCAAGCACGGCATGGCATCTTTTTGCCTGCGTACTTGTGTAGCCCCGTGAACGGCTACGGAGCACCGCTGGTTCATAGGACAAACCACAGGAAGAGGCCATGGAGGAAGAAGAAGAGGAGGGGGTGGAGGAGAGAGGTGTGTCACAACCAGTAGTAGCATTTTGGAGGCGTGGCGGTGGAACAACCTCCAACACTACTGCACCTTGTCCTGCATCCTTCCCAGCTGCCAAAAGAGTGACCCAATGGGCCGTGAAAGAAAGGTAACGTCCCTGTCCATGCCTGCTGGACCATGAGTCAGCGGTAATATGCACCTTACCGCTGACCGCCCTGTCCAGCGAGGCCAAGACATTGCCTTCCACATGCCGGTAGAGAGCCGGAATAGCCTTCCGTGAGAAAAAGTGGCGTTTGGGAACCTGCCACTGAGGAACCGCACATTGCACAAACTCACGGAAGGGGGCCGAGTCTACCAACTGAAAAGGCAGCAGTTGAAGCGCTAGCAATTTAGCCAAGCTAGCATTCAACCGCTGGGCATGTGGATGGTTGGGAGTGAACTTCTTTCGACGGTCCAGCAGCTGGGGCAGGGAAATTTGCCTGCTAGAATCGGACGTCGGTGTACTGCTAGCAGAGTGGCCGCAAGTACTTGGCTGTGACACACCTAATTCTACACCTTCATTCCTCTCAGTGCATGTTTCAGAGAGGACTGAAGTTATAGTGGGGTTGGAGATCCCAGCTGATGCGGTGCAAGGAGAGGTCCGCTTTGTTCTTTGGTGTGGGTCTTTGAGGTAGGCTTGCCAACGAGCTGCATGGCAGGTCAACATATGTCTGGTCAGGCATGTGGTACCCAAGCGGCTGATGTTTTGGCCACGCGATATACGCTTGAGACATATGTTGCAAACAGCAGCTGTGCGATCTGATGCACTAGCCTCAAAAAAGGCCCACACCAAGGAACTTTTTGAATGACGGGCAGAGGCTGCGCCCTGCACAGGCGGAGCTCTGCGGTGTGATTCCGTCGGTGTACTGCCCTTACGCTGGCCACCAAAGGGCATCCTGCCTCGTTGGAGATGTGCCTCCTCCTCATCCTCCTCCTCCTCCTCTCTCCTATTAGGCACCCACGTGGAGTCAGTGACCTCATCATCCCCTCCCTCCTCATCACTGGAGCCAATCTGGCAGTATGCTGCAGCTGCTGGAACATGACTGCCAGATTGGTGTCCTTCTTGAGCATCCCTTCTGTCTGCTCTCACGCTACTGCCTTCCTGTAGCTGGGTTTCATCATCAGACCCTTCGAAACGCTGGGCATCCTCCTGGAGCATGTACCCAACACTGTGCTCAAACAGTTTGGGGGACTCCTCAGGAGGAGGACATGGTGGGTCTAGGGAAGGAGTGACTGATGATGAGTCTGACATTGATACCAGGGAAGAGGACGCTTTGGCAGCTGCTTTGCCAGTACCCTGAGCCTGGGTGAGAGAGGATGAGGAGGAGGAGGAGGGCTTGGTCATCCACTCTACCAAGTCTTCGGCATGATGTGGCTCAACATGTCCAGCTGCCGAAAAGAAGGACAAGCGTGTCCCATGGCCATGTGCTGATGACAATGCACCGCGTCCACGACCAGCACTGTTGCCCCCAGACACAGAGCCTGCTTGCCCTCTTTTATTGCCTCCTGACTGTCTGCCTCTCCTTGTTTGCCTTCCAGACATTCTAATAGATGGCCTGCAGGGAGATGGGAAAAAAACAATAAGGGCTACCTTCAGGTGTCCTTCTCTGTCCCTTTACTTAAGGATTTCTAAATATGGTTGAGGATTATTGCTTTTGCACAGAATAGCACAACGACAATTTCCCTGACTGTCCAAAAAACAAGGATTTCAAAGATGGTTGATGAGGAATGCTTTAGCACACTATAGCACAAGGAGAATTCCCCTCACTTTCCTTCTTTGTCCCTAGAAACAAGGACTGGCACAGTGAAAGAAACTGACACTCTCCCTACCTAGAGTTTTCTGTCCCTAGAAAAAATGTTTTTTTAAAGCACACTATAGCACAAGGAGAATTCCCCTCACTTTCCTTCTTTGTCCCTAGAAACAAGGACTGGCACAGTGAAAGAAACTGACACTCTCCCTACCTAGAGTTTTCTGTCCCTAGAAAAAATGTTTTTTTAAAGCACACTATAGCACAAGGAGAATTCCCCTCACTTTCCTTCTTTGTCCCTAGAAACAAGGACTGGCACAGTGAAAGAAACTGACACTCTCCCTACCTAGAGTTTTCTGTCCCTAGAAAAAATGTTTTTTTAAAGCACACTATAGCACAAGGAGAATTCCCCTCACTTTCCTTCTTTGTCCCTAGAAACAAGGACTGGCACAGTGAAAGAAACTGACACTCTCCCTACCTAGGTTTTCTGTCCCTAGAAAAAATGTTTTTTTAAAGCACACTATAGCACAAGGAGAATTCCCCTCACTTTCCTTCTTTGTCCCTAGAAACAAGGACTGGCACAGTGAAAGAAACTGACACTCTCCCTACCTAGAGTTTTCTGTCCCTAGAAAAAATGTTTTTTTAAAGCACACTATAGCACAAGGAGAATTCCCCTCACTTTCCTTCTTTGTCCCTAGAAACAAGGACTGGCACAGTGAAAGAAACTGACACTCTCCCTACCTAGAGTTTTCTGTCCCTAGAAAAAATGTTTTTTTAAAGCACACTATAGCACAAGGAGAATTCCCCTCACTTTCCTTCTTTGTCCCTAGAAACAAGGACTGGCACAGTGAAAGAAACTGACACTCTCCCTACCTAGAGTTTTCTGTCCCTAGAAAAAATGTTTTTTTAAAGCACACTATAGCACAAGGAGAATTCCCCTCACTTTCCTTCTTTGTCCCTAGAAACAAGGACTGGCACAGTGAAAGAAACTGACACTCTCCCTACCTAGAGTTTTCTGTCCCTAGAAAAAATGTTTTTTTAAAGCACACTATAGCACAAGGAGAATTCCCCTCACTTTCCTTCTTTGTCCCTAGAAACAAGGACTGGCACAGTGAAAGAAACTGACACTCTCCCTACCTAGAGTTTTCTGTCCCTAGAAAAAATGTTTTTTTAAAGCACACTATAGCACAAGGAGAATTCCCCTCACTTTCCTTCTTTGTCCCTAGAAACAAGGACTGGCACAGTGAAAGAAACTGACACTCTCCCTACCTAGAGTTTTCTGTCCCTAGAAAAAATGTTTTTTTAAAGCACACTATAGCACAAGGAGAATTCCCCTCACTTTCCTTCTTTGTCCCTAGAAACAAGGACTGGCACAGTGAAAGAAACTGACACTCTCCCTACCTAGAGTTTTCTGTCCCTAGAAAAAATGTTTTTTTAAAGCACACTATAGCACAAGGAGAATTCCCCTCACTTTCCTTCTTTGTCCCTAGAAACAAGGACTCGCACAGTAAAACACACTGACACTCTCCCTACCTATCCTTCTCTTTCCCTAAACTAAAGGAATCCAGGTTAAGCAAGAAAGAAATAAATGTCACTGTCCCTGCCTATGCTTGTCTTTCCCTGCTCCGGAACACACTACACTAGGCCGCCGTGCTGGCGGCCTTTTATAGTGTGGGGCGTGTACTAAACACCCTCAGCAATAATTGGCCACAGGCATCCTGCCTGTGGCCAATCATTGCTCTCCTCGCTGCCGGCGCTGTGATTGGCCAAGCATGCGGGGTCACAGTGCATGCTTGGCCAATCACAGCGCCTGGATGACACTGCGATGGCGTAGTGCATTGTGGGCCGTTCGCGTCACTCGAATTTGGCGCGAACGGCCCAAATCGTTCGATCTTCATCGAACAGCCGATGTTCGAGTCGAACGTATGTTCGACTCGAACACGAAGCTCATCCCTATTGGTTAGTACTTAGACACTGCACCTCGAGTGAGCCTGCATAATCTGCTAGGGTGATCTGCTTGTATACCTATCCTGCTGGTCGGTGGGAATCTCTCTACCACTATAGCTACTGGTCTCTGAGCCTGACCCTTGATTGTGACAGAATAGTCTCAAACATGGAGACCGATATAGCAAATACCACAGCTCCTTTCAGGCAGTAAAGAGCTGCAAGAGTTTGTGTTACCTACCAAGAAAATGTTTCCAAATTGGAAAGTGTGGTAAAAGGGCAACAGGAGGAAATTGATGGTCTGCAGAGACAATTGCAGGACTTATGTTCCTAAGATATTTGATAATTCATGTATGCCTTTACCATTCAAGTTTAATGGAGACCATTACAAAGGTTTCAATAACCAATGTTACATTTATTTCCAAATGCAACCTGCTGCATTTACTTCTGAGAAACAGAAGGTATTGTTTGTTAGTGACTGAGGAAGCCCTACTGTAGCTTGGGTCTCTCTTATGTTGAACAAGACAGCACCACTCTAAATACATTTAAGACTTGTGAGTGTGGTGAATCAAGTTTTTGATGATCCTAACCGCTGTGATAGTGCCAATGCAAAGTTGCATAATTTGCACAGGGTAGACACTCTGTTGCTGAGCACACAGCTGAATTCCAATGTTGGATCTCAGATACTGCTTGAAACCCAGCAGCACAAAAGGGTAAGTTCTGCCAATACAGACTCCTAATGATCTTGAGGCTTTCATCCAATTATATATTGGAATTGATCCGAGACTTACAGAAAGGAGAAAGGAGAGACTGGAAATGTTTGTAGGTAATGGTGGCATGCTTTTCTCTGCTAGTCAATTTGTTCAGAAGGATCCAAAAACTTCTCTGGATTCTAACACTCCCGAACGTATGCAGGTTTCATCCTTGTGCTTATTTCTCTTGTTTAATGTCTTCAGCAAAAGGAAATTATGACATTGGGAATAAGGAGCTGCTGGCAATTAAGGAAGCCTTTTTTCAAATGGAGACATCTGCTGGAATCTACTGATCATAACAATTTGGAATTCATTTGTTCTGCCAAGAGATTGTCTTCTAGACAGACACATTGGTCTCCTTTCTTTTCCAGGTTTAATATTATCCTCTCATATCGGCCTTATGGAGGATGCTGTTTGAGCCTCTCCAGGAAGGCAACTCTGAATGTACAATATTATCTCAGAAGAACTTCATAGCAGTCACAAGATCCAAGACATTCAAAAAGGGGTATGAGAATGATCCAGTCCTCAATTATCCTCCTAAGGACATTAACTTTGAGTACAAGAATGGGTTTTGGACTCAAGCAGATTGTCTTTATGCACCTGAATCTGCTCTGGTTGAAGCCAACAGGTTGGTTCATGACTCCAAACTTGCTGGGCATTTGGGGGTTTCTAAAACAGAAGAACTTTTATCATGTTACTTTTGGTGGCCTGGCTACAAGAAAGATTTCAAAATCTATGCAGCCTCATGCCTGATCTGTGCATGCATAGGGCATCACCAGCTTCTCCTTTGGGGTTGCTCCAGCCCTCATTTGAAAGGAATTATACACCTTGACAACCACCCTTTTTGATAGGTAGACCACTGGGATCCTCAGATATCTGGAGACACCAAATGAGACACGTGAAACGAGCTTGTGTGTATTCAAAAGATGTCTAACTTTATTGGGGAAGACAGTGGCTTATATTCCAAATAAAGAAGGGAGGGGATGCGTTTTAATGTCTATGTGTCTAAAAGTTATACAAGCTTACACTCAGTACTTTCTTATAATGAGTTAAACTGCTGACTAAATAACAAGAAATAGCTGATGAATCGCTGACACAGGATGCTGCTCAGGGAATCGGCTTAAACGCAATAACTCATAGGGTGTGGTCCTATGCAAACTGTAAATAAGCTGTTATTGCAAAATTTCATGCATACAAAAGTTAATTTCTACTTTATGTAAAATGGAGGGGAATTAAAAATGGAGTCACAGTTGTTTATACATTCTCTTACAATCCCCTGTTCCATCAAGACCATGGTGGTTAATTTCTATGGACTTTGTGTTTGTGTCATGGACGTATGCCTCTGGTACCCACAACAAGGCCCAGGCACATCCCTGCTAGTAGGCTTCCAAGTATAAACAGAAGTTTTCCATTGCGCATGCGCGTGCGCCAATCGCACACGCGCGTGCGCCAATTGCGTGCACCAACGCGCACACGCACGCGCGCACACAGTAACACTGTCTTGGCGCCCAGTGGCCTTTAAAAGGGGCTTCCTCTGTCCAGACTCTTGCTGTCTGATCTGCAGTTATTCGGTGACCTGATCCTGAACTTGCACCTGCTGTTACTTTGACCTGGCTTCCTGACCTTGCTGCTGTCTCCAGTCCTGACCTTTGGCTTCCTAGACCCAGTCCTGCTCATCTGCCTGCCTGATCCTCTGTTGCCTGATCCAGCCTGAACTTGACCCTCCGCTGCCTGACGCTTCTGTCTGTATCTGATCCGCTGTGCATGACCTGGCTCGTCTGACCTTTCTCCTGCCTGCTGCTTGTATCCGTATCCACCGGCATCCTGGGCTACCTGCATCAGCTGATCTGCACCTTCCAGCCGCATCCCCAGCTACCTGCACCCACTGGCCTGCATCACCTGACCTGCATCTTCAGCTGTCCATAGCGGTCTTCTCATCTAGTCCAGGAGAACCTAACAGGCACTCATACCCCACTGTGCTCCTTCGGCCACTGTCCCAACTCCAGTGACCTGGGAACCAGGGCTGTACGAGAGGTCTCCCTCTGCACGTCAGGCTCACCTCCAAGGTACGTGTCAGTATCAGACAGCCATGCCTGAGCCTGCAAGAGGGACCTCTTGCACCGATGAGATCTGCCAACTCCTTTCTGATCTCACTCTAAAGGTGGAATCTCTCCAGGATGGTCATAAACATTTGGAGGAACAAATGCAATCCCCGGCTACCACCACAGACCCTCCTGCCAGCAGGACACCCACAGGAGCCATCTCTGCACCTACTGTAACCATGCTGCCTCCTGAGCCAAGGGTCCCCATTCCGGAGAAGTTTTCCGGGGATCGAAATAAGTTTCGGACATTCCACAATGCCTGCGAATTGTACTTCTCCCTGCTACCCCTAACGTTCTCCCGGGAGACCACCAAAGTGGGGTTTGTCATCTCGCTCTTGCTGGGGGAACCTCAGTCTTGGGCTCATCACCTGCTTGAAGAACGCCACGTTTCACTGGACTCTTTGCCATCCTTTTTCAAGGCCATGTCGCTCCTCTATGATGACCCCCAACGGACTTCCACTGCCGAAGCTGCTCTTCACGCGCTCCAGCAAGGCCGCAGAGCGGTTGAGGACTACATAACAGACTTCAGGCGCTGGAGTGCAGATACTCAATGGAACCATGCAGCGCTACGGCATCAGTTCCGTTTAGGCCTATCCGAATGGTTGAAGGATGAACTTGCCCGAGTTGGCATACCAGACTCTTTGGAGAACTTAATGACATTGACCATCCAGATAGACCGGCGCTTTCGGGAGCGCACCGCAGAGAAGATGAACCAGCAGACTCGCCCAACCTGGATGTTACCCCGTGTGGCCACGACCACGCGTTCTGCTTCCATCAGACCTGTCTCAGCTAGACCTGGACCAACCTCCTCTGAACTGGTACAAGTCGGTCTAATTAGACCCTCGCTATCCGCTGAGGAACGCTCACGCCGGCATCAGCTCAATCTCTGCCTGTACTGCGGGGGAACAGGCCACTATGTACATTCGTGCCCAGTCAAACCTCAAAGATGCTTGTCCATCTCACCCACCAGTCAACCAGCACCTTCTGCCAATACCACTCATCTGGCCCTTGGCATCTCCTTCCAGCTACCAGATAGGACTGTGTCTGCTACTGCGATTATAGACTCTGGAGCTTGTAGTTGTTTTATTGACCTGAACTTTGCCAACCAACAGCTCATCCCACTGCAGCACCGGGCTCAAGGGCTTTCCATTTTCCTAGCAGATGGGTCCCGTATAAAATCCGGCCTAGTCACCCAAGAGACTCCACCCTTGCCCATAGTCACAGCCGCGGGTCATAAGGAGCTGTTGAAACTCGATGCAATTGCATCCCCTCTGTTCCCGGTCATCCTCGGCCTGCCATGGCTACAGGCCCACAACCCACAAATTGATTGGGGCACTGGGGAAGTTAAGTTCCAGTCCCATTACTGTCAAAGACATTGCCTGCCTTCTCCGCCTAGGGTGTCTGGCCCTCTGCTGTGCCTGGAATCTGATGCAGAATTACGCTCAAATGTACCTGAACCATACCACAAGACTCTTCCTCCCCACCGTTCATATGACTGCCCAATTGAGTTGTTGCCTGGAGCTGAGATCCCTTTCGGGCGGATCTTCCCCTTGTCTGAACGGGAACTGGAAGTATTAAAGGAGTATGTGGATGAGAATCTCAAGAGAGGATTCATCCAGCCTTCTACCTCTCCAGCAGGGGCCGGAATCTTTTTTGCAGAAAAGAAGGACCACTCCTTACGTCCCTGTGTGGACTATCAGGAACTAAATAAAGTGACAGTTAAGAACCGATATCCTCTACCTCTGGTGCCCGAGCTGTTTCAAAGACTAAGAACCACTGCTGTATTTACCAAGCTCGATCTCTGAGGAGCCTATAATTTGGTTCGTATCCGTGCAGGAGACGAGTGGAAGACGGCCTTCCGTACGAGATTCGGCCACTATGAATATCTAGTGATGCCCTTCGGCCTGTGCAATGCCCCTGCTACCTTCCAGCACTTTGTAAATGATATCTTCAGAGACTGGTTAGATATCTTCGTAATTGTTTATCTTGACGATATCTTGATCTTCTCCACTTCTCTAGATCAGCACCGGAAACATGTAAAGATGGTACTCTGCCGACTCCGTCAGCACGAGTTATATGCTAAACCAGAGAAATGTGAGTTTGAGCGGCAGAGTATCCAGTTCTTGGGCCTGGTGATTTCCACGGAAGGGTTCAAGATGGATCCACAAAAGGTCACAGCTGTTCTGGACTGGCCTGCACCCTCAGATAAAAAGGGGGTGCAGCGTTTTGTTGGGTTCGCCAATTTTTACAGAAGATTCATTAAGGGGTTTTCTGCAATCATTGCCCCCATCACTCAGCTAACAAAACAGAACATTCGTTTTCAATGGAACTCTGAGGCTCAGACTGCTTTCTCAACCCTGAAGGGACTTTTTACTTCCGCTCCCATCCTGAGCCACCCAGACCCCTCTCTACCCTACCTACCCGAGGTAGATGCTTCAGAAACAGCGGTAGGGACAGTGATTTCCCAGCGCCAAGGCCTCAAGGATCTCATGCATCCTGTTGCTTTCTTCTCTCGTAAGCTTTCCCCTGCCGAAAGAAATTACGATGTGGGAGATCGGGAACTTTTGGCCATTAAGGCCGCGCTTGAGGAATGGCGGTATCTCCTAGAAGGCGCAGAACATCCCATTCTTATTTACACGGATCATAAGAATCTGGAATACTTGAGATCCGCCAAGCGCCTGAAGCCGCGTCAAGCACGGTGGGCGCTGTTCTTTTCCAGATTTTCCTTCCACATCACCTACCGGCCGGGATCAAGGAACACTAAGCCAGACGCCCTCTCCCGCATGTTTGACGATCCCAAGGATGCCTCAGTCCCAGATACTATCCTATCTGAGGGTAACTTTCTGCTCATCCAGACAGATCTGATGTCCAGCCTAAAACAAGCTTCAGCAGGAATGCCAAGTCCACCAGGAGCGTCCCTGACAACCAGAGATGGGTTGCTTTGGAAGGACAATAAAATTTTTGTGCCAGCAAGTTTCCGGACAAAGGTTCTGAACCTATGCCACGACCATCCTCTGGCTGGCCATTTCGGGGTCCACAAGACCCTTGACCTGATTCAGCGTATGTTCTGGTGGCCAAAGCTTGAGAAGAATTGTGAGGACTACGTGAAATCATGTACTGTTTGTACCCAAAGCAAATCTGCTAGAACCAAGTCCTGGGGTCTTCTCAGACCACTACCAATTCCTGACAGACCCTGGAGCATGATAGCCATGGACTTTATAGTCGAACTACCCCCATCCGAAGGACATACAGCCATCTTTGTTGTAGTCGACCGCCTTTCCAAGATGGCCCACTTCATACCTCTGAAAAGTACGCCTTCTGCCATGGAGATCACCCGGGTGTTCATCCGGGAGACCATAAGATTACATGGAGTACCAACCAACATTGTATCCGACAGGGGTGTTCAGTTCGCCTCCCGCTTTTGGAAAGCACTATGCCAGGCCCTGAAGATTGAGCTATCCATGTCATCTGCTTACCATCCTCAGACTAATGGACAAACCGAGAGGACGAACCAGACCCTCGAGCAGTACATACGCTGTTTCACCACGTTTGTCCAGGACGATTGGGTAGCACTATTGCCGTTGGCAGAATTTGCCTTCAACAATGCCAGCCATTCTGTCACGGGTCAGTCCCAATTTTTCGCAAACTATGGGTTTCACCCTGTTTTCCTGCCTAACATTATCCCTGAATCTCCAGTTCCAGCGGTACAGAGTACTGTTGACTTCCTGGGTCGCAACAACAAACTGCTACAAGAGACTATGGTCAAGGCACAGGCAACAAATAAGAGAGTTTATGACAGGAAGAGAAGAGGGGAATTGCGCCTCCAACCTGGTGACCAAGTGTGGTTGTCTACCACCAACCTCAGAATGGCTTGTCCCTCAAGGAAACTGGCACCCAAGTTTATCGGACCTTTCCCAGTCAAGAGGAAACTGAACGAAGTCTCCTATGAACTTGTCTTACCTGATTCACTTAGGATCCACCCAGTGTTCCACGTGTCCCTGCTGAAACCCACAGTACCAGACCCCTTCCCAGACAGGGGAGTGGGGCCACCTGAACCCGTAATGGTTGATGGGGACGAGGAATATGAGGTGGAGGCTGTCGTAGACTGCAGAAGGAGAGGTAAATCGACTGCAATACTTGATCAAGTGGAGGGGGTACGGACCAGAGGAGAACTCTTGGGAACCTGAGCAGAATGTACATGCCCAAGAACTGATCCAGGCCTTCTTCCGCAGCCATCCTCAAAAAAGAGTCCTTTTGGGCACCCGGAGGTTGCCCATAAGGGGGGGGTAATGTCATGGACGTATGCCTCTGGTACCCACAACAAGGCCCAGGCACATCCCTGCTAGTAGGCTTCCAAGTATAAACAGAAGTTTTCCATTGCGCATGCGCATGCGCCAATCGCACACAGTAACACTGTCTTGGCGCCCAGTGGCCTTTAAAAGGGGCTTCCTCTGTCCAGACTCTTGCTGTCTGATCTGCAGTTATCCGGTGACCTGATCCTGAACTTGCACCTGCTGTTACTTTGACCTGGCTTCCTGACCTTGCTACTGTCTCCAGTCCTGACCTTTGGCTTCCTAGACCCAGTCCTGCTCATCTGCCTGCCTGATCCTCTGTTGCCTGATCCAGCCTGAACTTGACCCTCCGCTGCCTGACGCTTCTGTCTGTATCTGATCCGCTGTGCATGACCTGGCTCATCTGACCTTTCTCCTGCCTGCTGCTTGTATCCGTATCCACCGGCATCCTGGGCTACCTGCATCAGCTGATCTGCACCTTCCAGCCGCATCCCCAGCTACCTGCACCCGCTGGCCTGCATCAACTGACCTGCATCTTCAGCTGTCCATAGCGGTCTTCTCATCTAGTCCAGGAGAACCTAACAGGCACTCATACCCCACTGTGCTCCTTCGGCCACTGTCCCAACTCCAGTGACGTGGGAACCAGGGCTGTACGAGAGGTCTCCCTCTACACGTCAGACTCACCTCCAAGGTACGTGTCAGTTTGATTTCCACACATAGTAGGAACATGTCTGTAGATGCATTTATATGCATATTCGTACATTGTTTTCTTTATGGCTGCCCCCTCTATGTGCCTCCACTTGCATGCGCACACGCACGCCGGTTTACGGGGGAGTGCGTGTATTTATTCAGTTGCACACACATCTTAGATAGTTGCAAGTGTGCGCATGTATACATTCTATGCATGTGGCCACATGAGCTCTTGGGTGTGTTAAATATGAGGTATAATAAATACCACCTATTTTATATAGTTTTCTATTTATGGTAAATATTGTTATTTTTTATCTGTGATTTTTAACAGGTTTTACTTTGTGGGTCCATTGATAGAACCAATTTCCTTACACCCACTGTACTTCCGTAAGTGGGTAGGGGGGCCCGATCTTTGCACTTATTAGCAGATCTCATTGAGCAGGGTTTATGGTTCTGGCAGATATAACAAGCGACTATCACTTCATGAGAAACCGGAAGTGACGCTGCGGGTACCGGAAGTAGCGGGTGGAACGCTGATCCTCCTGCACTTCCAGGCCGCATTAGGCCACTGTGTGTTCCACACACACCAACGCTTGTATGGGACCCTTGGGTCCACCTACTGTTGCTACACTGGAAGTGAAGCGGTGGTAACCGGAAGTGGTGGGTGAAACGCATAGCCACCCTCGCTTCCGGATCGCAGTGTCTTGGCATGCCTTCCACTTTGAAGACCTCTGGGCTTATCCAACAAGTGTCCAAAAGACACAAAACATACTACCCTCTACAGATTGATCATTGCAGAGAGACATTGGGGATATAAACACCCCCACAGCAACAAGTTAAATGCACAATTAGGATTGTGTAATGTATACCCCATTTTGAAGATATAAGTTTATACCTGAATCCCCATATAAGGATTATATGAGTGTGCCATGAGGTCATACTATTGTACCTTTTATGTATAATCTGTTGACATGGGATTGGTGAACCCAAGATGCCTGACAGTGGTGCACACTTTCCTTCTCCTAGTCTTCAGGGGAGGTGGAGTAGATTAAGGTGGGTATAGCGTGACATGCCATTATGTGGGCGTGTGTATATGTGTGTGTGTGTGTATATAAGTAGTAAGAGGTTAGTCATTCCTAGCTTTGGCTCTGAGGAAGAGGTCCTCCCTCGAAATGCGTTAGCCACTTTAAATACTGCCTGGTCTTCCGGCATCACCGGTTCACAACAGACCTGAGAGAGACTGTTCGCATTTGCTTTTGTCGTGATATGTCTATATACTACATCTGTATGTGAGTACAACCATTGCTGTTTTTACTTGGATTAAAAATATTTTTTGGTAATGCACTAGGTGGGTGCACCATTCTTTTTTCTAATATTTGACAGTTCCAAGAAAACCCATTTTTCTTAATAGGGCAGCAAGGCCGCTGGCATTGAAAAGAGTTGTCTGCACTATACATCCCGAGACCTACCACGCGCAGGTGAATTGTTTTGTGCATAATCCAGTTTTTATCCCTGATCTCTCTATCTTAACTCCAATTCCTGCTGTTACCAACAGTTTACCTACTATACATTGCTGGACATTCAGGAGAAATTGATCGATACTTTGAGGGAGGCTCGGAAATGTTACAAAAAGGCTGCTGACAGACATCGCAGATCATTTCCAACTTTTCATGCGGATGACAAATTTTGGTTATGAACCAAAAATTGGAAGGTACACGTTCCATCTGCTCAAACCATAGTTTTTTTAGAGAGGTATGCTTCCCAAATCAATTCCCTAATGTGTGCAGTGAGTGCACAGTGATCCCCCCCCCCCCATTCCCATTGGAGCCTATGTCTACAGAATTCAGTATACACATTAGGAACACACCACTAATTAGAAAGTATTAAAGCCATTAAAAGTCCACAGTGGAAACATTCTCAGTGGATCTGAGAATCAGATCATATAGTCAAATCCACCAAATCAGAAGCAGAGTGAGTTTTTACACATTTCATGCATCTCTAGTCACAAAGAGATGTTAAGCCGCGTACACGCGATCAGTTTTACTGGACTGTTTTCATCGGACGAACCGATCGTGTATGGGCCCCATCGGTCTTTTTTCCATCGGTGTGAAAAAATAGAATGTTTTAAATTTATCCGATGGGAAAAAAAACGATAGCAAAATCCAATTGTATGTGTGGAACTCCATCGGAGAAAAAACCCACGCATGCTCAGAATCAAGTCGACACATGCTCAGAAGCATTGAACTTAATTTTTCTCGGCTTGTCGGAGTGTTTTACGTCACGGCGTTTGGGACGGTCGGATTTTTGACTGATGGTGTGTAGGCAAGAGACTGATGGAAGTCAGCTTCATCGAATTTCCAATGGAAAAATCGATCGGATTAGAATCCATAGGAAATCCGATCGTGTGTACAGGGCTTAAGAGGCTAGCAGTCTACCAGGCTACAAATATAACTGAAAAATTACTTTTAGGTGAACACGAGTTTGCAATAAAAAGCACAATTAAACACGTTTCTTCCAGTTCTTGCTAAATAAATGAAGAAAATACAGAATTTGGTTACAGTTCTCACAGATTAGAATCTATCATCCTTCTTATTTGAGACGGAAACACTGGTATTACAGACACATTATAAGATCAACTTTGGGAAGACAAGCATAATGCAGATGTTTTTATTTAGTTGGCATGTCTTTATTTGGATAATAATATATGTTGGTAATTTTTCTACGGAACAGGCTTACATTTATTTACATGTGAAATGTAATGCAGGTGTTGGGTCCAACAACCATTCATTGTTGTCATGGAAATATCAGTCATTATTCCATTTGCAAGGCAGGTCAAGGCAAAATGCAATGTCTGGCCTGACTAGTCTAGAAGAACTCATTATATCTTACATGCTATACATATACTGTTTAGACCTTAACACGGTGGTAAAACAATACTGCTCATTTTATAGGACAGAACTTAAAGGAAACCTGTACTGAGAAAAATATGTAGACTGACATTTTAATCTCACAACCTAAAAATGCTACTTGCCTTGTTGTTATGCCAGTCCCACACCTTCTTACCAGCATCAACACCACCTTAATAAAGATGTTAAAAAGACAAAATTGTTACAGTGTAGTACATGCAGAAAGCTACACTTAAGCCCCGTACACACGATCGGTTTGACTGATGAAAACCGTCCGATGGATGGTTTTCATCAGACCAACCGATCGTGTATGGTACCCATCGGTCTTTTTTCCATCGGTTGGAAAAAATAGAACTTGTTTTAAAATTTTCCGATGGATAAAAAACCGATGGTAATTTCCGATCGTCTATGGGCAAGTCCATCGGTTAAAAAACCCACGCATGCTCAGACTGAATTAGGAGACGGGAGCGCTCGTTCTGGTAAAACTAGCGTTCCTAATGGAGAGAGCACATTCGTCATTCTGGAAGTTATTGCTTCTTTTAATGCAGCGCATGTTTTTTTGCTTTAGAACGGTCTTTAAAATGTAATTTTGGCAGCAGATCTTTCTCATGAGTTCTGACAAACATATGTCTTTCTTCTTTCTTGTGATCTTAGGAATAATTAGTTTAATTCTTCAAGGCCGACCTCACAAATTACACCTTTTTTTTGTTTTTGTCTTAAAATTTGTTGTGCATTTTTTGGTGTGTCAATTTCTCCGAACAACATATTTTTGTTTTTTTTTACTCATGGAGGTTGGTGTCCCTTGTTATTAATTACACATTGTATTTATGAAATCTTATTGCTACTTCAAAAAAAAAAAACACATCAGGCATGTATGTTGGCTGAAATCAAATTTCCCTTTATTTTGGAAAAAAACAAACAAAAACCGAAGGGCAACTATTCAGAAATTAGCAGAGAATATCAAGTCATTAGATCCCAAATGCAGACCTGACTATGATGAATAATAAAATCAACAACAGCATGAAATCAGGAGCAGCAGCCAAAGACATACATCATCCCAAGCTGTGGTACTCCATCAACCTTCAATTTCTGGATGAGCAGCTCGAGGCCAGGGAATCACCTCCTGCTCTTCCCTGTAGCCTTCCTTCCATGCCTCTCTGCAGCGTTCTCTCCACGGCCCCGTCCACGCACCCTTGCAGGCTGGGCCACTGTGGGTGGTGATGTGGCAGGAGGAGGAGGAGAAGGAGGAGAGGGATTGGCCTGCTGCGAGATATGGGTGGCCTCAGTCAGCAGCCCCCTCGCCCCCATGTGTACGGCCATATATATGTGGTGCTCACAAAGGGCCCGTTGTCCCACCCCCATTCTGAGCAACTTATCCGCCAGATAGGTGCTAAAGCCCTCCGTAGGGTTGAGGGGGGCCCTCATAATGGCAGCAGCCTCCTGAATCATCTTTAGTGACTCCTCCTCCACTTGTGTTATCCGCCGTTGTTTTGGCGGTCTGACGTGGAGGGGAGCCACTTGGGAGACGGTGCTGCCACTAGGCCTGGGGACCTGCTGAGTCCCACTTGGCCCTGCCTCCTCCTGCCTGCCACACTCCTGACCCTCTTCCTCCTGGCTTGCCTCATCCTGTTTTTAAAATAAAATGAAAAATTGGATTATTTGGGGAATCTATCACACACAATTTTGATCTCATTACTGGTGCATATTGTTTTTTGGGGGGGGGATGATATCATTTATGGCTAATCCAAACAGTTCAACACAATATTACTTAGTGGACAATAATTATGATCAAAAATACTATACCTGGCTGAAGATGTGAAGATCTGGCTCTTCTAGCTCGGGAGGCTCCTCCTCCGCCTCTGCAGGGGTGGAGGGAAGGGTGGAAGGAACGCTGGAGGGAAGGGTGGAAGGAAGGGTTGAGGGAAGGCTGGAAATAGATTCCCTGGCCTCGATCTGGTCATCCAGAAATTGAAGATGTCTGTAGTACCACAGCTTGGGCTTTACTACATCGTCGGCTGCTGCTCCTGATCTCTTTGACTGGCGCACTTCCTTGTATTTTTTTTTATAGGAATTACGCAGGTTGTTGATTTTATTATTGATCATAGTGTAGTCTGCATCTGGGATCCATGGCTTCATATCCTCTGCTAATTTGGTAATAGTTGCCCGATGTACATCACTCTTGTGGTACGCAGGGTGTTTCAGTTCCCACGGGTTGCGCTGTTCCTTATATTTTTCTATAAAAATCAGCATCACCTCCGGCTCTCGTAGTTTATGCATCTTTTTGGATCAGCAAGTAAAAAAAAAAGGAAAAAAAAGAAAAGGATCAGAATTGATTCTCCTCAACTTATCACAATATTGTCCTTTACAATCATGAACCATTATAGGCCACTGCAGGCCCGAGTTCCCTTCTTACCTTAGTTCACTTCGTTGGTTCACTTCCGGTCGTCCTTACTCCACGCATCCCTAATAACTTCTTTCCCCTTTTTATACCCTGCACAAGCGTGTAACTCCGCCCTCGTCGCCCGCCCATGACGGACTTTTTCAGCATTTCCCCGCCCCTTAACGATCACCGCACAGTGTGAGACGGCGACATGTCGCAGACACAGGTGGCTTCTTTAGTAGAAATTACCGACGAGGAGAGCCCGGAGGCGGAAACGTCACGATCCAGTAAAAAAAGATACAAGGCGACTAATATGTCTTTTTCTGAGATGGCAGAGATGGTGGACATTCTGCGGAGGAAGGATTACAACGGCAAGCATGGCCCATACGACACCCCTAATCTCCGGAAGTCACAAATTATGGACAAAGTTGCGAAGACTCTCTATAAAAAATATGGGGTCAGGAGATCCAAGGAACAACTCCGTAAAAGGTGGTCAGACCTGAAGCTCGGGGAGCCGGAGCAGTATAGGAAGCTTATAAAAAGCATTGAAAAAAGTAAGTTTATTTTACTGTGTTCTTTCACATTGTAATATGTATTCTTCCATGTTTTGCACCATGTGCTTGGCTTGACTGGTTTCACATTTTAAAATCTCAACTTTTATGTTAAGTGGAGAGTCCACTTATTTGCTAAATGTGTGGAAAAAAAATTTGCTGCTCTTCCCCGAAACATGTTTGGCACATATCCACGTAAACTACATGTGGGCATGCCTCATTTTACTTCAACAATGTTTATCTACACATTGTTGGCTAGATGATGTGTTGTAAGGAAATTTAGAATGTGAATGAAAGGATAAACTGTATTCTGGGTAAAGGAGATGACACTCCAGCAGTTGTGTACTTTTTTTTGTTCTTGATCAAGATACTATACTCTGGGCCACATGACCAAATTTCTTAACGGTGTCACACACAGGTGGTCCAGTGGATACCTTGGTGGTTATCCAAGTGTATTTGTGAGTGTCCTCAAAAATAACATGTTGCTTTGTTGAGTTTGCAAGATCTCATATGTTCATCTTGAAACTCAGGGCCAAATATCAATTGGACCCCACTTTAAAACATTGAGAATCCATTTTCAGGCCTAAAAAGTCTGTGTGCTAAAGGATACATTATTTTTTCAATTCCCATAGGGGAGAGGAGACTGGGAGGACACCATGCTCAGGAGACGAGGAACCCCACACCACAGAAACTCCCCGAAGATCCCAAAGCAGACCAAGTTCAGCAGGTTCAGGAAGTGGAGGGGGAGAAAGCGGAGGTGGAGGAAGGGGAGGTGGAGGAAGGAGAGGTGGAGCTTATCAGCACAACAGGTCAGTGTCTGTCACCACAACTTCAAGGTAAATACAGATGTAGGCCTGCATAGTTTTAAAATATTTGTTTCTTTTTAGGGACTGAACGTGGGGGTGTGTCAGGAAGTCCAAATCCTCCATTCTCGAGTGCCAGCGCCAAAATAATCATTCAGGAAATCATGGAATGCAGTAGCGAAATGGACATTATGAGAAAGAGAATGATTGTGATTGAGCAAAAATATAAAAACATGATAGATATTTTGGGGAGAATAGTGTGAACCCCCCCCTTTTTGTGTGTTTTGTTATGCGTCCGAAATTTTCTATGGGATTTCCACAGGCCAAATGTGAAGATGCACACACTGAAGACTCAACATGTGCTATCTGCCGTCACAGGATATCTATGTCCCTGTTTTGGGGGTGCAACCTCTTCCTCCCTCCTCAAGTAGGGGAGAGGAAGGGTTTTCACCCCCAAAGCACGTCCATTGATCCCCCATGATGGCAGATAGCACATGTTTACCATAGCCATGGGATCATGTTGAAGATACCCATTTGAGCCCCAAAAATAAAGTGTGGTTCTTCACATTTGGGATGGATCAGGGGTAACATCACCCCATCTCCTGTTTGTCTTTTTCACTGTGTTATTTTATTACTTTTTCAGAAAAAAACTTTTGGCTTTTGACCCATGCATGTTTCTGCAAAAAAAGCCGCACAAAAAAAAAAAAAAAAGTATTTCGAAAAACAACCAAAACTGTGGTGCAATCAATAAAAACATTCGGGAAGTCTAAAAAAGGTGTGCCTTTTTCTTTCTATGCTCAATAGCAGTTCTGAAGATGCAAAAAGAGTGTTTTTACCTCTGAGATTTGAGGCTATTTACTAAGGACAAATACACTTGGCACTACTAGAACCTGGGAGACACATAAACCACAAATACAAGAATGACAACACAAGTTTGTAGTAAATCAAATAATTTTTTTTATTTTAAAAAGGGACAATCAAAGGTCAGATGTGGTCTGGCATTGCGATGGCCCCCCTACCCGTGAAGTACTCTACGTATTTCTGACGTACTTCACGGGCACTTTGGGGGGCCAAGCCAGTACGGGCAGTGCTGAGGCCGGTCAGATTTATCAGTTCAGAGGGACCGGCCTCAGGCCCAACTGATGACACATAATTTGTCGAGAATTTGCGTAAAAAATTGTGCAACAAGCAGCAGCAGTAGACAATGTTGTTGAGTTTATAATCCGCCAAATGTATAGCTGTCTGGAACAGGCAGAACCGGCTGGCCATTATCCCGAAGGCATTCTCCACAACTCTCTGGGCTCTGGCCAGCCGGTAATTAAAAACCCTCCTCTCCGGGGTGAGGGTGCGTTGGAGAAACGGCCGCATGAGGTGTGGTCCTAGTCCAAAAGCTTCATCCGCAATGAAAACGAACGGTAGCCCTTCCACGTTCTCTGCATCTGGAGGCAGTGCAAGACCCCCAGCCTGCAGATGGTGAGCGAACTCCGTCTCTGCGAATGCTCCGCCATCGGACATCGGGCCGTTCTTCCTCACGTCCACATATAGGAACTCGTACCCTGCCGACACCACCGCCATTAACACAATACTATTGAAACCTTTATAGTTAAAATAGTATGACCCCGAAAGGGGTGGCGGCACTATGTGGACGTGCTTCCCATCAATTGCCCCTCCGCAGTTGGGGAAATCCCACCGCTGGGCAAATTGGGAGGCCACAGTCAGCCATTCCTGTGGTGTGCTAGGGAACTGTGGAGTCAAACAAAAAGAAGACATTAGTACGGTTTATGTTTACAGTGCAAGCAGATTACACGCAAAAACATTGTTGACCAACATCATTCTAACATTATTATTTAAGGGAGTTTTTCCCACCAATAAACAAAGGCCCACTTAGCAGATGCCTCACCCCCGCTGAGTGGACATTCTAAAATAATCTAAGGGGGGGGGGCCTAAGGTGATTGTGGGGGATCCAAAAAAAGGCTCAACCACTCTGCTGAGCTTGATTGAGAACTAAAAAAATGTTTACATCTTTAGGGGGGGGAGGGAGGGTTGTCAAACTACGCGGGCAATGACCCCAAAAAAATGAAAATGAAAATAGAAGGCTAGCTGGGTTTGCGCCCACGATAGCATGCTGGAGAGGTTAGTGAAGGGAAATAGGCATGTAGGGCCCAAAAAGGGCTTTACAGGTAAAAACAGGCATGGGGAAAATGGGGACATTACCAGGATATTACAAACAGGCAAATTTGGGTTAGGAGGGAAAAAATAAGAACATTCTAAAACAATAAAAACATATAATGTGAGGTTAAAGGAGCAAAATTACCTTCATATAGTCCGTCTGCAGGACCTGAATGATGGCCGAACACGTCTCAGGGATAATGATCCCGAGAGCCTGGGGGGAGATGCCTGTTGAGAACTTGAGGTCCTGCAAGCTTCTCCCAGTCGCCAGGTATCTCAACGTGTCAATAAGCCTCTGCTCGGCAGTGATGGCCTGGCGCATCACAGTGTCCTGCCTCGTGATATAGGGGGACAGCAAATCCAACAGACAGTGAAATACGGGGTCCGTCATCCTGAGATAATTCCTGAAATCATCAGGATTATTCTCATGGATTTCCCGCAGCAGAGGCATATGAGAGAATTGGTCCCGCTGGAGCAACCAATTCTTAGTCCATGAACTCCTCCTCACCCTGTTCACAGACTGAACTCGGGTTACAGTGTTAACTGCAACACCAAGTCCAAAGCCAGCACGAGCTCGAGAACGAGAACGCACTTCTAACATGGTTTTAAACCGGTCGGCTGGTCAGAACGCACTCAAACAGAACGCACCGTGGAACAGCAAGGCCTGAGAAGAACGACCTGAAAAACAGTAAACGAACGGCCAAGAAGGCACTGCAAGGCAGTAACGACCTGACTGCACGCACTGAATCACAAATACAAACCCACAAGCACAAACTGAACACCAGGAAACGATCTGCAAAGCACGGAGACTGAAAAACGTGAATCGGCTCCCACCAAACTTTTACTAACACGCGGTAACACGAAATCAGCAAAAGCAGCCCAAGGGGTGGCGTCATTAGATTTGTTCGGCCCTTTTATAGCGCGTCGTACGTTTTGTACGTGCCGTCGTTTTCTTGCCGTCGGTTTTTTAACTGATGGTGTGTGGCCAAGACTGATGAAAAACAGTTTCATCGGATTTCCGATGGTCAAATCCATCGGACGAAAATCCATAGGTTATCCGATCGTGTGTACAGGGCTTTAGTCTTTAAAAATATATATTTTTTGGGCTGGTTGTCAAGTGGCCACATGACTGTTCTGCATCTGTTCTTGGTCTCTCCATCAGTAGTTGGGTGGTGCTTCCACATCACTGCCTCCTTTAGTCCCATACTAGTTTATCTGCATTTCCTATAACTTGACAAGGCCTGCACATTAACTTACCCACAATCTTTGAGAGTGTAACAATGGGGCAGGAATTTCAGCAGCAATCTTGCAGCATTGTTAGTCCAGTTAGTCCAGTCCAGTGGTCACACACAAACTAGCTGCAACTAATTGGCCAGTTTGTATGCAGCTATGGCATGAAGTGATGCTGCATCCAGAGGAAGCATTTAGCCACCTTTGAATGCAGACAACCCATGCAACCATGTAAATATAGTCTAGGGGCTCTTTCACACAGAGCAGGTCTGCTCTGATCAGCGGGGGATCCATGAGTGGGTCGGCCACTAAATCAGAGCTGAATGGGACAGATTTCAGTTTTTTGTACATCCATGCCCATTCATTTTGTGTCCAGTAGACATGGGCAGACCCTTGATAACTCTATGGGCAGCCTGAGGTAGATAGACTCTGGTGTCCGTTTACATCAGGCTACCTCCAGTCTGTCATGGTTAGGCCCAGAAAAACGGAAAATGGTGCAGTTCTTTCCTGTTTTTTTTTTTCTAGACCTGGAAGGACTCGGAGGTAAGCGAGTGTAACGGGATACAAGTGCATTTACATCCACCTGATCAGAAAGCCTGCGTAGTCCTCTTCTGGGAGGGGATATTGAGAAATGGCCCTTCCCAAAAGGTATATTGCGCTAAACCTGTAGGTAAATAGGAGAACCAGAACCTTTGCTACTTGGAAGAGTAGGTTTGACCATAAAGTTGTACAACACAAAGGGGTTAACCAAGCGCACTCGAGATAAAGGTATATGCAAACTGATGTGGAGGCAGAGGGAAAGTGATTGGGAGAATGATAAACGTGTTTAGTCCATGACATATTAGTCCATACGTGTACAATAACAAGTCCGCAAAGAAGGCTGCCAGCTGACAGATAGAAGTGATCTGGAATAGCAAAAAAGAAAACAAAAAAGCAGCGCCTTCTAAGCGTAGCAGTCAAATAGAATTTAATAAAGATAAAACCAAATGCAAGTGTTACACTCACAAACGAACAAATTAGAGAGGCTTATCTGGGGAGATGTACGGTTCATCCGCTCTTCCCAGGAAGGGGGTTCTGTATGTCCGGATATGAAGGAGGGATGGTATCTCTGGATGTCCTCTCAAGAATCGTCTGCGTTCGGTGATTCACACACTCACAGCAGCGGAGACGAGGGACGGCTTCCCTGGAACATAACAGCGGAGATCACTTCCGGGTCATGGGGTCAGCGGGAGGGTGCGCGCGTTCGAAGCATGCGTGCTTCTTCATCAGGCTCTATGGGGGCCATCTTCAATTAGGGCTATTAGTAGTAAACAGGAACTATCCAATAGGCTAGTTGTTATCACCATGGAAACCAGATGCAAACCGCAACCACTATCCGGATGTTATATCATAGCGCTGACAATAATATTAAGTTGGGGAAAAACGGTGTGAGCTGATTTAAAAGCTAAAGCTTAAACTAAATTAGAATGATATCAAAATCTAAAAGATCAATATATAAAGAATATAATGCGTGATAAAATGGAACAGAATGATCCCATATGGACGGACCAAAATGTTCTAAAATATTTAAAAATCATATATATAAAAATATACATATATAAAAACATATATGATATTAGGGTAACTACCAATACCTTCATTACGGGGCATTGCCAAGATGTCTCAACGATCATTAATATTAGGCTTGTGCAATTTGTTTCGTAACGAATCAAAATTCGTCCGAATTTAGCAACTTTCGGACATTCGGAAGCATTCGAATTTCCGAACAGAGCAATTACGAATAAAACCGAATCCGAAATAAATTATACCGCAAAATAGCGAATGCCCGAAGGTCTTCGGCATAATTCGTTATGAAAAAAGTTACGAATGTACGAATCCATTCGAAGCACAATAACACTCACTCTGCTCTCTGCTTCTCCCTCACCATGCTGAACTCCCTCTCAAAATGGTGTACAGGGGCGGAGGCTATAGCCGCATGAAAAAACGAAAGTAAAATACGAGATTTCAAATCCATTCGAAGCACAATAACACTCACTCTGCTCTGCTCTCTGCTTCTCCCTCACCGTGCTGAACCCTCTCAAAATGGTGTACAGGGGCGGAGCCTATAGCCGCATGTAAAAAACGAAAGTAAAATACGAGATTTCGAATCGTTACAAATAACCGCTATGTATTTAGAAAAGTACAAATCCATTCGAAGCACATTAGGCATAATAGGCAGCGTCGTTGTGAGAGAGACACGGAAAGTTACGAATCAACGAACCCAAAAAAAGTTACGAAAGTAGGAGTTGTGTCCAGAATCAACGAAAAACAACGTACTCTACCGAAAGTACGAATTATAAAGCAACAAAAAATTCAACGAAAAATGTCGCTTGCAAAAATACGAATGAGTCCGAACACGAAAAATCCCGTCTAGCAAAATTACGAATGATTACGAATCAACAGGACCGGAAAGAAACGAACCGAAACGGAACGAATTTTTCCGTTGTGCACAAGTCTAATTAATATATTATAAAAAATATAGAAAATAGAGGGATAAGAAGTCCAATAATGAAACATGTATATCCAAAAATCTATGTTGACTGTATGGACTGTGATGGACATGTGGGATATCCCTGCATAATGGCATGATTACCTAGGGTAGTGATATATGTATGAAGTATACACGTACAATGCATACACACGCACAAAGGTACGCATATACGTATATACATACACACATAGACACATATACCGATACATATACACAGAGGGAGATACGTCTTAAAAAGAGACCAAGTGGAGAAATTAGACTTGTAAAAGGATAAGTATATATATGCACGTAATTATAATTACATGTAGCCATTATAAGAGGGTCATTAGAGAAGGATATTAATTTCGATACCCTCGTTTAGGCCCCCAGGCGAGAGGCTATCGAGGGTAAAGATCCAGTAATTTTCACGCTCACAAAATCTCTTATAGCGCTCAGCTTTGGGGAGATGTTTAGAGATAGCTTCTATTACCCAAACACGTAGACCCACAGATGATTGATGATGAAACTCTTTAAAATGTCTAGCTACACTATATTTATCAAGACCTTTCTCAACGAAGTTTCGATGTTCTCCGAACCTTTTTCGGAGAGTGCGCATGGTGCGGCCTACATAGAATAGGCCGCACAGACATGTCAAGCAATACACCACATACTCAGAAGAGCATGTATAGGAATCAGGTAAGGTGTATTGCTTACCTTTACACGTGAACTCTTTCTGTCTGTGGTTGACATGTTTACACATAAGGCATAATGCCTTCCTACACTGGTACATGCCCTTCAGATTAAAGAATGTCAACTATACACTAGCAGAGGGCCCTGGTGGTTTGATTCTGCTAGGGGCTATCTGGGCCTTGATGTTTTTGGCCTTTCTGTAACTTACTATAGGATGATCTGTATGTGTTCAACAGGTGATGAGAGGATCTCAGCCCCTGGACCCCATCGCATTGGCGCTACGCACAAGACAGGACGGAAAGAGCCTGGAGTACCCTGACTTGATTCGAGTGGTCAGAGAGGAAGAAGCTATGCTGGAGGAGAAGAAGAGGAGCCTACCAGTTGAGTCGGTAAATCCTCCTCCAGTGATGGTCAGGACGGCCATGACCCTGGAAAGAGACTCAGAGGTGGATACCTTGAAGTCACAGATGTCCCAAGTATTGGGGATGCTGACCTCCCTGATGGAGAAGAAGTCAAGGGAACCAGAGAGGGAAAATCAGAGGAAGGAGCTGTTTCCCAACACCTTAGCGCTCGCATCCCTGGAAGATTGGGGGGATGTGATTTGTTTCAATTGTGGAGGAGCTGAATAACCGCAAGCCGCCGGAAAACTTCAGCGGGCCCCGGTGAAGGAGTCAACCGGATGCCCATCATCTCCAGTGAGCTCCAAACTGAATGAGAAGCACATGAAAAGAGTGGAGAAGACCCCTCAGAAGAAACGCAAAGTTCCTCAGAAGGAACGCACCCCAAAGAAAGAGAGTAGTGTCCCTCAGTGGGTAGTTACACCCACCAAAAGGAGGGAGATCAATGCATACCAGGCCCAAGAGAGACTTAAGTCCAAAGAGAAATGGAAGAAAGAAAGTCAAAAGGGAAAATGCAAAGATCAAAAGAAAGAGACCCCCTTGAAGCGATATCCAGAGAAGCTGGTGGGTCCCTCCCCGATAGTACCAGTTCAAGTGGAGGGAGTCTACACAAGAGCCATATTGGATACTGGGGCGCAAGTGACCCTGTTGTACCGGGACTTTTATGAAAAGCATTTAAGTCATCTACCCATCCAGAAGGTTGAAGAGTTGGAGATATGGGGAGTTGGGACAGAGAGTTTCCCTTATGATGGCTATCTGCCTATAAAACTGACTTTTGACCCGTCCATAGCCAGAAAGGCTGAAGTGTTCGACACCTTAGCTGTGGTGTGCCCCCGACCGCCTGGAGCTAACAAGAGTTCCCTGATAATAGGGACGAACACGGACCTGGTCCGAAGACTCTTGGCCCCTCTGACAAGAAGAAAAGACCTCACAGTCACTAAGATCCACCCAATGTTGAAGACAGCCTACCAACGGCTGATCTTGGAACAGAAGGCCCCGGAAGAGGGGGTAGGGAAGGTCTGAAGGCTGGTGAGAAGGGGAATAGTGCTGCAGCCCGGTGAAGTAACCTGCTTGAAAGCCACAGTGAAACTCACTTGGGAACAGACTGGCCCTTTTGTCATGTTGGAACCCGACCCAAGGGAAGAACATTCAGGCTTAGAAGTAGTCCCAGAAGTGGTCCCGGTGAGGGCCCTGAAGAAGGCTCATTGTAAAGTGCCTGTGAGCGTCAGAAATACCACGGATGGTCCCGTTGAAATCCCCGCCAGGCTGTTACTGGGCCGGGTGAGCCCAGCTACCCCAGTCGCTTCACCAGATGAGGAGAAGACAGATGGAGAAAATACTGTGTGGGAGAAACTTTCCATGGAGAATACAAATCTGCCCAGGGCTTGGAAAGAGAGAGCCAAGGCCCAGTTGACCAGGTGGGAGAGAATCTTTTCTCAAGATGAATTCGATGTGGGGTGTGCTAGGAGTGCCACCCATCGAATCCGCCTCCAGGAAGACAAGCCCTTCAGGGAGAGGGTTAGGCGGGTTCCGTTAGCAGACCTCGAAGACTTGAGGGAGCAGCTCGCCGAGCTCAAGCGAACAGGGGTGATTCGAGAATCTAGAAGTCCCTATGCCTCCCCTATAGTGGTGGTCCGGAAGAAGAATAGGTCACTGAGGCTGTGCATAGACTATAGGACCCTCAACAGGAGAACGATACCGGATCAATATACCACTCCAAGGATAGAGGATGCCCTACAGAGCTTGTCTGGAGCCAAGTGGTTCAGTGTTATGGACCTCAAGAGCGGGTACTATCAGATCCCGATGCATCCAGAAGACAAAGAGAAGACGGCTTTCATAACCCCGGTAGGGTTCTTTGAATTCAACCGGATGCCTCAAGGTCTGTCTGGAGCTCCAGCCACCTTCCAACGTCTCATGGAGAAGACTGTGGGAGATATGAACCTCATCGAAGTCCTCGTATACTTGGATGACATCATTGTCTTCGGAAGAACCTTGGAAGAGCATGAAGAGAGGCTGGAGAAAGTTTTGAAGAGACTGAGTGAGGAAGGACTCAAGCTCTCACCTGAAAAATGCCAATTCTATCAGTCATCAGTTAACTACCTGGGGCACATAGTGTCTGAAGATGGGGTAGCCACAGACCCCGAAAAACTGGAGGCAGTTACCTCCTGGCCCAGGCCCACCACTGTGACAGAGCTCAGATCCTTTCTGGGGTTCTGTTCCTATTACAGGAGGCTTGTGGAGGGGTTTGCTCGGATAGCCAGGCCTCTGAATGAGCTGCTAAAGACGGAGGGGGAAGAGGATGACACAGGCCCCAGAAAACCAGGGGAGTCAGTCAAGGACCAGTGGAACGAGAAGTGTGAGAATGCCTTCCAGATGTTGAAGAAGACATTAACCACTGCCCCTGTCCTGGCCTACGCAGACCCTAAGAAGCCTTATGAACTTCATGTAGATGCCAGTCATGATGGTTTGGGAGGAGTGCTGTACCAGGAGCATGAAGAGCAACTGAGGCCTGTTGCATATGTGAGCAGAAGTCTGACTCCCTCCGAGAAGAACTACCCCACCCATAAGTTGGAGTTCCTGGCCCTCAAGTGGGCGGTAGTTGACAAACTCAGAGACTATTTGTATGGGGCGGAATTCACAGTGAAAACCGACAACAACCCCCTCACCTATCTTTTCATCACAGCAAAGTTGGATGCCACAGGACATAGATGGTTGGCGGCGCTGTCTGCCTTCAATTTCAGCCTGAAATACAGACCTGGGGCTGGAAACCGAGATGCAGACGCCTTGTCTAGGAGATCTCATGTCCCCACTTGCAGTACAGAAGACTGGACCCAAGTGGCACCCGACGGGGTGCGGGCCCTCTGTCAAGGGGCTGAACTCCAAGCCAGTGGCGGCTCAAGAGCAGAAGAGATAGGGGTTACCATAGTAGGAGTTCCCAAGCAATACTGTGGAGTAACCCAACTGGGGGAAGATAACTTGCCAAAATTGTCAAAAAAGGAGTTGAGATCAGACCAATTGGAAGACCACATGGGGAGATTGGTCTTGGAGGCCCTAGGGAATCAGGATCCGAATAGACTCTTACGCCACCCTTCAAAGGAGGCTCGCCTATTGAGGAAGGAGTGGGACAAGTTACAGGTGCATCAGGGAGTGGTCTACCGAAGGGGCCCCTCTGATGACCTAGAATACAAATGGCAATTGTTCTTGCCTGTGAAGCACCGAGAGACAGTCCTGGTTTCTCTGCACGACAACCATGGTCACCTAGGGGCAGAAAGGACCTTCCAACTTGTTAGAGACCGTTTCTATTGGCCCTGCATGAGGGCTGAAGTTGAAGAATACTGCCACTCATGTGCACGATGCATCCAGAGAAAGACTTTACCTCATCAAGCTGCCCCAATGGGCCATCTGCAAAGTCAAAGCCCACTTGATCTGGTATGCATTCATTTTCTCTGCCTCGAACCCGACCTGAGTGGACTAGGAAATGTTCTGGTAGTAACCGACCATTTCACCCGGTATGCCCAGGCCTTTCCAACCAAGGACCAGAAGGCTTCCACCGTGGCCAAAGTGCTGATGGAGAAATACTTTGTACATTATGGGCTACCACAACGGCTCCATTCAGATCAGGGAAGGGATTTTGAAAGTCGATTGATCTGGAAACTCCTGGATTATTTGGGGATCAAGAAGACAAGGACTACCCCCTACCATCCACAAGGTGATGCTCAGCCGGAGAGGTTCAACCTAACCCTGCTGAACATGCTGGGGACTTTAAGCAGTGAGAAGAAGCAACATTGGAGCAACCACATAGCGGCCGTTGTGCATGCATACAATAGCACCACCAGTGACGCTACAGGATACTCACCCTATAGACTCATGTTCGGGAGAGAAGCAAGACTGCCAGTAGATCTGGCCTTTGGCACTTCCATAGACCATTGTTCTGCTGCTTCCCACAAGGGATATGTCGATAGACTCAGACGTAATCTGAAAGTGGCCTATGAACAGGCCCAGGCGGCCTCGGAACAAAGGGGGGCCCGCAATAAGAGAAATTTTGATTTAAAAGTTAGGATTCAAGATCTACAACCTGGAGACAGAGTGTTGTTGCGGAATTTGGGGATCCCTGGAAAACACAAGCTTGCAGACAGATGGAGACCTGAACCTTATGTTGTTTGCAAAAGACTGCCGGGTCTACCCGTTTACAGACTTAAACCAGAAGGGAAGGTGGGACCTTTGAAGACCTGGCATCGGAACCACCTACTCCCACTAGCGGAGGCAGTTCGGATACCCCCTGTGACAGATTCCCCTGAGCCAACTTCCATCCTGGATACTCCTAGACTGAACACTCGGTCCCAGACCCCTCAGATTGGGGATACAGAGACTTTGGAGATGAGTGAAGATGAGGGAGAAGAACTTGACTGGCTTTGGCCTTCACAGGCCCCAGGAACTTCTGCTATTGATCTTCCACCTGAAGAAGACACCATAGATCAGACGCTGAATGCAGAAGCTAGGTAGCAGGACAGAGTTGAAGTGTTACCCCCCCCCCCCCCAGTATAGTGGTCCAAGTTATTGCCTGGTTGTGGATTACAAATTACTATTCATCAAGTGCACCACCGAAAGCTGGCATGCGAAGAAATCCCTATAGGAGGTGACTGAGATTTACTCCATGTCAGGCCTGACTGGGGTGGGGAGTTAAGATATTGTTTAGTGCGCCATAGGGCGCGCATACCATAATAGCTACGCATGGTGGATTACCGCGCAGCACCATTATTGTGTGCTGTATTGATTTCTGCAGGGCTCTGCAAGCCAGTTGCATGTGTTGTGTTCTGCCTATGCTACCTTTGAGATAAGAGTAAACTGTTATATTTAATCTCTCGCCTCAGTGTGTTGTCTTACTGCTAAGAGATTATCCCTTGCAATACTATTGAATGTGATACAAATATAACCCTAGACTAACTGTGCCAGAGTGGGTCGAGTAAGATTGCCGGGGGTTGGCGGTACTGTATACAGGGCCCGAAATCAAACCAAGCGGCTCTCTTAACTGGGGGTAGCGCTACATATGTATATATTTATATATTTTTATATATATGATTTTTTAATATTTTAGAACATTTTGGTCCGTCCATATAGGATCATTCTGTTCCATTTTATCACGCATTATATTCTTTATATATTGATCATTAGCTTTTGATATCATTCTAATTTAGTTTTAGCTTTAGCTTTTAAATCAGCTCACACCGTCTTTCCCCAACTTAATATTATTGTCAGCGCTAGGATATAACATCCGGATAGTGGTTGCGGTTTGCATCCGGTTTCCATGGTGATAACAACTAGCCTATTGGATAGTTCCTGTTTACTACTAATAGCCCTAATTGAAGATGGCCCCCATAGAGCCTGATGAAGAAGCATGCATGCTTTGAACGCGCGCACCCTCCCGCTGACCCCACGACCAGGAAGTGATCTCCGCTGTTATGTTCCAGGGAAGCCGTCCCTCGTCTCCGCTGCTGTGAGTGTGTGAATCACCGAACGCAGACGATTCTTGAGAGGACATCCAGAGATCCCATCCCTCCTTCATATCCGGACATACAGCACCCCCTTCCTGGGAAGAGCGGATGAACCGTACATCTCTCCAGATAAGCCTCTCTAATTTGTTCATAAAGTTGGCAGTGCCTCCACCCAGGACAGCACCTCCGTGAATAGTGGTAATTCCCTCCCTGTAAAATATGCAAGCTCTACAAAAGAAAAGATTAATAATAGTAGATACATCCAATGTACAAGCAATTATTATTTGCAAAGGGCCCTACAACAGTCCTGGTTGATTTGTGCACATAAACTCAGTTATATAGTTATTATTAAAGATACCACCTGGTGAATGTTGCGGCAAAGCTCAGTTGCAGGGGCGAGAAGGATCACAATGCAGCATTTGTCTTGGTGTCACAGACCTGAAGACACAATCTGCAGTGATAGGGAGATCCTCCAGCCGTTGTCCAACCAGCCTGGAAGGTATCTTTTTACATGCAGAAACCATGGTGTATCACTGGAACTCAGAGTCAGTCTACCTTTTTTGCATTTCAGTCCTTAGTAGTTTCTAATCTGACGTGCAACTGGACCACTAACTACCAGAAGTGGCTGTCAAATATCTAACCCGCCTCTAGCCTATGCTTGTTATTAAGCCTTAAGCTAAAACTAGCTATGGAATAAGGGACAAGGTTAACTAAAACAACAGGGAGGTGCATATAAATTCTATTGAAATTAACAGGTTCATCTACTAATATTCTGGAAAATGACCACTACACACATAAGGTAGCGCAGACATAGCTATCTGGCACTGTGCATGTGAGATAATAACCATGGAACATAGTGTGATATTGGGGTGTTTTAGCTCAAGTGGATAGATGCGTTTTTATGCAGTGAGTCCATATCAGACAGGCATTCTAGTTAAGGGCCTGGTAGCCCACGTTTATTTAAACAGAAAAACAAAAGCAAACTGTCCCTTCAGGATTCCCACGCAGGGGTTTAACTTCATTTAGCAGTCCAAAAATAAGAAAAACATACCAAGCCACCTGGCTCTCTTGTTAGCAGTTCCTCTGCTTGCTTTAGGTACTGATACCTTTAAACCACCAGATCTTCCAGTCTCACAGTCTTGGATGCACACAGCTTTGGGCTTCTTAAACGCACACAGCTTGAAGTCCCTTCATGCACACAGCTTCTGTCTCCTTGGACGCACACAGCTTGAAGCCCTTCAACGCACACAGCGTTTGTCCTCACACAGAGACACTCACTAGCAGCCACTGCAGTTAGCAAGCTGCTCACCATCCTCCACCATCCTTCACCTTCTGCTCTCACCAGCCCCTCATTATATTGGTTGTGTGCACCTGAGCACACACCATGCTGGCTGTCCACAAGACCCAGACACAGGGTTGGAGATCCCATCCCACCCAAGTCTCTGCGGGATCTCCAAACTACACAGCCCCATCCGAACTTAGCAAAACCCGGAGAAAGCTGCCAAACAGTTTTCTCAATTTCCAAGCTATGCTCTGTAGTTCTGCAGACATGCAGACTCTGTGTCTGTTTTTGCTCCCTTTCCATAGGAACAGGGACTTTTTTCACTATCACATATCCCCCCCCTATGTTTCGATCCGGAGGGAGGAACACCAGCACACGTCATCAGGGTTGGGACACCTCTGTGCCGGCTGTCAGCCGCGTAGGCCCAACCCTTTTTTCGGGTGTGCTTCCAGCCAAGTCCTTCCTTAACTCTCCATAGGATCCTACTCGTTTTTATTCTACGCTTTCTCCCTCTTCTGGGGTTCCTGGGCTTATTTGCTTTTCTCTGGGGAACTCTGCCTTCCCTAATACCCTCACTTTCTTGATATAGGGGACCTGTTCCTAATACTTTGCCTGATGGGGAACCACCTTTTCCTTCACCGATACCAGTTTTTCCCATCACAACAGTTTTTTTTGGTTTAACAACTTTTCTGAGGTTACCCACGGCAACTAAACCCTTGTTATCAGTAACAACCAGTGACATACCACAAATTCTGATGTTGCCACTTCCAATACCATCAGTGGTTCCCCTCACAGTGTCTCCGGGTACTTTAATTTGTACCTTTGTGCGAATGACATGAAAAATCTCTGCTACTGCCACGTCTATTTCGGGCCCTTCCTTCACGTGAGGTCTAGTGGGTGAGGCAGTGTCCGTGCCCTCTACTGACGACTGCTCAGCCGCACTTTGGACCACACCAGCAGAACTTTTCCTAGTCACAGCATCAGGCGGAGAGACCTCTGATGTTTTCAAACGTTCTCCTGAGCGCCTTCCATCCAAACCGGTAACTGGAAGCACCCTCTCAGAGAACCTTGAGACCATTTGCCACACTGCTAATAAATATGGTACCAATCAGTTCCTCTCGTGATTAACATCAAGCATAGCTTGTACTACTTGGCTCCACCTACTGGTACTATGCAGCACCACCTTGTCTGACCACGGTGGAGACACCCAAGTGTACAGCAAATGTGTTTTTTGGACTTCAAGAATTTTCAACAACACATTTGTCATCTTAATGCAATCCACATCTACATGCAAGACCTTTCTAGGGACTGTTCCATTATCAATGATGTGGAGGGGCTCATCCACTGAAGCTGGAAAGGTAGGGACATATACAGTGACCTCCACTTCACTGGCGGTATCGGTCTCCACAGCTTGGTGCTCAACTGGAGCGTTGTCAGATGTGCGTCTCACATTTACCCTCTCGGTCCCAGCATCAGCGAGCCGCTGCAGGTCATACGTCACATTGCCATTTTTGCATTCACTATTTTCCAGCAGTTGGGTTGCATATAACCCAACTGCCATGCATGCGCCCTTAACCGGTCCTTCTGATTGGAGGGGGCCAATCTCTGCCGGGGCCAACACGCCCTTGGCCACTGGCCACCCTGCAATCCCTCCATTGGGCATAGCAGGTGTCATGTCCACATCTGTGTTACGTAACCTAGCCTTATCCAGCATGGCCAGCAATTGTTTGGCCCAGCTGTCCCAGTCAGTGGTACTTCCCTGACCGGTATCCTGAAGCAGTGCATCACCTGTTCCAAGAGGCACCAAAGGAACCTGGGACTCATTACCCAATACTGTACATTTGTCATCTCTATACGCATCACATTGTACAAGCACGGTTTCACTTATGTCACATTGGGACGATGCTTCGTCAGAGAATGCAGGGTGCAATACACTATTTTGACCAGATTGTTCTGGTGGTGCTACCATCACATCCAGCTTTACACTACCAGCTTTAACAGGGTGAATAACTTGTTCACCAATCTGGTCACATACCAGGCGGGTGGTCTGCACCCACACACTCTCATTGTGTGGTGCAGTCACTCCTTGTTCCCCCAGAGTAGTGCCAGAGCGGTCCTGGAAAACCTCCAGTTCCAACACAGGGAGATCCCTGGAGGTTTCCACAGACAACCCTGCAGCTCTGCCTCCAACCTTTTTAGTAAACACATTACCAACATTATTTTCAAACATGACATTTCCAGAAATACATTTCTCAACCTTTAGAGGATCATCATGACACTTAGACATAGCTGTAGCTATTGTGGGTGGCCCTTTACCCACTTGAGCAGCTCCACAGCTGACCTGGGAAACCCTCTGCTCCAACACTGTGGGCTCCTGGGAGGTTTCCCTGGGCAACCCTGCAGCACCTGTCTCTGTCACTAGGGAACATGGTATATGGATTTCTTTGGTCACCCCTAGTACAGCTCTTCCAGCACTGTGCTGGATTCCACCAGGTACATACAGAGTCCCCATGTCCTTTTTAGTCTCTAGTCCTACTGCCAGTTGGGCTTTACTCTGTGCCTTCCCCCTACTCTGGGTAGCACACTGTAGCAAGTCCACCTGTACTGCGGATCTCCCCGCTGAACACACTTTAATTTCATTGGGTTCTGTCCCATAAACTGCAACAGTCTTACCAATTCCTGTAGCCGTTGTCATAGCCTTCATTTGAGTGCGTTGTCTCTCATCTGTGGGGTCTCCACAGGCTGACTCTTCCATGTGGTCATGGAGCAACACTGCAGCCTTTCCGGACCCACCAACACCCCCTGCATGTAACACAGGATCCCTGTTGCTAGGGGTAACAGCAGACCAGCACTCCAAAGATGGTTGGCTACACCTCCTGGTGAATACAGACTGTTGTGCCCTTCTTTCTGGGCTGACCACTTCGCATAAGCGGCCATAATACACATCTTTATATTCCTCATGCTCATTGGTACCCCCTGCAGTCCACACAGACTTCTTGCCACTGTTGCCAGGGGTGACAACCGATATGCTTGCAGAAAACGCAGGGCTGGTACACCGATGCACACTCATGCTCTCCCGAGCCACCGCTCGACTGGTGCTTTGTTGTCGCAGTAATGCGTCTCCCATTGCTATGGGCAATGACCTCTCTTTGCTGGAGCCCATGATGCGATGGAACTCTCCTCTGAGAAGGATTTCCTCTTTAAACTTGCAGTAGTCATCCTGGTCCCCATCCAGCAAATGGTAAACCGACCGGAACTCTATCTGTAACAAGGTTTGCAGCAATTTTGGCCACCGATTCCTAGGCCATTTTCTCCTTACAGCGACTTTTTCACATTTTTCCAGGAAGTCCCCAACCTCCTCTGTGGGCAGCATGGGCTGCATGTAATCAGAGGCCAAGGTCATAGCCCCTTGAACTGCATCCGACTCTTTAGTCTGGTTCCGCTTGAACCACTCATTCACGGTCTCATACACCACTGGCCCCTTTTGACTGGCCCTCCTAGGCGTAGACATCTTCTCAGGCCACGCTGAGCTCACTTCCCCTTGAACTTGATTTAATATGAACTTCTTGTGTTTTGACTGCCTCATCTTTGCAGTCACATGCACAGCAGTTTGTTACACAGTTCACAGTAGTAAAAGGAAAAAATTCTCACAGGTGCACTACCTGCATGCAACAGTCCATCAAATAAACTTCTGCGCAATGCAGTTCGCCTGGCTGCCACATACAGCTAGCAGCAGTTCACCGCAGAGAAAAAAAAATTGCTTTTCCTTTACAGGTACACCACCTGCAACACGCAACGCCTTTTGCCTGGCTGCACTTCCATAGACAGCCAACAGTTCCTGACCTGAACTCACTATGGAGCAAGGACCCGGATTCCACCGTAGTGTTGCCCGCATTCTCCACCACTGTGATATTGGGGTGTTTTAGCTCAAGTGGATAGATGCGTTTTTATGCAGTGAGTCCATATCAGACAGGCATTCTAGTTAAGGGCCTGGTAGCCCACGTTTATTTAAACAGAAAAACAAAAGCAAACTGTCCCTTCAGGATTCCCACGCAGGGGTTTAACTTCATTTAGCAGTCCAAAAATAAGAAAAACATACCAAGCCACCTGGCTCTCTTGTTAGCAGTTCCTCTGCTTGCTTTAGGTACTGATACCTTTAAACCACCAGATCTTCCAGTCTCACAGTCTTGGATGCACACAGCTTTGGGCTTCTTAAACGCACACAGCTTGAAGTCCCTTCATGCACACAGCTTCTGTCTCCTTGGACGCACACAGCTTGAAGCCCTTCAACGCACACAGCGTTTGTCCTCACACAGAGACACTCACTAGCAGCCACTGCAGTTAGCAAGCTGCTCACCATCCTCCACCATCCTTCACCTTCTGCTCTCACCAGCCCCTCATTATATTGGTTGTGTGCACCTGAGCACACACCATGCTGGCTGTCCACAAGACCCGGACACAGGGTTGGAGATCCCATCCCACCCAAGTCTCTGCGGGATCTCCAAACTACACAGCCCCATCCGAACTTAGCAAAACCCGGAGAAAGCTGCCAAAACAGTTTTCTCAATTTCCAAGCTATGCTCTGTAGTTCTGCAGTCTGCTGACATGCAGACTCTGTGTCCGTTTTTGCTCCCTTTCCATAGGGACAGGGACTTTCACTATCACAATAGATAAGTCTATCACATGGATTTAGATACACAGGATTTATGGACAGCTGCAGCTAAACTATTATAACATAAGTATACTTTCCCAATAGTCTCTGCTTCTGGTCTGTATGAAATTACAGCAGCAGTAGCAGCCCCTGTGTGTATAAGTCCATATGGCTCAGTTCTCTGTCTGTCTCTCCACTTCCTCCTTCTGGGGTTTCTGATCCAGAGAAGTGATGCACATAAATAATATCAGTAAACATTAAGCAGCAGAGTCACTTAAAGACAGGAGGGGCAGAAGATCCATACACCTGTGTGAAAAGATACCTTAATGTATTATTTGAATCATTTACAGTTTAAGATTTATATATGCTTTAAGCAAACAGTAACATTAATGACAGAGAAAAAAAGCTGGCATTATATTAAAACAGACACTTTAAAAAGGTCATGCAGGGCCTGCCGTACCATGGGTCCCGCTAGGTCCATTGCAATTGAGGCAGCTCTTCATTTAGCTCTGAAACACACTGCACCCATGTCTTAGGGAGCCAAGATCGGGCAGCGGAGCGGTAACATGCAACATCTTTCATGGAGGATCCCCTGCACACCCAACCAATGGCACAGCAAGCATGGGGGAAGCCGGTACAAGGGAAAAGATAGGAGCAAAGTGCTCCTAAATTGAGCAGTGAGGAGCCCAGCTCCCAGGTGGATGGCTGGATGATGCATTCAGAGTGCCCACCCTGCCGCCTAGATAAAGCGGCCGAGCGAGAGTCAGACAGGAGGCAGCGGGGAGGAGGGGGGAGCCAGCATCGGAGGTGAGCAGAGGGCACAGGGCTCATCCTTTCAAGCGGCACAATGTGGCTCAGCTCTCTCGCTGAGAGAAGATAGACAGGAAGAAAACAGTATCTGTCAGAGTTAGACACCTGTTGCCTGAAACCCTCCACCTCCTGATCACTGCATCCCTTGCCTATGAGCATCTCTTCCCCCCCCCCCATATTCACCTCCCTAACTGGGAGTGCACGAGCCCCATCCCCCACCTGTCCCTCTACCCCCTCCTGTGACGCTGCCCTCCTCCTGTGATGCTGCCCCCCACCTGTCCCTCTGCCCCCCACCTGCCCCTCTGCCCTCCTCCTGTGATGCTGCCCTCCTCCTGTGATGCTTACACCCCTCCTGTGATGCTGCACCCCTCCTGTCCTGCTGCCCCCCTCCTGTCCCGCTGCCCGCCTCCTGTGAAGCAGCCCCGCCCCCACATGGCTTATATTTTCACCCCGGCAGTGTAGAGGCTGCTCAGGGTGGTGGTGGTGACATCTGTATGTGGAGCCCAAAGATAGGGGAGGATCCGTCTGCACGAGAAGTCCAGGGATCCGGTGAGTCCAATGATGGTGAGGATCTGTCTGCACACAATACAATCTGCACAGGAACACATGATTTGGGGGGGCCTGATTTTTTTGGGGGGTGGGGCAGCATTTTATTCTTGGACCCAGGTAGCACAATGTCTTGGGCCAGCCCTGAGGTCATGTCACAAATAAATTTGATTACAATAATGTTCTTTCTTTGTATACAACAGCTCTTTATGATAAATTCTGCCAGGCAACAAACCTCCTGACAGGCCCAGCAAAACCATGCAAAATAAAAAATATTATGTAGAAATTTGTCCTACAAAGTCTAATAATTAAAGTGATAAAAAAACGTTCAATTTCTTAAAACTAAAATAACAAACATGTTGTACTTACTTGCTCTGTGCAATGGTTTTGCACAGATCAGCCCCGATCCTTCTTTTTTGGGGTCCCCCCGATAGCACTCCAGGCCTCTTCTCTTCGGCAAATGCACCCAGGGAAATACACTTTCCCTGGGGAGACCCATGCATGCTTGCTCCCGAGCCACCCAGACTGCATCTATTGACACAGACCAGGCGATTCGTCCCCATCACCTGCTCCCCAGTCACAGCATTTGATTGACAGCAGTGGGAGTCTTTTGAATTTCTTTATTGATCTTTTTCGACAAAAATTACTTACATTTCAATTCGGCTATAATAACATTACATACAACAACATACAACACTGTTTTGGTCTCAGTTTAGCCCCTACATGAGAAACCATTCATAACATTATTAGTAAATACTCCACACAATCTGCTCATCTATATAGCATATGTCCAGCTATATGCCCTTATGTTCTTTATCTGCTATTTTGAAGACTCCGTAGATCAGAAAAAGAAGGGAGAGAGGGTAGGGGTAGAAAGACTTGGGGGAGTAGGGAGGAGGAAGATGGGGGGAGAGGGGAAGAGAGACCTGAGCAAGGAAGAGAGAGGAGAGAAAAAAGAAAAAAAACCTAGACACACCTTTATAGAGTCCCCTAGTAATTGTGCTTGTGCTACCCAAAAGTGGAAAATTTAGATGAACCTATTTTGTGTTGGAAAAATCAAGAAGGCTGGTATTTCCTGCCAGTGGGAGTTAATGGCTGCCTTTGCTATCAATCTGCCCAATGAGGAAGGTGACAGCAGTGAGAGTTGCTGCTCTGGTGCACATTACTGGATCAGATAGGGCTCAGGTAAAAATAAGGAGGGGGGGGGCTGGGGGACTCCTGCAGCACAGAAGTTTTTTTTTTACCTTAATTCATAGAATGCATTAAGTAATAAAGGCTTTAGAACCACGTTAAGCTATATGAATAGGTACTATGGTGGAATAAGATGTTATCTTTATTGTGAAAACCCAGTAGCTCCATGTAACCTTGGTGTAAGACACTGTGCCCCTTCTTTTAGGTGTCTTTTACCTTATGCTAATGTTGGCAGTCATAGGGGTCTATTTATTCTATTTATAAAAAAAAAAAAAAACTTGTTTTATGAATGTCACAAGAATTGGCCTAGCCATCATAAAATCTGACTATTTTGCTTAATATATTGATTTTCTATGATTGCAATCTCCATCTAATAACCATAATGCAGTATTTTCCTGACTGAGGTATTTCAGGGGGAATAAAATGCATTATAGCCTTTAGACAGAGCTTATGATTATGTGAAATCAACACATTAAGCAAAATATGATCAGAATTTGTGATGGTTGGGTGAATGCTTTTGATAATAACCTATGATTTTTTTTTTTATAACTAGATCCCACAGTGTACACCTGAATGTTTGCATCAATCCATAATGTTGGTCAGCACAGGTCTGTCAAATTAGGGGTGATTGCGGTGTACATTAGAACCCTGGAGTTATGAACACAAATTGCATTTAGAACAGTTAAGGGCATGACATGTAATTGAAGCACACTTTAATTGCAAGCCTGCATATAGCCATGCAATTAATTTATGTACTGTAGGTGACTGTTCTTAAGCCCCGTACACACGATCCGAATATCGTACGAAAAATGTCGTCCGAGGAAGAATCGTACGATAATCGGATCGTTAGTACAGAGCTTCGAGAGCCGATCACGACAGTTCATCCGATATTATTCGATCGGACAAGCACGAAAATTTTCCTCGTACGATAACAAATCGTACAATTTTCGTTTAGTCAGTACAGTTGTCGTCCGAAAATACAATACAAATACATTACAACACATGACATCACTTCCGATTTTTTTTTTCTGTCGTACGAGAATTTTCTTGACTTTAATAACCTATTTGATTTTACTTGCGACTATTAAGCGAAAAAAGTCGTACGATCTGTCGTACGATATTCGGATCGTGTGTACGGGGCATAAGGCTGCATTTGACCTGCTGTGATTTCTACATTTTTGGACCCAGCCCATCCTATTGACCAAGCACCTCCAGGACTATTGAGAGCTCATTATTAATGGACTGTTAGCCCCTACAAAACCTTGCCATTACATGCAATGTGGTTCCCTCATTTGTGAATAGCAGGCAACCCTTTGGTGGACTTAATGTGGTAGCAAACAATGGCATATTTTCACAAATAAATATTTCAAGCATGTATAAAAAATCACAGATAAGTACAAATAAGATACAAATACACAATTTTTACACTGCAGCTTTGCGTAACATTTGGCTTCTATATACCTGCTAGACATGTGCAATTCGTTTAGTTACGAATTCGTTATCCGTCAAAATTCGTTATATTCGTTGATTCGTAAACATACGAATGAACGAACGGTTCGATAACATTACAAACGAACAACGAATAATCTAAACGAATGAATATGGAAAACAAATAAAATACGAATTTAGTAAATTTGAAACAAACAAAAAACGAAAAAGTGAAAAACGAAAACATAAAAACAACGAAAACACAGAAAAAAGATAAAAAATAACGAAAATAAAAATGAACGAAAACGAGATATTACGAATATTCGAAAAACAAAACAACGAATAACGAACAAAGATCCATATTAACGAATATCAAAATGAACGGAATTTTTTTTACGAATCTTCGGAAAACGGAAATGAAAACAACGACAATTCGTAAAAACTTAAATTCTATTTCGTTAGTTCTGAATTAGTTCTGGACTTTGGCCAATGGCCAATAAGCTTGTCCCTTCCCCTGAAGAGGTTGTCTCTTCCCCCAATGAGCTTGTTTCTTATAGACATGTGCTATAATGTGTGTGTATGTGTGTTTTTCTGTGTTAGACTGCAGTGCATTCCATCCAGAGTCCAGATAGGGTGTGGTTGGGTAGGTTGCACTGTTCTGTTGGATTTTGTGAGTAAATTTATTACTTGGGAGTAGGGATGAGCTTCGTGTTCGAGTCGAACATACGTTCGACTCGAACATCGGCTGTTCGATCGTTCGACGAAGATCGAACGATTTGGGCCGTTCGCGCCAAATTCGAGTGACGCGAACGGCCCACAATGCACTACGCCATCGCAGTGTCATCCAGGCGCTGTGATTGGCCAAGCATGCACTGTGACCCCGCATGCTTGGCCAATCACAGCGCCGGCAGCGAGGAGAGCAATGATTGGCCACAGGCAGGATGCCTGTGGCCAATTATTGCTGAGGGTGTTTAGTACACGCCCCACACTATAAAAGGCCGCCAGCACGGCGGCCTAGTGTAGTGTGTTCCGGAGCAGGGATAGAGCAGCATAGGCAGGGACAGTGACTTTTATTTCTTTCTTGCTTAACCTGGATTCCTTTAGTTTAGGGAAAGAGGAGGATAGGTAGGGAGAGTGTCAGTGTGTTTTGTGCTTGTGCTATAGTGTGCTTAAAAAAAACATTTTTTCTAGGGACAGAAAACTGTAGGTAGGGAGAGTGTCAGTTTCTTTCACTGTGCAAGTCCTTGTTTCTAGGGACCTGGAAGGACAGTGAGTGAATTATCCTTGTGCTATATTGTGCTTAAAAAAAACATTTTTTCTAGGGACAGAAAACTGTAGGTAGGGAGAGTGTCAGTTTCTTTCACTGTGCAAGTCCTTGTTTCCAGGGACCTGGAAGGACAGTGAGTGAATTCTCCTTGTGCTATATTGTGCTTAAAAAAAACATTTTTTCTAGGGACAGAAAACTGTAGGTAGGGAGAGTGTCAGTTTCTTTCACTGTGCAAGTCCTTGTTTCCAGGGACCTGGAAGGACAGTGAGTGAATTCTCCTTGTGCTATATTGTGCTTAAAAAAAACATTTTTTCTAGGGACAGAAAACTGTAGGTAGGGAGAGTGTCAGTTTCTTTCACTGTGCAAGTCCTTGTTTCCAGGGACCTGGAAGGACAGTGAGTGAATTCTCCTTGTGCTATATTGTGCTTAAAAAAAACATTTTTTCTAGGGACAGAAAACTGTAGGTAGGGAGAGTGTCAGTTTCTTTCACTGTGCAAGTCCTTGTTTCTAGGGACCTGGAAGGACAGTGAGTGAATTCTCCTTGTGCTATATTGTGCTTAAAAAAAACATTTTTTCTAGGGACAGAAAACTGTAGGTAGGGAGAGTGTCAGTTTCTTTCACTGTGCAAGTCCTTGTTTCCAGGGACCTGGAAGGACAGTGAGTGAATTCTCCTTGTGCTATATTGTGCTTAAAAAAAACATTTTTTCTAGGGACAGAAAACTGTAGGTAGGGAGAGTGTCAGTTTCTTTCACTGTGCAAGTCCTTGTTTCTAGGGACCTGGAAGGACAGTGAGTGAATTCTCCTTGTGCTATATTGTGCTTAAAAAAAACATTTTTTCTAGGGACAGAAAACTGTAGGTAGGGAGAGTGTCAGTTTCTTTCACTGTGCAAGTCCTTGTTTCCAGGGACCTGGAAGGACAGTGAGTGAATTCTCCTTGTGCTATATTGTGCTTAAAAAAAACATTTTTTCTAGGGACAGAAAACTGTAGGTAGGGAGAGTGTCAGTTTCTTTCACTGTGCAAGTCCTTGTTTCCAGGGACCTGGAAGGACAGTGAGTGAATTCTCCTTGTGCTATATTGTGCTTAAAAAAAACATTTTTTCTAGGGACAGAAAACTGTAGGTAGGGAGAGTGTCAGTTTCTTTCACTGTGCAAGTCCTTGTTTCCAGGGACCTGGAAGGACAGTGAGTGAATTCTCCTTGTGCTATAGTGTGCTTAAAAAAAACATTTTTTCTAGGGACAGAAAACTGTAGGTAGGGAGAGTGTCAGTTTCTTTCACTGTGCAAGTCCTTGTTTCTAGGGACCTGGAAGGACAGTGAGTGAATTCTCCTTGTGCTATATTGTGCTTAAAAAAAACATTTTTTCTAGGGACAGAAAACTGTAGGTAGGGAGAGTGTCAGTTTCTTTCACTGTGCAAGTCCTTGTTTCCAGGGACCTGGAAGGACAGTGAGTGAATTCTCCTTGTGCTATATTGTGCTTAAAAAAAACATTTTTTCTAGGGACAGAAAACTGTAGGTAGGGAGAGTGTCAGTTTCTTTCACTGTACAAGTCCTTGTTTCCAGGGACCTGGAAGGACAGTGAGTGAATTCTCCTTGTGCTATATTGTGCTTAAAAAAAACATTTTTTCTAGGGACAGAAAACTGTAGGTAGGGAGAGTGTCAGTTTCTTTCACTGTGTAAGTCCTTGTTTCCAGGGACCTGGAAGGACAGTGAGTGAATTCTCCTTGTGCTATAGTGTGCTTAAAAAAAACATTTTTTCTAGGGACAGAAAACTGTAGGTAGGGAGAGTGTCAGTTTCTTTCACTGTGCAAGTCCTTGTTTCTAGGGACCTGGAAGGACAGTGAGTGAATTCTCCTTGTGCTATATTGTGCTTAAAAAAAACATTTTTTCTAGGGACAGAAAACTGTAGGTAGGGAGAGTGTCAGTTTCTTTCACTGTGCAAGTCCTTGTTTCCAGGGACCTGGAAGGACAGTGAGTGAATTCTCCTTGTAATATATTGTGCTTAAAAAAAACATTTTTTCTAGGGACAGAAAACTGTAGGTAGGGAGAGTTTCAGTTTCTTTCACTGTGCAAGTCCTTGTTTCTAGGGACCTGGAAGGACAGTGAGTGAATTCTCCTTGTGCTATATTGTGCTTAAAAAAAACATTTTTTCTAGGGACAGAAAACTGTAGGTAGGGAGAGTGTCAGTTTCTTTCACTGTGCAAGTCCTTGTTTCCAGGGACCTGGAAGGACAGTGAGTGAATTCTCCTTGTGCTATATTGTGCTTAAAAAAACCATTTTTTTCTAGGGACAGAAAACTGTAGGTAGGGAGAGTGTCAGTTTCTTTCACTGTGCAAGTCCTTGTTTCCAGGGACCTGGAAGGACAGTGAGTGAATTCTCCTTGTGCTATATTGTGCTTAAAAAAAACATTTTTTCTAGGGACAGAAAACTGTAGGTAGGGAGAGTGTCAGTTTCTTTCACTGTGCAAGTCCTTGTTTCCAGGGACCTGGAAGGACAGTGAGTGAATTCTCCTTGTGCTATAGTGTGCTTAAAAAAAACATTTTTTCTAGGGACAGAAAACTGTAGGTAGGGAGAGTGTCAGTTTCTTTCACTGTGCAAGTCCTTGTTTCTAGGGACCTGGAAGGACAGTGAGTGAATTCTCCTTGTGCTATATTGTGCTTAAAAAAAACATTTTTTCTAGGGACAGAAAACTGTAGGTAGGGAGAGTGTCAGTTTCTTTCACTGTGCAAGTCCTTGTTTCCAGGGACCTGGAAGGACAGTGAGTGAATTCTCCTTGTGCTATATTGTGCTTAAAAAAAACATTTTTTCTAGGGACAGAAAACTGTAGGTAGGGAGAGTGTCAGTTTCTTTCACTGTGCAAGTCCTTGTTTCCAGGGACCTGGAAGGACAGTGAGTGAATTCTCCTTGTGCTATATTGTGCTTAAAAAAAAAAAAATTTCTAGGGACAGAAAACTGTAGGTAGGGAGAGTGTCAGTTTCTTTCACTGTGCAAGTCCTTGTTTCCAGGGACCTGGAAGGACAGTGAGTGAATTCTCCTTGTGCTATATTGTGCTTAAAAAAAACATTTTTTCTAGGGACAGAAAACTGTAGGTAGGGAGAGTGTCAGTTTCTTTCACTGTGCAAGTCCTTGTTTCCAGGGACCTGGAAGGACAGTGAGTGAATTCTCCTTGTGCTATATTGTGCTTAAAAAAAACATTTTTTCTAGGGACAGAAAACTGTAGGTAGGGAGAGTGTCAGTTTCTTTCACTGTGCAAGTCCTTGTTTCCAGGGACCTGGAAGGACAGTGAGTGAATTCTCCTTGTGCTATATTGTGCTTAAAAAAAACATTTTTTCTAGGGACAGAAAACTGTAGGTAGGGAGAGTGTCAGTTTCTTTCACTTTGCAAGTCCTTGTTTCCAGGGACCTGGAAGGACAGTGAGTGAATTCTCCTTGTGCTATATTGTGCTTAAAAAAAACATTTTTTCTAGGGACAGAAAACTGTAGGTAGGGAGAGTGTCAGTTTCTTTCACTGTGCAAGTCCTTGTTTCCAGGGACCTGGAAGGACAGTGAGTGAATTCTCCTTGTGCTATATTGTGCTTAAAAAAAACATTTTTTCTAGGGACAGAAAACTGTAGGTAGGGAGAGTGTCAGTTTCTTTCACTGTGCAAGTCCTTGTTTCCAGGGATCTGGAAGGACAGTGAGTGAATTCTCCTTGTGCTATATTGTGCTTAAAAAAAAAACATTTTTTCTAGGGACAGAAAACTGTAGGTAGGGAGAGTGTCAGTTTCTTTCACTGTGCAAGTCCTTGTTTCCAGGGACCTGGAAGGACAGTGAGTGAATTCTCCTTGTGCTATATTGTGCTTAAAAAAAACATTTTTTCTAGGGACAGAAAACTGTAGGTAGGGAGAGTGTCAGTTTCTTTCACTGTGCAAGTCCTTGTTTCCAGGGACCTGGAAGGACAGTGAGTGAATTCTCCTTGTGCTATATTGTGCTTAAAAAAAACATTTTTTCTAGGGACAGAAAACTGTAGGTAGGGAGAGTGTCAGTTTCTTTCACTGTGCAAGTCCTTGTTTCCAGGGACCTGGAAGGACAGTGAGTGAATTCTCCTTGTGCTATATTGTGCTTAAAAAAAACATTTTTTCTAGGGACAGAAAACTGTAGGTAGGGAGAGTGTCAGTTTCTTTCACTGTGCAACTCCTTGTTTCCAGGGACCTGGAAGGACAGTGAGTGAATTCTCCTTGTGCTATATTGTGCTTAAAAAAAACATTTTTTCTAGGGACAGAAAACTGTAGGTAGGGAGAGTGTCAGTTTCTTTCACTGTGCAAGTCCTTGTTTCCAGGGACCTGGAAGGACAGTGAGTGAATTCTCCTTGTGCTATATTGTGCTTAAAAAAACATTTTTTCTAGGGACAGAAAACTGTAGGTAGGGAGAGTGTCAGTTTCTTTCACTGTGCAAGTCCTTGTTTCAAGGGACAGAGAAGGACACCTGAAGGTAGCCCTTATTGCTTTTTTCCCATCTCCCTGCAGGCCATCTATTAGAATGTCTGGAAGGCAAACAAGGAGAGGCAGACAGTCAGGAGGCAATAAAAGAGGGCAAGCAGGCTCTGTGTCTGGGGGCAACAGTGCTGGTCGTGGACGCGGTGCATTGTCATCAGCACATGGCCATGGGACACGCTTGTCCTTCTTTTCGGCAGCTGGACATGTTGAGCCACATCATGCCGAAGACTTGGTAGAGTGGATGACCAAGCCCTCCTCCTCCTCCTCATCCTCTCTCACCCAGGCTCAGGGTACTGGCAAAGCAGCTGCCAAAGCGTCCTCTTCCCTGGTATCAATGTCAGACTCATCATCAGTCACTCCTTCCCTAGACCCACCATGTCCTCCTCCTGAGGAGTCCCCCGAACTGTTTGAGCACAGTGTTGGGTACATGCTCCAGGAGGATGCCCAGCGTTTCGAAGGGTCTGATGATGAAACCCAGCTACAGGAAGGCAGTAGGGTGAGAGCAGACAGAGGGGATGCTCAAGAAGGACACCAATCTGGCAGTCATGTTCCAGCAGCTGCAGCATACTGCCAGATTGGCTCCAGTGATGAGGAGGGAGGGGATGATGAGGTCACTGACTCCACGTGGGTGCCTAATAGGAGAGAGGAGGAGGAGGATGAGGAGGAGGCACATCTCCAACGAGACAGGATGCCCTTTGGTGGCCAGCGTAAGGGCAGTACACTGACGGAATCACACCGCAGAGCTCCGCCTGTGCAGGGCGCTGCCTCTGCCCGTCATTCAAAAAGTTCCTTGGTGTGGGCCTTTTTTGAGGCTAGTGCATCAGATCGCACAGCTGCTGTTTGCAACATATGTCTCAAGCGTATATCGCGTGGCCAAAACATCAGCCGCTTGGGTACCACATGCCTGACCAGACATATGTTGACCTGCCATGCAGCTCGTTGGCAAGCCTACCTCAAAGACCCACACCAAAGAACAAAGCGGACCTCTCCTTGCACCACATCAGCTGGCATCTCCAACCCCACTATAACTTCAGTCCTCTCAGAAACATGCACTGAGAGGAATGAAGGTGTAGAATTAGGTGTGTCACAGCCAAGTACTTGCGGCCACTCTGCTAGCAGTACACCGACGTCCAATTCTAGCAGGCAAATTTCCCTGCCCCAGCTGCTGGACCGTCGAAAGAAGTTCACTCCCAGCCATCCACATGCCCAGCGGTTGAATGCTAGCTTGGCTAAATTGCTAGCGCTTCAACTGCTGCCTTTTCAGTTGGTAGACTCGGCCCCCTTCCGTGAGTTTGTGCAATGTGCGGTTCCTCAGTGGCAGGTTCCCAAACGCCACTTTTTCTCACGGAAGGCTATTCCGGCTCTCTACCGGCATGTGGAAGGCAATGTCTTGGCCTCGCTGGACAGGGCGGTCAGCGGTAAGGTGCATATTACCGCTGACTCATGGTCCAGCAGGCATGGACAGGGACGTTACCTTTCTTTCACGGCCCATTGGGTCACTCTTTTGGCAGCTGGGAAGGATGCAGGACAAGGTGCAGTAGTGTTGGAGGTTGTCCCACCGCCACGCCTCCAAAATGCTACTACTGGTTGTGACACACCTCTCTCCTCCACCCCCTCCTCTTCTTCTTCCTCCATGGCCTCTTCCTGTGGTTTGTCCTATGAACCAGCGGTGCTCCGTAGCCGTTCACGGGGCTACGCAAGTACGCAGGCAAAAAGATGCCATGCCGTGCTTGCGCTGGTGTGTTTGGGGGACAGAAGCCACACTGGGGCAGAGGTCCTGTCTGCTCTGCAGGGCCAGGCCGAGAGGTGGTTGACGCCACGCCAGCTTAAGCCAGGAATGGTGGTTTGCGACAATGGCACCAACCTCCTCTCCGCCCTCCGACAGGGACAACTGACCCATGTGCCCTGTGTGGCTCACGTCCTTAACCTGGTGGTGCAGCGGTTCTTGGGCAGGTACCCGGGCTTACAGGATGTCCTGAGGCAGGCCAGGAAAGTCTGTGTGCATTTCCGCAGATCTTATAATGCCAGTGCTCGCCTGGCTGAGCTGCAAAAGGAGTTGAACCTGCCCAAGAACCGCCTTATATGTGACATGCCCACCAGGTGGAACTCAACGTTGGCCATGCTGCAGCGGCTGCACACGCAGCAGAGGGCCATCAATGAGTACCTGTGCGACTACGGCACCAGGACAGGGTCAGGGGAGCTTGGTTTTTTTTCTCCACGCCAGTGGGGCATGATCAGGGATGCATGCACTGTCCCGGCACCATTTGAGGAGGCCACGAGGATGGTGAGCAGTGACAGTGCATGCATCAGTGACACTGTACCTCTTGTCCACCTGTTGGAGCACACGCTGCGTGGAATAATGGACAGGGCACTTGAGGCAGAACAGAGGCAGGAAGAGGAGGACTTCCTTGCCTCTCAAGGCCCCCTTTACCCAGACAGTGTTCCTTCTGTCCCACCCATCGCACAGGAAGAGGAAGAGGAGGAGGAGGAGGAGGAGGAGGAGGATTGTGTCAGCATGGAGGTGGAGGCTGGCACTCAGCATCATCAGCAGCAGTCTTTTAGGGATGATTTACAGTCCCAAGAAACCAGTGGACTTGTACGTGGCTGGGAGGAGGTGACTGCGGATCATGTCGTCCTTAGTGACCCAGAGGACTCCGGAGCGAATGCCTCAGCAAACCTACGCTGCATGGCCTCCCTGATCCTGCAAAGTCTGCGGAAGGATCCTCGTATTCTTCGGATCAAGGAGAGGGGCCATTACTGGCTGGCCACTCTCCTTGATCCACGGTACAAGGGTAAGGTTGCGGACCTTATGTTACCGTCGCAGAGGGAGCAGAGGATGAGACAACTCCGGGAGGCCTTGCAGAAAGGTCTGTGCAACGCGTTCCCAGAGACTGGGAGGTTACAAACTCCTGGTCCAGGACAACAAGTTGCTGAGGCTTCGGCCAGTCAAAGAAGGAGCGGTGGGGAAGGTGGCCGTCTGACCGATGCGTTCAGACAATTCTTTAGTCCGCAGCCCCAAAGTATGATTGGTTCCAGCAACCATCGCCAGCGTCTGATAAACATGGTGCAGGAATATCTAGGGGCAAGGTCAGACTTGGACACCTTCCCCACCGAAAATCCTCTGGCTTACTGGGTCTTGAGGATGGATCACTGGCCAGAGCTTGCACAGTATGCAATTGAGCTACTGGCCTGTCCTGCATCCAGCGTTCTTTCGGAACGCACATTCAGTGCTGCTGGAGGATTTGTCACGGATCACAGGGTGCGCCTGTCCACCGACTCGGTTGATCGACTGACTTTCATCAAGATGAACCAGTCTTGGATCACCACCAGCTACCACACACCTGATGCTGATATAACAGACTAATTGATTTTAACATGTCACGTCCCTTCAAGACTGATGCTGATGCTGAGTGCCTGTGCTGTTATGTTGACTGGCTATCCTCCTCCTCCGAGTCCTCAATGATACGATTGATGATGATAGCTTGGAAGATAATTTTTGTTTATGGGTGCCGCCACCAGTGGCTAAGGCCCAATTTTTCAGCCCCTGTTTTACAGGGGCGTGTACTTACAATTTTTTTAGCAATAATTTGCCATAGGGCTCATTGCTGTGCTCCAAGTACAGTATCTGTGAGGGGTTGTAGTGTTGTGCCACCAGTGCCTAAGGCCCAATTTTTCAGCCCCTGTTCAACAGGGGCATGCAATTACAATTCTTGATGTAATAATTCACAGCAGGGCCCATTCCTGCACCCACCAAGAGTAAGTCTGAGGGCTTACAGTGTTGTGGCAACGCCACCACCACCACGAAAGGCCCAATTTTTCAGCCCCTGTTCAAAAGGGGCATGTAATTACAATTCTTGATCTAATAATTCACAGCAGGGCCCATTCCTGCACCCACTAAGAGTAACTCTGAGGGCTTACAGTGTTGTGGCAACACCACCACCACCACCACCACCACGAAAAGCCCAATTTTTCAGCCCCTGTTCAACAGGGGCATGCAATTGCAATTCTTGATCTAATAATTCACAGCAGGGCCCATTGCTGCACCCACCAAGAGTAACTGTCAGGGCTTACAGTGTTGTGGCACCAGCACCACCATCAAAGGCCCAATTTTTACTACCACTGTTCAACAATTATATGTAATTAAAATTCCTGATATAATAGTTGACAGCAGGGCGTTCCAGCACCAACCAAGAGTAACTGTGAGTGCTTACAGTGTTGTGCCAACACCAACAACTAAGGGGCCTATTTCTGCAGAGTATATACGACAGGTCCCTACTTTCAAACATCCAACTTACAAACGACTCCTACTTGCAAACGAAAGAAGACAACAGGAAGTGAGAGGAAATCTACCCCTAGGAAGGAAAATTCTCTCCTGTAAGAATAAATATGGGAGAAAGGTGTCTCCTCTGTACTGATGCTTTATCAGCAATCCTTGTTTCAAGAAAAACACCACATTTCAAAAACAGTTGTCATTGGGACGGAAAGTGAGGTGAAATGTTCTGAACAGGGGCACAGACAGCAAAACAAATGTTACAGGGGTGATAACCCTTACCTATGTTTCCCAAAAAGTTTAAAAATAGATTTTTGGGCTGGAGCTACACTTCAACAATGTACCTGTTCAAAATTACAAACAGATTCTACATAAGAACAAACCTACAGTCCCTGTCTTGTATGCACCGCCTGTATACGGCTGTTCAGAGTATATAGGGCCTTTTTTATTTTATGTGCGGGGTTCCCCTTAATATCCATACAAGACCCAAAGGGGCTGGTAATGGGCTGGGGTAGGGGGGGGGGTCATGGGGTAGCTATGCCATTTTTCTTAAAGATTTTCATCCATATTACCGGGACCAGACATTACATTAAAGCCGCAAGAAGTTTTAAATGGCTTTTTTTTCCTTTAGAAGTGTCATTTTGTGCAGGGACAGTTCTAAACACGGGAAACACGTGGCACTTCACAGGCATACTTTAGACACCCCCCAGGTACGATATTTAAAGGAATATTTGACTTTTTTGTTTCACTTTATGCATCATTAAAATGACTGCTCCCGAAAAACGACCGTTTTTAAAACTTCTTTTTGCATTGATACATGTCCCCTGGTGCAGAACCCGGGTTCCCAAACCCTTTTTAGGACAATAACATGCATAATAGTTGTTATAATTAGCACTTTAGAATTCGAACGTTCGCATCCATTGTATTTAATAGGGTTCTAATGTTCGTACGAACTTTCGGTCCGTTCGCGGGTTCTGGTGCGAACCGAACCCGGGGGTGTTCGGCTCATCACTACTTGGGAGAGAGAAATTATTTTTTTCTTAAGGATATTAGATTGAGATTCTAGAGTCTACATTCTAATTTATAATTTTATTTATGTAATATCTCTGACATATTGTATTTTTCTTCTTTGTCAGACTACACTCTAGACAGGGTGTGGGTGGTGTTTGATTTGTGAGTCATTCAAAGAGATTGATATAGAAATTATAAATTTCTTACTATTTCTATTACTCCTAGGATTTTCTAAAGTTAGTTTTTTTCCCTTTTCTGGGACTGTGATTTATTATATTGCTGTCTGTCTGCCCCTACCTATTTTTTTTGTTGTGTTAGCCAGTGCCACTACTAGGCCAGCCCAGGCAGCATATACTACGTATTCATGGTAGGAGAAGTAGATTAGTTTTTTTTTTTTTTTGCATGGACCGGTAAAATAAGAATACTCCAGTCCTCAATCCCTCCACTCTCAGTCACACCAACACCAACTCTCATACCAACACACTCACTAACACCAACATTCTCACTTACAAGACTCACACGTCCATTCTCACTCCCAGACATTCTAATTGCAATAAAACCACCAAACCACACAAAAACAACTACAAAAACCACAATATCACTCTCTCATAGTTGCCAACAGTCACGGATTGGCCGGGACGTTCCCGGGATTCAAACCCTTTTCCCGGATTTATTTTGTCCCGGCCAATGTCCCGGCCAATCCGATTTTTCCCGTTTTCCCCGAAATTTGGACGCCGCAGGCCGCCGCCGCTAGAGGTCCACGGCTGGCGGAGACAATGTCTCGGCCGGCCGCCATGTTCAAGAAGTCCAAAACACGGATGTAGTACAATAGAAAATAAAGCCGCTGCGGCGCCGCCCACACCCCGCACCTCCCCGGGGGTGGGCGGCGCCGCAGCAGCTTTATCTTCTATTGTACTACATCTGTGTTTTGGCTGGCCGGCCGTCCACCCCCCCGCCCCGCCCCGCCCCGCTGAAGGTCTGTCTGTAATGGAAAGGGGCGGGGGTCGGCAGCGCCACAGCTTAATTTTTTTTTTTTTTGCAGCCACACTGTCGGCTCCGCCTCTATATTGTTCCCCTTCGGGGAAGGGGAAACAATAATGGCGGCCGAGACAGGAGACGCCTGTGGTTAAGGGGGGACTCCGCTGGGGATGCCTGTGGTAAGGGGGGACTCCGCTGGGAACGCCTGTGGTAAGGGAGGACTCCGCTGGGGACGGCTGAGGTAAGGGGGGACTCCGCTGGGGACGCCTGATGTAAGGGGGGACTCCGATGGGGACACCTGATGTAAGGGGGGACTCCGCTGGGGACGCCTGATGTAAGGAGGGACTCCTCTGGGGACGCCTGATGTAAGGAAGGTCTCCGCTGGGTACGCCTGATGTAAGGGGGGATTCCGCTGGGGACGCCTGATGTAAGGAGGGACTCCTCTGGGGACGCCTGATGTAAGGAGGGACTCCTCTGGGGACACTTGATGTAAGGGGGGACTCCACTGGGGACGCCTGATGTAAGGGGGGACTCCGCTGGGGAACGCCTGATGTAAGGGGGGACTCCGCTGGGGACGCCTGATGTAAGGGGGACTCCTCTGGGTACACCTGATGTAAGGAAGGACTCCGCTGGGTACGCCTGATGTAAGGAGGGACTCCTCTGGGGACGCCTGATGTAAGGAGGGACTCCTCTGGGGACGCCTGATGTAAAGAAGGACTCCGCTGGGTACGCCTGATGTAAGGGGGGATTCCGCTGGGGACGCCTGATGTAAGGAGGGACTCCGCTGGGGACGCCTGATGTAAGGAGGGACTCCTCTGGGGACACTTGATGTAAGGGGGGACTCCACTGGGGATGCCTGATGTAAGGGGGGACTCCACTGGGGACGCCTGATGTAAGGGGGGACTCCGCTGGGGACGTCTGATGTAAGGGGGGACTCCTCTGGGTACACCTGATGTAAGGAAGGACTCCGCTGGGTACGCCTGATGTAAGGAGGGACTCCTCTGGGGACGCCTGATGTAAGGAGGGACTCCTCTGGGGACGCCTGATGTAAGGAGGGACTCCCCTGGGGACACCTGATGGCATCTGGTGGCAGGCGACGTGGCAGGTGACACACTCGGGGCTAACACTGATTCGGCATTTTGGTGAGTTGAATGATTTCATTTTATATTAAAATGTAATAAGAGAAATAATGCACTTCAGTCATCCTGACACCCTAACAACCATGGTGCCGGGATGATTAAAGAGCTAACACCAGATGTTTGGATTATCTTTATCTGTTGATTGTTAAACTCTGGAATACACATATTTCTATTATGGTGTAGGATCTGGGCCTGCTGTCCTTCCATCCTTCCTTCTCTTTCCTTCCCTCCCTCTTTCTTTCTCCCTTCATCCCTCATTCATCTCAGACTTTAACCACACCCCCTTTGAGCCACGCTCATTTAAGCCACTCCCACTACCCGTGTAAACCACGCCCACGCTTCGTGCGCCACTTTTTTCTCCTAAAGTATAACACACCTTCAAATGAATGCCCCACCCCCTAATTATACCAAGGCTCCGCCTACATGCGAAAAAGTGTCACGGATTTTTTTTTTGCAATGTTGGCAACTATGCTCTCTGCACTGCTCTCTGCTCCTCCCTCACCACACCACTTACACCCTCTCAAAATGGCGTACAGGGGCGGAGGCTATAGCCGCTTGTTGAAAACGAAACTAAAATACGAGATTGCGAATGGCCGCGATGTATTTCCGGGAGTACGAATGCATTCGAAGCACGTGGACGTATTTTAGTTTCATTTTCAACACGCGGCTATAGCCGCGTGTTGAAAATAAAAATAACTAGTAACGCGAGATTGCGAATGACCGCGCCGAGATGTATTTACGAAAGTATAAAAAAATTACGAATCCATTCGAAGCACGGTAGTAGACACGAATCAAGGAAAACAAAACAATGTTACGAATCAACAGAAACGGCAGAGTAGTGTACAGAAAAACGAAAATTATTATCTAACAAAATTACGAATTACGAATCGTTCAGTATCAACGAAAATCAAACTGTTACGAAAGTACGAAAATAACTTAAACAGAAATACGAATCATTCAATATCAACAAAATTACGAATTTCAAATCAACAAAAATAACTTAGACAGAACTACGAATCATTCAGTATCAACGAAAATTAAACTGTTACGAACATACGAACGAGTCCGAATAGGAAAACTCGCGTCTTACGAAATTACAAATCTTTACGAACATACGGAACGAGACGAAACGAAACGATAGGAAACTAATTTTTTGGTTGTGCACATGTCTAATAGACATGTGCAATTCGTTTAGTTACGAATTCGTTATCCGTCAAAATTCGTTATATTCGTTGATTCGTAAACATACGAATGAACGAACGGTTCGATAACATTACAAACGAACAATGAATAATCTAAACGAACGAATATGGAAAACAAATAAAATACGAATTTAGTAAATTTGAAACAAACAAAAAACGAAAAAGTGAAAAACGAAAACATAAAAACAACGAAAACACAGAAAAAAGATAAAAAATAACGAAAATAAAAATGAACGAAAACGAGATATTACGAATATTCGAAAAACAAAACAACGAATAACGAACAAAGATCCATATTAACGAATATCAAAATGAACGGGGAAAAAAAATTACGAATCTTCGGAAAACGGAAATGAAAACAACGACAATTCGTAAAAACTTAAATTCTATTTCGTTAGTTCTGAATTAGTTCTGGACTTTGGCCAATGGCCAATAAGCTTGTCCCTTCCCCTGAAGAGGTTGTCTCTTCCCCCAATGAGCTTGTTTCTTATAGACATGTGCTATAATGTGTGTGTATGTGTGTTTTTCTGTGTTAGACTGCAGTGCATTCCATCCAGAGTCCAGATAGGGTGTGGTTGGGTAGGTTGCACTGTTCTGTTGGATTTTGTGAGTAAATTTTTTACTTGGGAGAGAGAAATTCTTTGTTTCTTAAGGATATTAGATTGAGATTCTAGAGTCTACATTCTAATTTATAATTTTATTTATGTAATATCTCTGACATATTGTATTTTTCTTCTTTGTCAGACTACATTCTAGACAGGGTGTGGGTGGTGTTTGATTTGTGAGTCATTCAAAGAGATTGATATAGAAATTATAAATTTCTTACTATTTCTATTACTCCTAGGATTTTCTAAAGTTAGTTTTTTTCCCTTTTCTGGGACTGTGTTTTATTATATTGCTGTCTGTCTGCCCCTACCTATTTTTTTTGTTGTGTTAGCCAGTGCCACTACTAGGCCAGCCCAGGCAGCATATACTACGTATTCATGGTAGGAGAAGTAGATTAGTATATATTTTTTTTTGCATGGACCGGTAAAATAAGAATACTCCAGTCCTCAATCCCTCCACTCTCAGTCACACCAACACCAACTCTCATACCAACACACTCACTAACACCAACATTCTCACTTACAAGACTCACACGTCCATTCTCACTCCCAGACATTCTAATTGCAATAAAACCACCAAACCACACAAAAACAACTACAAAAACCACAATATCACTCTCTCATAGTTGCCAACAGTCACGGATTGGCCGGGACGTTCCCGGGATTCAAACCCTTTTCCCGGATTTATTTTGTCCCGGCCAATGTCCCGGCCAATCCGATTTTTCCCGTTTTCCCCGAATTTGGACGCCGCAGGCCACCGCCGCTAGAGGTCCACGGCTGGCGGAGACAATGTCTCGGCCGGCCGCCATGTTCAAGAAGTCCAAAACACGGATGTAGTACAATAGAAAATAAAGCCACTGCGGCGCCGCCCACACCCCGCACCTCCCCGGGGGTGGGCGGCGCCGCAGCAGCTTTATCTTCTATTGTACTACATCTGTGTTTTGGCTGGCCGGCCGTCCACCCCCCCGCCCCGCCCCGCTGCAGGTCTGTCTGTAATGGAAAGGGGCGGGGGTCGGCAGCGCCACCGCTTAATTTTTTTTTTTTTTGCAGCCACACTGTCGACTCCGCCTCTATTTTGTTCCCCTTCGGGGAAGGGGAAACAATAATGGCGGCCGAGACAGGAGACGCCTGTGGTTAAGGGGGGACTCCGCTGGGGATGCCTGTGGTAAGGGGGGACTCCGCTGGGAATGCCTGTGGTAAGGGAGGACTCCGCTGGGGACGGCTGAGGTAAGGGGGGACTCCGCTGGGGACGCCTGATGTAAGGGGGGACTCCGATGGGGACGCCTGATGTAAGGGGGGACTCCGCTGGGGACGCCTGATGTAAGGAGGGACTCCTCTGGGGACGCCTGATGTAAGGAAGGACTCCGCTGGGTACGCCTGATGTAAGGGGGGATTCCGCTGGGGATGCCTGATGTAAGGAGGGACTCCGCTGGGGACGCCTGATGTAAGGAGGGACTCCTCTGGGGACACTTGATGTAAGGGGGGACTCCACTGGGGACGCCTGATGTAAGGGGGGACTCCGCTGGGGAACGCCTGATGTAAGGGGGGACTCCGCTGGGGACGCCTGATGTAAGGGGGACTCCTCTGGGTACACCTGATGTAAGGAAGGACTCCGCTGGGTACGCCTGATGTAAGGAGGGACTCCTCTGGGGACGCCTGATGTAAGGAGGGACTCCTCTGGGGACGCCTGATGTAAGGAAGGACTCCGCTGGGTACGCCTGATGTAAGGGGGGATTCCGCTGGGGACGCCTGATGTAAGGAGGGACTCCGCTGGGGACGCCTGATGTAAGGAGGGACTCCTCTGGGGACACTTGATGTAAGGGGGACTCCACTGGGGACGCCTGATGTAAGGGGGGACTCCGCTGGGGACGCCTGATGTAAGGGGGGACTCCGCTGGGGACGCCTGATGTAAGGGGGGACTCCGCTGGGGACGCCTGATGTAAGGGGGGACTCCTCTGGGTACACCTGATGTAAGGAAGGACTCCGCTGGGTACGCCTGATGTAAGGAGGGACTCCTCTGGGGACGCCTGATGTAAGGAGGGACTCCTCTGGGGACGCCTGATGTAAGGAGGGACTCCCCTGGGGACACCTGATGGCATCTGGTGGCAGGCGACGTGGCAGGTGACACACTCGGGGCTAACACTGATTCGGCATTTTGGTGAGTTGAATGATTTCATTTTATATTAAAATGTAATAAGAGAAATAATGCACTTCAGTCATCCTGACACCCTAACAACCATGGTGCCGGGATGATTAAAGCGCTAACACCAGATGTTTGGATTATCTTTATCTGTTGATTGTTAAACTCTGGAATACACATATTTCTATTATGGTGTAGGATCTGGGCCTGCTGTCCTTCCATCCTTCCTTCTCTTTCCTTCCCTCCCTCTTTCTTTCTCCCTTCATCCCTCATTCATCTCAGACTTTAACCACACCCCCTTTGAGCCACGCTCATTTAAGCCACTCCCACTACCTGTGTAAACCACGCCCACGCTTCGTGCGCCACTTTTTTCTCCTAAAGTATAACACACCTTCAAATGAATGCCCCACCCCCTAATTATACCAAGGCTCCGCCTACATGCGAAAAAGTGTCACGGATTTTTTTTTTGCAATGTTGGCAACTATGCTCTCTGCACTGCTCTCTGCTCCTCCCTCACCACACCACTTACACCCTCTCAAAATGGCGTACAGGGGCGGAGGCTATAGCCGCTTGTTGAAAACGAAACTAAAATACGAGATTGCGAATGGCCGCGATGTATTTACGGGAGTACGAATGCATTCGAAGCACGTGGACGTATTTTAGTTTCATTTTCAACACGCGGCTATAGCCGCGTGTTGAAAATAAAAATAACTAGTAACGCGAGATTGCGAATGACCGCGCCGAGATGTATTTACGAAAGTATAAAAAAATTACGAATCCATTCGAAGCACGGTAGTAGACACGAATCAAGGAAAACAAAACAATGTTACGAATCAACAGAAACGGCAGAGTAGTGTACAGAAAAACGAAAATTATTATCTAACAAAATTACGAATTACGAATCGTTCAGTATCAACGAAAATCAAACTGTTACGAAAGTACGAAAATAACTTAAACAGAAATACGAATCATTCAATATCAACAAAATTACGAATTTCAAATCAACGAAAATAACTTAGACAGAACTACGAATCATTCAGTATCAACGAAAATTAAACTGTTACGAACATACGAACGAGTCCGAATAGGAAAACTCGCGTCTTACGAAATTACGAATCTTTACGAACATACGGAACGAGACGAAACGAAACGATAGGAAACTAATTTTTTGGTTGTGCACATGTCTAATGTCTAATACCTGCATAACCACTACCATATTTTATTATGTAGAAAAAGCAGCATTCCAATTTTACATTTTTGCGTGGTAAATGAGGAGCTCTAAGTGGCATTTGTATATTAACTTATATCAGATCTGCAATCTCAGCCTTTAATGATTATAGCTGCCAGTGGGTGAGGTAACAAGCTGGATAAGATTACAGTAAAGCCAGAGGTAATATAGAGGCTTATGTATGTCTATCAACTAAGATTTAACCAGGCAGCACAGAAATACTTTCAGGGGCTATTCGATAAACCTTGGACCACAATTACAGCTTATAAAAAACATTGCAACAATATAATCATAGAGGAACTAGCAAACGTGTGTGCTGAAAATAGAATAGGGTGTCGCTGCAGTGGTGGCTAGCACAGGAGGGCACATTGGTACATTGGCAACAAGCGCAGAACTTTGGTGCAGTACCAATTGAAGTGGGAGCAGGAGCCTGAGGGAGAAGTTGTGAGAACAAGAGAAGTGGATGGGGTCAGTCACAGAGGTAATAGTAAGGGTTGGTGTTAAGCAGTGTTAACAGTTAAGGTGTAGTGCAACGGGACCAGGATGGGGGTCATCTGCAGCAGTGAGAGCCAGGGGCGGATCCAGAGTCTAGTCTTGGGAGGGGCACTGCCAGAAAATATGTTTTCCGGGAGGCAATTTATAGGGGAAATGGCTGGTAATCATCCTGGCACCATGGTTGTTATGGTGTCAGGATAATAGAAACACATTATTTCTATTATTATATTGTAATATAAAAATGAAAAAGTTCAACTCACCATAATGCAGAATCAGTGGGAGCCCTGAGTGTGTCACCTGCCACCAGATGTGGATTGTCACTTGCCACGTCACCTGCCACACATTGTGAATTGTCACTTGCCACGTCACCTGCCACACATTGCGTATTGTCACTTGCCATGTCGTCTGCCACCAGAATGACATCACCTTTCCCAAGTGCAGCCTGTAGATGCAGATCAACTCCCAGAGATCCTCAGAACTGGGTATCTACCAGGTTTCCTGGGTGAATTGACTGCTATGTACTTTACATGACAACTATGCCCCTATAATTACACAGTCAGTTCTCCAGCCTTTGGAGGCACAGTTCACATTGTGTGTGTGTTCCCAGGGAAATGGGGAGGAGGTGCACACTGCCAGGCAGAGAGGTAGAGAGAAGTCATACACTGAGATGTTATTATAAACCCACCCACTGCCTCCATCACCATGCGACCCCTGCAATGTAGTAGCCAGCATGTAGAAGTCTAACATCAAAATATATTCTTCTTTCTTTTTACTTTGAAGGTAAGAGTTTTTCTTAAATTCAACATCACTATTTCTCACTCCTACCTCCTAAACTATTAAATATTCATAATATTAAATAGAACATAAGTAGCCCTGGCAGATTAACACTTTTAGCAGCTAAGCAAGACTTCGCACCCTGGCTGCTGTTCACCCCCCCCCCCTCTTCCAGGGATTGACAGAGTGCAGAGAGAGGGGAGTCCAAGGGAGATGCTAACTTCGCCTTGAATTGGTGCTCACCCCTGACAACAACAGAGTCAGGGGTGAGCGCCAATTCAGCTGGTGCCCAAAATTTTGGGGGGGGGGGGTGCAAACAAACTGAAAAAAAAACCCATCAATTGCAGCCTCACTGTGCCCATCAAACGCAGCCACTGTGCCATCAAACACAGCCACTGTACCATCAAACGCAGCCACTGTGCCATCAAACGCAGCCACTGTGCCATCAAACGCAGCCACTGTGCCCCATCAAATGCTCCCACTGTGCCAATCGAATGCTGCCACTGTGCCATCTGAATGCTCCCACTTTGCCCATCAAATGCTCCCACTGTGCCCCATCAAATGCTCCCACTGTGCCCCATCAAATGCTCCCACTGTGCCCCATCAAATGCTCCCACTGTGCCATCAAATGCTGCCACTTTATCCCCCCACCCGACACTTACCCTGTCTCGGTGGGGCAGCAGGTGAACACGGCGGGCAGCTAGTGGTGTCCTCCATGCTCCTCCATGTCCTCAATGTCTTCTCCCGTCCTCTACTCTGGTCCTCTCCAGGAGTGCCCTACGTACAGAGTGCAAAGTTCAGAAGAGCGCTAGGTACAGAGTGCAGAGTTCAGGAGTGCACTTCAGAGTGAAGCGCTCAGGAGTACACTGCGTGCAGGGTGCAGAGCTGAAGAGTGCACTGTGTGCAGAGTTCGGGAGTGCACTGTGTACAGAGCTCAGGAGTGCACTGTGTACAATGTGCAGAGTTTAGAAGTGTGCTATGTACAGAGTGAAGATCTGAAGATCTGAAGAGTGCACTATGTACAAAGTGAAGAGCGAAAGAGTGCACTATGTACAGAGTGAAGAGCTGAAGAGTGCATTGTGTGCAGAGTTTAAGAGTGTGCTATGTACAGAGTGCAGGGTTCAGGAGTGTGCTGCGCACAGAGTGCAGAGTTCTGGAGTGTACTACATATAGAGTACAGGGTTCAGGAGTGTGCTACCCAGAGAGAGAAAAGTTCAGGAGTGCACTGCATACAGAGTGCAGAGTTCATGACATGCTACCTATAGATTGCAGGACTCAGAAATGCATATTTTACAGGACAGTTTAAAACCCCCTTCAAATAAAGAGCTCTCCTCCCACCCCCAAATCCTCTCTTCCCCACCTACAGGGTATCAGAGAGAGGGGCTGCTACAGAAGAGAAGCTACAACTTACAGTAGGAGTGCAATGTTAAGTGGGGAGAGGGGTCATTAGTGCAAAGAGGGGGGATAGGGGGTTACATGGGTGCTAAGTTGCTAAGTTAATGGGGCATTGGTGCTAAATGGGGGGGGGGGCAATGTGTTTATTTCTAACTTGGGGGAGAGTTGGAACATTGGTGCTAAGTTGAGAGAGGGGAGCATTGGTGCTAAGTGGGGGGAGAGGGGGACATTTGGGATAAGTGGGAGGAGAAGCGGGACATTGGGGATAAGTGGGAGAAGAAGGGGGACATTGGGGATAAGTGGGTGATATTGGGGGATACATGGGAGGAGAGGGGGAAAATTTGGGATATGTGGTGGACATTGGGGATAAGTGGGAGGAGAGGAGGGGACATTTGGGATAAGTAGTGGGACTAGAGGGGTCTTGGGGATAAGTGGGGAGGGATATTGGGGATAAATGGGGGGAGACGAGGAACATTTGGGATAAGTGGGGGAAGAGGAGACATTGGGGATAAGTGGGAGGAGAGGGAGGCATTTGCGATAAGTGGGGGACAGGAGGGAGATTGGGGATAAGTGGGGAGATGGGAGGGATATTGGGGATAAGTGGGGGGAGAGGAGGGACATTTGGGATAAGTGGGAGGAGGAGGGGGGACATTTGCGATAAGTGGGGGGACAGAAGGGGTATTGGGGATAAGAGGGGGGAGAGAAGGGATATTGGGGATAAGTGGGAGGAGAGGGGGGACATTTAAGATAAGTGGGGGGACAGGAGGGATATTGGGGATAAGTAGGGGGGCACATTTGGGATAATTGGGAGGAAAGGGTGGACATTTGGGATACGTGGGGGGACAGGAGGGATACTGGGGATAATGGGGGGGGGACATTTGGGATAAGTGGTGGGAGAGGGGGACATTTGGGATAAGTGGGGGGAGAGAGGGGACATTGGAGATAGGTGGGAGGAGAGGAGGGACATTTGGTATAAGTGGAGGGACAGAAGGGATATTGGGGATAAGTGGGGGAGAGGGTGATGCTCTGTCTGTGTCTGTGTGTCTAGTGTAGACTGTGTGAGTGTAGTGTGCCCTATGTGACTGTGCTGTACATGCTGAGTGTCACATACCACAGTGAGTGACCCGGAGATGTCCATTTCATTGCATGTTGGATACAGCAGCACACATGTCCATGGAACAGCAGAGAAGAAGAGCTCTAAGCAGTATGCTGCATGGACTCTATAGACTGGAAGCAGCTCAGTGTCCCGGGACTCACAGCCAATAGGAAGCCAGAAAAAAATATGTATGCACTTCTTGCGAGGAGAGTGGCAGAACTCACAGTGCTGGCTTTGCCTTGCTGAGGATGACTAGTTGCAGTAGCGACTGCTCCCTTGTCTTACCTGCTTTTTTTGTCATCCATTGATCTAACCTCTGTCTGCCACACTGCCAGACTGACTGGCAGCCTGCCACAACCAACAGGGAATGAGCTGAGTCCCAGATACAGCGGTCAGGAGGAGAGGAGGAGAAGATATTGGAGGCGGGACTCCAGGAGCAGCCTTCGCACATGCGCCACTCACGATCAAGGACAGGCCAGCCCTGCTGCCACATATGGCCCCATTCGCCCAATCACAGGGCACCGGCCGCCCAGCTGAGACTAAACATGGCAGTTGAATCGCAGGGGACACAGGAAATAGAAATTAGTAGGACGGAGTCGGGGGGGGGGTAACACACACTGGCGCGGGATTTCACCCCCACATATGTTGCGCCCGGGGCCACGGCTCCCTGCCCCCTCCGCGCTGTTGCTACGCCACTGGTTGTGGCTATATTAATATGTTGTTACCTTACACCTGCCAAGTGCATTATAGCTGGACTTTTTACAGGCAGCTGGGGGGAAGGAACGGTATTAACTTTGCTGAAACAAAAATAGTTTCAGTGTGTGATACTAGATTTATATTGTCATTGTTGAAACTGTTTAAAAGAGAAGTATGGCCATATATCTCTTGCGGGTCACAGGAGTGCACTTTTTTTTTCCTCTTTTGTGAGTCAGTTGATAGCAGGCTAACGTGGCAGAGCTTCTCCAGGCTCTGAAAGGATCTTGACCATTTTGTAGGAATCCAACCAGCTGCCTGATTTACAACTGGCTCCGCCTCTCAGTGTACATCTGAGAGTCGGGGTCAGCTCCACCCACTCCCTTCCCAGCTCACCTTTCCAGTCACTGATCTCCACTCTGAGCAGGCCAAGGACTCAGCGATCAGTGGTTATCATGCGATCACTCATTTATTAGGCTTAGAGTAGACATGGGACAGCTGCAGTACCAAACCAATGCTGCAGTTTGTTGAGTATGTAAGTTTGTTTTTTAGTTAACCCCAAATTTCTCCTTTAACTACCTCCTGCCCGCCGTATAGACAAATGAGAGTAGACGGGCTTCTCTGTTGTTCTGGGATGACCTCATGTGACGTCGCCCTAGTCTCACTGAGCTTGCGCACCTGCGGGGGCACGCAGCACGACGATCGCAGGCATGCTGTGTCATGGTGCGACCCCGATCTCAGTAAAGAGCCAATGACGTGGCTCTTGACTCATGTGATCAGCTGTGTCCAATTACAGCTGATCACATGTAAACAAGAAAAAGGCCAGTTATTGGCTCTCCTCACCCTGACAGAGGGTGAGGAGAGGAGAGCCGATCAGTGGCATTTCCTTACAGGGGAGACCTGTACAGATAATCAGTACAGCCCCAACAGTGCCCAGCAGTGATGCCAGTCTGTGTCAATCAGTGATGCCAATTTGTGCCCATCAGTGAGGCCAATCTGTGGCCATCAGTGATGCAAATCAGTGCTGCCTTTCAGTGCCCATCAGTGCCTGCTCATTAGTGCCGCCCATCAGTGCTGCTCATCAGTGCCGCCTATCATGGCCCATAAGTGGCCATCAGTGCCACCTATCAGTGCCCATCAGTGCCGCCTATCAGTGCTCATCAGTGCTGCATATCAGTGCCCATCAGTGCTGCATATTAGTGCCTCCTCATCAGTGCCCTTCAGTGCCATCTCAACAGTGCCCATCAGTGTTGCCTCATCAGTGCCCATCAGTGCAGCCTATCAGTGCCTGTCAGTGCAGCCTTATCAGCGCACATCAGTGAAGGAGAAGAGTTACTTATTTACAAAATTTTCTGATAGAAACTAACAAAAACTTTTTTTTCCAAAATTGTCATTCAAAGTGTGAGAGTGCTAAAACCTGAAAATTTGCCTGGACAGGAAGGGGGTAAAAGTGCCCAGTATTGAAGCAGTTGAGCAGAACTTCCTTTACAGAGCTTATTCATGCTTTAATAAAGCCCAATCTACGGTCAGTGATGATCCAGGTACAGGGTGGGTCATCACTGAAAAATTGCTGGAGTCATTGTCACATATCTCTATATTGGGCTGAATTCTCTATATCAGGCTCAAACTAAGGGGAAAAATAAAACTCCTGTTTTTACCCTGTAAATGCACCACCGCACTGCAACTGTATGCATTACATGTGTTACAGGTACATTACAGGTTGTAGCATGGCCTCATTACCTTTAGTGGGTCATGTTTGGCAGCATTACTGCCTCCTAAATAGTGATGAGCCGAACACCCCCGGGTTCGGTTCGCACCAGAACCCGCGAACGGACCGAAAGTTCGCACGAACATTAGAACCCTATTAAATACAATGGATGCGAACGTTCGGATTCTAAAGTGCTAATTATAACGACTATTATCCATGTTATTGTCCTAAACAGAGTTTGGGAACCCGGGTTCTGCACCAGGGGACATGTATCAATGCAAAAAGAAGTTTTAAAAACGGACGTTTTCCGGGAGCAGTCATTTTAATGATGCATAAAGTGAAAAAAAAAAGTCAAATATTCCTTTAAATATTGTACCTGGGGGGTGTCTAAAGTATGCCTGTGAAGTGCCACGTGTTTCCCGTGTTTAGAACTGTCCCTGCACAAAATAACATTTCTAAAGGAAAAAAAGCCATTTAAAACTGCTTGCGGCTTTAATGTAATGTCTGGTCCCGGTAATATGGATGAAAATCTTTAAGAAAAATGGCATAGCTACCCCATCAACCCCCCCCCCCTACCCCAGCCCATTACCAGCCCCTTTGGGTCTTGTATGGATATTAAGGGGAACCCCGCACACAAAATAAAAAAGGCCCTATATACTCTGAACAGCCGTATACAGGCGGTGCATACAAGACAGGGACTGTAGGTTTGTTCTTATGTAGAATCTGTTTGTAATTTTGAACAGCTACATTGTTTAAGTGTAGCTCCATGCCAAATTCCTTTTTTTAAGCTTTTTGGAAAACATAGGGAAGGGTTATCACCCCTGTCACATTTTTTTTGCTGTCTGTGCCCCTGTTCAGAACATTTCACCTCACTTTGCGTCCCAATGACAACTGTTTTTGAAATGTGGTGTTTTTATTGAAACAAGGATTGGTGATAAAGCATCAGTAGAGAGGAGACACCTTTCTCCCATATTAATTCTTACAGGAGAGAATTTTCCTTCCAAGGGGTAGATTTCCTCTCACTTCCTGTTGTCTTCTTCCGTTTGCAAGTAGTAGTCGTTTGTAAGTTGGATGTTTGAAAGTAGGGACCTGCCGTATATACTCTGCAGAAATTGGCCCCTTAGGTGTTGGTGTTGGCACAACACTGAAAGCACTCACAGTTATTCTTGGTGGGTGCTGGAACGCCCTGCTGTCAACTATTATATCAGGAATTGTAATAACATATAATTGTTGATCAGTGGTAGTAAAAATTGGGCCTTTGATGGTGGTGCTGGTGCCACAACACTGTAAGGCCTGACAGTTACTCTTGGTGGGCGCAGCAATGGGCCCTGCTGTGAATTATTAGATCAATAATTATAATTGCATGCCCCTGTTGAATAGGGGCTGAAAAATTGGGCCTTTGGTGGTGGTGGTGGTGATGGTGGTGCTGGTGCCACAACACTGTAAGGCCTGACAGTTACTCTTGGTGGGTGCAGCAATGGGCCCTGCTGTGAATTATTAGATCAAGAATTATAATTGCATGCCCCTGTTGAATAGGGGCTGAAAAATTGGGCCTTTGGTGGTGGTGGTGGTGGTGGTGGTGGTGTTGACACAACACTGTAAGGCCTGACAGTTACTCTTGGTGGGCGCAGCAATGGGCCCTGCTGTGAATTATTAGATCAATAATTATAATTGCATGCCCCTGTTGAACAGGGGCTGAAAAATTGGGCCTTAGGCACTGGTGGCACAACACTGCAACCCCTCACAGATACTGTACTTGGAGCACAGCAATGAGGCCTGTTGCAAAGTATTGCATCAAAAATTGTAATTACACGCCCCTGTTAAACAGGGGCTGAAAAATTGGGCCTTAGCCACTGGTGGCGTCACCCATAAACCAAAATGATCTTCCAAGCTATCATCATTAATCGTATCATTGAGGAGGAGGAGGAGGATAGCCAGTCAACATGACAGCACAGGCACTCAGCATCAGCATCAGTCTTGAAGGGATGTGACATTTTAAAATCAATTAGTCTGTTATATCAGCATCAGGTGTGTGGTAGCTGGTGGTGATCCAAGACTGGTTCATCTTGATGAAAGTCAGTCGATCAACCGAGTCGGTGGACAGGCGCACCCTGTGATCTGTGACAAATCCTCCAGCAGCACTGAATGTGCGTTCTGAAAGAATGCTGGATGCAGGATAGGCCAGTAGCTCAATTGCATACTGTGCAAGCTCTGGCCAGTGATCCATCCTCAAGACCCAGTAAGCCAGAGGATTTTCGGTGGGGAAGGTGTCCAAGTCTGACCTTGCCCCTAGGTATTCCTGCACCATGTATATCAGACGCTGGCGATGGTTGCTGGAACCGATCATACTTTGGGGCTGCGGACTAAAGAATTGTCTGAACGCATCGGTCAGACGGCCACCTTCCCCACCGCTCCTTCTTTGACTGCCCGAAGCCTCAGCAACTCGTTGTCCAGGACCAGGAGTTTGTAACCTCCCAGTCTCTGGGAACGCGTTGCACAGACCTTTCTGCAAGGCCTCCCGGAGTTGTCTCATCCTCTGCTCCCTCTGCGACGGTAACATAAGGTCCGCAACCTTACCCTTGTACCGTGGATCAAGGAGAGTGGCCAGCCAGTAATGGTCCCTCTCCTTGATCCGAAGAATACGAGGATCCTTCCGCAGACTTTGCAGGATCAGGGAGGCCATGCAGCATAGGTTAGCTGAGGCATTCAGTCCGGAGTCCTCTGGGTCACTAAGGACGACATGATCTGCAGCCACCTCCTCCCAGCCACGTACAAGTCCACTGGTTTCTTGGGACTGTAAATCATCCCTAAAAGACTGCTGCTGATGATGCTGAGTGCCAGCCTCCACCTCCATGCTGACACAATCCTCCTCCTCCTCCTCCTCCTCCTCTTCCTGTGCGATGGGTGGGACAGAAGGAACACTGTCTGGGTAAAGGGGGCCTTGAGAGGCAAGGAAGTCCTCCTCTTCCTGCCTCTGTTCTGCCTCAAGTGCCCTGTCCATTATTCCACGCAGCGTGTGCTCCAACAGGTGGACAAGAGGCACAGTGTCACTGATGCATGCACTGTCACTGCTCACCATCCTCGTGGCCTCCTCAAATGGTGCCAGGACAGTGCATGCATCCCTGATCATGCCCCACTGGCGTGGTGAAAAAAACCCGAGCTCCCCTGACCCTGTCCTGGTGCCGTAGTCGCATAGGTACTCATTGATGGCCCTCTGCTGCGTGTGCAGCCGCTGCAGCATGGCCAACGTTGAGTTCCACCTGGTGGGCATGTCACATATAAGGCGGTTCTTGGGCAGGTTCAACTCCTTTTGCAGCTCAACCAGGCGAGCACTGGCATTATAAGATCTGCGGAAATGCACACAGACTTTCCTGGCCTGCCTCAGGACATCCTGTAAGCCCGGGTACCTGCCCAAGAACCGCTGCACCACCAGGTTAAGGACGTGAGCCATACAGGGCACATGGGTCAGTTGTCCCTGTCGGAGGGCGGAGAGGAGGTTGGTGCCATTGTCGCAAACCACCATTCCTGGCTTAAGCTGGCGTGGCGTCAACCACCTCTCGGCCTGCCCCTGCAGAGCAGACAGGACCTCTGCCCCAGTGTGGCTCCTGTCCCCCAAACACACCAGCGCAAGCACGGCATGGCATCTTTTTGCCTGCGTACTTGCGTAGCCCCTTGAACGCCTACGGAGCACCGCTGGTTCCGAGGACAAACCACAGGAAGAGGCCATGGAGGAAGAAGAAGAGGAGGGGGTGGAGGAGAGAGGTGTGTCACAACCAGTAGTAGCATTTTGGAGGCGTGGCGGTGGAACAACCTCCAACACTACTGCACCTTGTCCTGCATCCTTCCCAGCTGCCAAAAGAGTGACCCAATGGGCCGTGAAAGAAAGGTAACGTCCCTGTCCATGCCTGCTGGACCATGAGTCAGCGGTAATATGCACCTTACCGCTGACCGCCCTGTCCAGCGAGGCCAAGACATTGCCTTCCACAAGCCTGTAGAGAGCCGGAATCGCCTTCCGTGAGAAAAAGTAGCGTTTGGGAACCTGCCACTGAGGAACTGCACATTGCACAAACTCACAGAAGGGGGCCGAGTCTACCAACTGAAAAGGCAGCAGTTGAAGCGCTAGCAATTTAGCCAAGCTAGCATTCAACCGCTGGGCATGTGGATGGCTGGGAGTGAACTTCTTTCGACGGTCCAGCAGCTGGGGCAGGGAAATTTGCCTGCTAGAATCGGACGTCGGTGTACTGCTAGCAGAGTGGCCGCAGGTACTGGGCTGTGACACACCTAATTCTACATCTTCATTCCTCTCAGTGCAGGTTTCAGAGAGGACTGAAGGTATAGTGGGTTTTGAGATCCCAGCTGATGCGGTGCAAGGAGAGGTCCGCTTTGTTCTTTGGTGTGGGTCTTTAAGGTAGGCTTGCCAACGAGCTGCATGGCAGGTCAACATATGTCTGATCAAGCATGTGGTGCCCAAGTGGCTGATGTTTTGGCCACGCGATATACGCTTGAGACATATGTTGCAAACAGCAGCTGTGCGATCTGATGCACTCGCCTCAAAAAAGGCCCACACCAAAGAACTTTTTGAATGACGGGCAGAGGCAGCACCCTGCACAGGCGGAGCTCTGCGGTGTGATTCCGTCGGTGTGCTGCCCATATGCTGGCCACTCAAGGGCATCCTGCCTCATTGGAGATGTGCCTCCTCCTCATCCTCCTCCTCCTCCTCTCTCCTATTAGGCACCCACGTGGAGTCAGTGACCTCATCATCCCCTCCCTCCTCATCACTGTAGCCAATCTGGCAGTATGCTGCAGCTGCTGGAGCATGACTGCCAGATTGGTGTCCTTCTTGAGCATCCCCTCTCTCTGCTCTCACACTACTGCCTTCCTCTAGCTGGGTATCATCATCAGATCCTTTGAAACGCTGGGCATCCTCCTGGAGCATGTACCCAACACTGTGCTCAAACAGTTCGGGGGACTCCTCAGGAGGAGGACATGGTGGGTCTAGGGAAGGATTAACTAATGAAGATAATGATACCAGAGAAGAGGACGCTTTGGCAGCTGCTTTGTCAGTACCCTGAGCCTGGGTGAGAGAGGATGAGGAGGATGAGGTGGGCTTGGTCATCCACTCTACCAAGTCTTCGGCATGATGTGGCTCAACATGTCCAGCTGCCGAAAAGAAGGACAAGCGTGTCCCATGGCCATGTGCTGATGACAATGCACCGCGTCCACGACCAGCACTGTTGCCCCCAGACACAGAGCCTGCTTGCCCTCTTTTTTTGCCTCCTGACTGTCTGCCTCTCCTTGTTTGCCTTCCAGACATTTTAATGGATGGCCTGCAGGGAGATGGGAAAAACAGCAATAAGGGCTACCTTCAGGTGTATACTGTGCAGGAGGCTTAGCAACAATGACACTGACACTGTCCCCTGCCTATCCTTCTCTGTCCCTAAACACAAGGATTTGCAATATGCTTCAGCAAGATTGGTTTAGCACAGAATAGCACACTGACAGTTTCCCTCACTGTCCTTCTCTGTCCCTACAAACAAGATTTAGCACAGAATAGCACACTGATAGTTTCCACGAGTGTCCTTCTCTGTCCCTAAACTCAAGGATTTCAAATATGGTTCAGCAAGATTGGTTTAGAACAGAATAGCACACTGACACTTTCCCTCACTGTACCTCTCTGTCCCTAAACTCAAGGATTTCAAATATGGTTCAGCAAGATTGGTTTAGAACAGAATAGCACACTGTCAGTTTCACTCACTGTACCTCTCTGTCCCTACAAACAAGATTTAGCACAGAATAGCACACTGACACTTTCCCTCACTGTACCTCTCTGTCCCTAAACTCAAGGATTTCTCTATGGTTAAGCAAGATTGGTTTAGAACAGAATAGCACACTGCCAGTTTCACTCACTGTCCTACTCTGTCCCTACAAACAAGATTTAGCACAGAATAGCACACTGACACTTTCCCTCACTGTACCTCTCTGTCCCTACAAACAAGGTTTAGCACAGAATAACACACTGACACTCTCCCTACCTATCCTTATTTGTCCCTAAACACAAGGAATCCAGGATTAGTAAAGGAAAAAAATGACACTGTCCCTGCCTATGCTTCTCTTTCCCTGCTCCGGAACACACTACACAAGGCCACCGCGCTGGCGGCCTTTTATAGTGTGGGGCGTGTACTAAACCCCCTCAGCAATAATTGGCCACAGGCATCCTGCCTGTGGCCAATCATTGCTCTCCTCGCTGCCGGCGCTGTGATTGGCCAAGCATGCGGGGTCACAGTGCATGCTTGGCCAATCACAGCGCCTGGATGACACTGCGATGGCGTAGTGCATTGTGGGCCATTCGCGTCACTCGAATTTGGCGCGAACGGCCCAAATCATTCGATCTTCGTCGAATGATCGAACAGCCGATGTTCGAGTCGAACGTATGTTCGACTCGAACACGAAGCTCATCCCTACTCCTAAATGCCACAGGGGGGATCATTTTTGCTGTGACCATGAAGCAAAGCATGTACACCCCATGCAGCTTTAGGGGGGGGAGGTGGGTTGGGGAGCTGTTTAAACGCAGCTCAACTGCCTGTTTCTGAGCCCCCACAAATGCAAATGTAAACAAGACCTTATATATACAAATTAGTAACCTACATAACTGTAAACTAATTTTTGTTTGTTACAAACCTAAAGCTGTACAATAAATGCTAGACAGCTGAATTTTATAGAGGCAATCACGTACAGTAATACAGCCAGAACGCTGATAGGCAAAACAAGGAGAATAAAGTCCACCAAATAAACTATCAATATAAATTTGTAACACAAAATAATGTAGCTTTAAATACAGTCCTAAAAGCAGTAAAACTATAAAGTAAGAGGAAAAAGAAAGGCAAAGTGTAAAACAAAAATGTAAAGGACTGCTCAATTAAAAGAAGACAAAGGTGCATGTTGCTGTGTCATGTAGGGCACAAGTCACTAAATCTTATTACATGCGTTATGTCGGTCACGTGATCACTTACCACATGCAATAACAAAAATGTCAATTCACTATTGCTCGTATGTGGTATTTAACGGAAAATCACCGAAAATGTTCAGTAAATAACGTATAAAAAGGCATTAAAGACAATTCACTAAAGGTAATAACTAAATAAATAAATGCAGTAATTAAGTACTGCTCCGAGCAGGCGGTAAGTGTCAGACCCTCCCAGTGATTGGTCGAGGCTGGATTCACACCTATGCAGTTTTAGTGCTTTTTGCATTTTGCAGATTTGCACTACAAAACGTGTTCCATAGGAAACCATGTTAAATGGACTGCAGTGCAAATCTGCAAAATGCAAAAAGCATTAAAACTGCATAGGTGTGAATCCAGCCTGAAACATATGCAGGAAAGTGCAAGCTGGAGGTGTGTGGAGTGTAAGAAGAGTGAAAAGTGTTATCTAGAGGCTGTCAGAGGGCATTGTATTGAAATGGAGCCCTTTGCATTCAGTCTTCTGGCATTTAAGGCAATACAGAAGAGGAGGAAGAGATGTCAAGTGGTCCTTTTGAAGAAAAGAACCTTCAAGGAGTGCACACTTCTGGACCAAATCTCTGAAGCTGAGACCCTGCAGAAGTTCAGGTTTTCCAAGCAACTGATAATGAAGCTCTATATGCAACTGATCGTGTACCTTGAGCCCTCTACACAGAGAAGTCATGCCATACCAGCCATGACCAAATTTGCTATCAGCCTTAAATTTTTTTGGAAAGGCATCATACCAGATGGCAGCAGGTGTGATTGTGGGAATTTCCCAGTCCTCTTTTTCCCATTTCCTCACCCAAGTTCTAAATGGATTCCATGCAATAGAACCAAAATACATATTTTTCCCTGATTCTCGCAAGAAGAAGAAAGATTACTACAGTATTGCCAGAATAGCTAATGCAGTGCAGTGCAGTGTACACATGTTGCCTTTTTTGCACCATCATTTAAGGAGCACATATACAGGAATAGGAAAGATTACCATTCCTTAAACATCCAGGTGGTTTGTGATGCCAATCTGATCATCAGGAATGTGGTCACAGGATTTTTCCGGGATCTTTGCATGATGCACACATACAGTATTGTGAAAATGTCTAATCTATGAGAATTTCAAAGCTCAAAATATATCCGCAGGTTGTCTGATAGGTAAGACAGCTACATATTTGATCCTTTTTTTAAGCTTGTGTTCTTACCCTTTAAAAAAAACAAATCAAATCTAATGTTTGTTTTTCTAGGCGATTCATGTTTACTATGGCTTTTCACACCAGTTTTGAGACTATCCTCAGTAGCTGAAAGTCAGTATAATACTGATTTCACCAAGACTAGAATAGTGATTGAGCGGACATTTGCGTTGTGAAAAGCAGATTGCGGCATTTTCAAATAGATAACGATTGCGAGTTTATAATGAGAGTTTTTCCGTGAATTGCAGCATTGTCTTTTTTTTTAAACGCTGTGCAAAATGTTACTGCAAATCTCTTGAAGACAGCTTAAAGAGGAGTTTATCTAACAATTTTGCCAACTCTGGTAGATTACAGTGTTGTGGAAAACTTACTTTTGAGGCTTCTGTTGGTCAAGAGAGGAGCAATGAAGAAGGATGATGCATTTCACAATTTATTTAGTCCTCGGTGCCCACGGCTGTCAGTTTCCACTTTCCAGCATCTGCAACTTATGGTGGACGATTATTTAGGGGTGAAAACAGAAATGGAGAGCTTTCCAGTTGATGATCCACTGGGTTACTGGGTCATGAGAATAGACCACTGGCCAGAACTTGCTCAGTATGCAATTGAGCTTCTGGGCTGCCCTGCATCCAGCGTACTTTCCAAAAGGGCATTTAGTGCTGCCAGAGGTTTTGTTACTGATAATAGAGCACGTTTATCCACAGACTCTGTGGACCGGCTGACATTTATCAAAATGAATCAGTCCTGGATTACCAGCAGCTATGAAGCCCCTGATGCCGATGTCACTGATTAAGTGTTTTTGGAATGTGGAATCCCTGCAAGACTTCTAGGTTGCCTAGCATTGTGGGTGTTGATTTCATCTGGAGGAAATTTATTGGTGTAGGTTTCATGGGCACAATTAACACCCAAAGACCAATTTTTCTGCACCTGTTTGACAGGTGCATATCATTTCAATTTCTGACAGCAAGGCATTTCTTGCTTTCATCAATAGTACCTCTATAGGGTTACGGTGTGAAGGCACCACGGACACCCAAAGAACATTTTTTCTGAACCTGTTTAACAGGTGCATATTATTTAGAATTTTTTACAGCAAGGCCAATTCTTGCTTCCATCAAGAGTACCTCTATAGGATTACGGTGTGAAGGCACCATGGACACCCAAAGACCAATTTTTCCGCACCTGTTTGACATGTGCATTTTAATAAAATTTTTGACAGCAAGGCAATTCTTGCTTTCATCAAGAGTATATCTATAGGGTTACATTGTGAAGGCACCTCCGACACCCAAAGACCAATTTTTCTGGACTTGTTACTTCTATCCAAAGTCTGCAGAAAAGACACAAGAAAGTATACAAAAAAGCTCCTTAAGCTGTTGTTTATAAAATAAAGAGAGCTTGCAGCAGCTTCTATACCCGGTACAGATGTGCTACTTTACAGGCAGACTAGGGGGACCTCCAGGCACTATATTGAAAGACATTTTTCATTTTTATTGTTATTTCTCATTTTTATGCTTTCACTTTAAGCATCAGTAAATCACTGCTTATTTAAAAATGAAGTTTTTTACTAACTTTTTTTTCATTGGACCCCCATAAATATTGTATGCCCAATTACTTGCATATAAGCCCTCAAAATTAGCACATTTTATTTATCCAGTTCGGGTCCCATAGACTTCAATGGGGTTCGTTATTCGGTTCCGAACTTTTGCGATGTTTGAAAGTTCTGGTGCGAACCAAACAGGGGGTCGTTCAGCCCATCTCTACCAGGGAGTATGCAGAGGGGAAGTTAGGAGCAAGTCAGGGTCATAGACGGTAGAGCAAAAGAAGCAAAGTCCTAAGAGAAAAATGGGGTCAAAACCAGGGATCAAGCAGCAGAGAAGTCCAGAGGCAAGCAGTGTTGGTAACAGATAATCCTAAGAATACAGGAAACACAAGAGCAAGGAGTACGGGTAGCTGAAGATCATCCAGCAAAGTTCTAGTGCAGCCGCCATTTTTATATAGGGTGTTTGGCACCAGTTCGGGCAGCAGGTGTGCGTGAACATGCGCTAATGCGAGTGTTCGCGCTCATACGTGCATTTCTGTGCAAACGAGCATGACCATGTAAAGTATTGGCAATTAATCCAGGTCTTTTCCTCAGCACCTGCACATTTTTATTCTTCTGTCTCCTTTTCAGCACATGCTCATGCTTATTCTGAATAGCACCCTGACAGACAGTGGGCAGGAACCCTAACAAAATGGTTCTGGAACCCAGTTAAACAGTTACAGCACCACATAGTTTAAAGTGGTTCTAAAGCCTGAAGGTTTTTTCCCTTAATACATTACCTGCAAAAATTTAAAATAACTTCCACTAGTTGTCCCCCCCGCACCCCATCCCTAATTACTTACCTGAATCCTCTAACAATCCAGTGTTGTGTCCATCGGGCGCAGTGTTGGTTCTCTCTTTCTCCTCTCAAACAGGCTTAGAGATAGCAGTGGAAGCCATTGGCTTCTGCTGCTGTCAATAAAATTCTGAGAGGAGGGAGCGAGAGGCAGGGCTGAGCCATGCTGTGTATGTCAATAGACACACATAGCCCGACTCAGGAGCAAGTCGGCAAGTGCACCACCGTAGAAAACAGCTTTCTATGGGGGTGTATTGGAAGGAGAAAAAGGCCAATAGCACTGACAGGGGACCCCAGAAGAGGGGGGTTGGGGTCACTTTGTGCAATACCATTGCACAGAGCAAGTAAATATAACATTTGTTATTTAAAAATATATATGACTTTACACCCTATTTAACCGCTTCCGGACCGCCCCGCGTAAATTTACTGCGGCAGGGCGGCCCGCTGCGCAAAATCACGTATCTGTACGTGATTTTGTGCACGCGGTTTAGGGGGCCCGCTGTGATTGGGCACATCGGGAGCCAATCAGCGGGTCCGGTGGCCACGAACCACCTATCGTTAACAGGAGAAGTGGATCAGCCGTTTGCCTGTGTAAACAAGTCAGGAAGTGAAAGAGAGATCTTGTGATTCAGCAAAGCTGAATCACAGATCTCTCTTTTCTTTCAGTGTGACACTGCCCCATGCAGTTAGTAAGCAGCTCCCTAGGTAACATTTAACCCTTTGATCGCCCCTCGTGTTAACCCCTTCCCTGCCAGTGCCATTTATACAGTAATCCGTGCATTTTAATAGCACTGATCACTGTATTGGTGTCACTGGCCCCCAAAAAGTGTCACTCAGTGTCAGATTTGTCCGCCGCAATGTCACAGTCCCGCTAAAAATCGCAGCTCGCCGCCATTACCAGTAAAAATAAATAAATAAATAAATAAAAGTCTCCAAATCTATCCCGTAGTTTGTAGACACTATAACTTTTGCGCAAACCAATTAATATACGCTTATTGGGATTTTTTTCCCCAAAATATGTAGAAGAATACATATTGACCTAAATTGATAAAGAAATATGTTTTTTTACATTTCTGTGGATATGTATTATAGCAGAAAGTAAAAAAATATAGTTTTTTTTTCAAAATTGTCAGGTTTTTTTTCGTTTATAGCGCAAAAAATAAACAGCGCACAGGCTGTCAAATACCACTAGGAGAAATCTCTATTTGTGGTAAAAAAAGGACATCAACTTTTTGGGTACAGTGTCACACGACCGCACAATTGTCAGTTAAAGCGATGCAGTGCCGTATCACAAAAAATGGACTGGTCAGGAAGTGGGTAAAATCTTTCCGGAGCTGAAGTGGTTAGGCAACATAATTTTAGACGAGTGCTGCTGCCAAAGAATGTATCCCTCATGGTAAATTTTTCACAGAACTTCAGAGTGGTATATAAACTTGTAGGTTTATTTCAATAGAAATGGGTGGAGACAACAAGAAGAAAGAGAGAGGATACGATACCTGTGGCACTAGCTTATCAGAAAAGAAGGATTTATAACCTGTTTAATCACTGGTTCCCTCCAAATAGTAAAGGCTAGTGGTGTCCACAGTCATGCATGCCATCATCAGCCAATCCAACCTGAAGTGGAAAGATTGGTTGTCATCTGTAGGACATGAGTACTTAAAGCGGAGTTCCACCCACATTTTTTATTTTATTTTTTTAATAACTATTATTCTTCCATAATGCATATCAAGCAATTCTTATTCTTCTCATTAGCGCTGCCTTTATGAGATATTTATATTAAAAAATACCTTAGATTTTTCCTTCTTGTGGATGCCCATCTTACTTGTGGGCAGGAGAAACCCACAAGCATATTCTTTTGGAAAACGGCGCTGCTGTATTCCCAGCATGGAGAAAAAATGGGGGAAAGCAAAGATTGGGACTTCTGAAAGGGACGTGAGGATGGTTCACGCCCCCATCCATGGTACATATGAAAGGAGGGGGGAAGTTTTTGGACTTTAAATGAGGCGTGCATGGTGGGACCAATCAAATTCACATAGGTGCAAACATATGTATGTTTATTGGACCAATGATCGACATGGCATAAAAACATTGTTGCATACATGGACCACAAGTATTGTTCAAGTACAAAATGAGCAGCATATATGACAGCATGGTATAACAGGTAATATTATAATAACATATCCTCCATATAATGAAATGGAATATCAAAAGAGGGTATAACCATCGGGAGCTGAGAAGGGGACCCAACGGGAAATCCAGAAAAACGCACACCATCCCCCATAGATGAATCGAATTTCTAAAGTGTAAAAAGTAAATGGGGTATGTATCTGTGGCAATGTACATCAAAGGGATGACCTAAGAATGAATGACAAACCCAGAGCCATGGTGTTGAAATGGGTTTACCTGGATGAATCCAAAGAGGGTGAAAAGCCAAATGGAAACAGGAAGGTCTGGATGTGCAAGCACTGTGCTGACTCGACAGCGGAATTCTGATGAATGGGGAATGGAGCGCGGCCCCAGCATGCCCACAGGTTCCCCCCCATTTCAACACCATGGCTCTGGGTTTGTCATTCATTCTTAGGTCATCCCTTTGATGTACATTGCCACAGATACATACCCCATTTACTTTTTACACTTTAGAAATTCGATTCATCTATGGGGGACGGTGTGCGTTTTTCCGGATTTCCCATTGGGTCCCCTTCTCAGCTCCCGAACCAAGCTCGAGTGGCCGGCCCCTTGCACGTGGTTCCACATGGACACAACCTTGGTTATATGTGAGTACTTTTTGGCATGGCCAGTTACATTTTGAATAGAGTTGAGCGGACACCTGGATGTTTTTGGTTCGACGGGTTCAGCCGAACTTCGCAAAAAAGTTTGAGTTCGGGCCCCGAACTTGACCCCGAACGCGAACCCCATTGAAGTCAATGGGGACCCAAACTTTTGAGGATTAAAATGGCTCTAAAAAAGTAATGGAAGGGGCTAGAGGGCTGCAAATGGCAGCAAAATGTTGTTAAGAGCTTGGCAAGTGCTCTGCAAACAAATGTGGATAGGGAAATAACTTAAAATAACATAAAATACATAAAAATAAAAAATAATATTCTTGACCTAGGAGGACGAGGTCCATATGGAGTAGGAGGTTGAGGTGGCGGTGGATGTAGCGGTGTAGGTGGAAGCGGCGGTGGAGGAGGACGAGGTAGCCAACACTGGTTTTTGTTTTTAATTTGGGTACACCCCAAAAGAGTGAGAAAGATCAAAAATACAACAATGGCTGGGTAAGGCCGTTATACATGTCTATTCTGCACAAGGTACGGACAAGTCCTGTGGGATCCATGCCTGGTTAATTTTAATGAACGTGAGCTTGTTCACATTGGCTCTGGACAGACTGCTTGGCTGATTTGCAAGGGGGTGAGGTGAAAGACTGATGGACATCGGCTGCAGGTGCCAACTCTGATCTTTCAGTAGGAGACTGGGTGGGAGACAATGTGAAGGAACTGGAGGCACTGTCAGCAACCCAATCTACTATCGCCTGTACTTGTCCTGGCCTCAACATTCGTAGAGCCGCATTAGGCCCGACCAAATACCGCTGCAGGCTCTGTCGCCTACTCCCACCTGAGGAAGGTGTTTCACTTGTGTGTGTAGCTGGCACAGATCGACCACGTCCTCTCCCTGCAACAGGAGCTTAAGTTTAATGCTTCTGAGCATGCGTCAACTTGATTCTGAGCATGCATGGGTTTTTTGTCCGATGGAGTTCCACACAGACGATCGTAATTTGCTATCGTTTTTTTTTCCATCGGTAAAAATTAAAACAGGTTTTATATTTTTATACCAATGGAAAAAAGACCGATGGGGTCCACACACGATTGGTTTGTCTGATGAAAAAAGTCCATCTGTCTTTTTTCATCTGAAAAAACGATCGTGTGTACGCAGCATAACCATATTATATGGATATCTACATATTATTATTATTTTTTTATTTATTTTTTAGAAAACAGATGCACTTGGCAACTGAGGGGTGGACACAAGTCCATGGTGTCGTGCCAGCGTGAGGCTGGAGGGGAACCTGTGGGCATGCTGGGGCCGCGCTCGATTCCCCATTTAAAAGAATTCCGCTGTCGAGTCAGCACAGTGCTTGCACATCCAGACCTTCCTGTTTCCATTTGGCTTTTCACCCACTTTGGATTCATCCAGGTAAACCCATTTCAACACCATGGCTCTGGGTTTGTCATTCATTCTTAGGTCATCCCTTTGATGTACATTTCCACAGATACATACCCCATTCACTTTTTACACTTTAGAAATTTGATTTATCTATGGGGGATGGTGTGCGTTTTTCCAGATTTCCCAATGGGTCCATTTCTCAGCTTCCGAGCCAGGCTCGAGTGGCCGGCCCCTTGCACATGGTTCCACATGGACACAACCTTGGTTATATGAGAGTACTTTTTGGCATGGCCAGTTACATTTTGAATTATTAATTTTTTTCCCTAATTGGGTACTCTAACCATATTATATGGATATCTACATATTATTATTTTTTTATTTTATTTATGCTGCTCATTTTGTACTTGAACAATACTTGTGGTCCATGCATGCAACAATGTTTTTATGCCATGTCAGTCATTGGTCCAATAAACATACATATGTTTGGACATATGTGAATTTGATTGGTCCCACCATGCACGCCTCATTTAAAGTCCCAAACTTCCCCCCTCATGTATTCCCAGCATGCACCACCCGTCCTCACGCATGCGCAGTAATTGCACGTAGTGGTGCTGGAAACTATACAGGTTGCCATCACAACAGGCGGCAGCGGCGGAAGTGCCCACCCCGTTGTTATGGCAACTTTGCCCTCTGCGCTGCCCACTGACTCCTGGGAAATGATGACACGCATCTCCCAGGAGCAGAAGCGAGCAGAGGAGCTGAGGCAAGTAACGTCAGGCACCGCGGTGAGGAAGGGGAAGATTTGAAGGGACCACATAGCAACAGGGATTAAAACGTAATAAAAAATGCATGACGTGTGAAAATCAATGTTTCCCTATGAGAGCTGTCTTAACTGGTCCGACACAAGTCGGTCCGACTTTGAAAATGCTCTGTGCACTACTTTGGTCCGACTTTGATCCTACTTCAGCCCATTGAATATAACTGAAGTCAGATCAAAGGTGGATCCCCATTTTGACTGATCCGACTTTGGCATGCGACTTGTGTTCTGATTATCTTTAACCACTTAAGCCCCGGACCATTTGGTAGCTAAAGGACCAGAGGTGAATTCAGAATTTTGCACTGCGCTGCTTTAACTGTAAATTGTGCGGACATGCAATGTTGTACCCAAACGAAATTTGCGTCCTTTCCTTCCCACAAATAGAGCTTTATTTTAATGGTATTTGATTGCCTCTGCGATTTTTATTTTTTGCGATATAAATGGAAAAAGACCGAAAATTTTGAAAAAAAATGATATTTTCTACTTTTTGTTATAAGAAAAATCGAATAAACTCAATTTTAGTCATACATTTAGGCCAAAATGTATTCAGCCACATGTCTTTAGTAAAAAAAATGTCAATAAGCGTATATTTATCGGTTTGCGCAAAAGTTATAGCGTTTACAAACTAGGGTACATTTTCTGGAATTTACACAGCTTTTAATTTATGACTGCCTATCTCATTTCTTGAGGTGCTAAAATGACAGGGCAGTACAAACCCCCCCCAAATGACCCCATTTTAGAAAGTAGACACCCCAAGGAAATTGCTGAGAGGCATGTTGAGCCCATTGAATATTTTTTTTTTGTCCCAAGTGATTGAATAATGACAAAAAAAAAAAAATTACAAAAAGTTGTCACTAAATGATATATTGCTCACACATGCCATGGTTATATGTGGAATTGCACCCCAAAATACATTCTGCTGCTTCTCCTGAGTACGGGGATACCACATGTGTGGGACTTTTTAGGAGCCTAGCCACGTACGGGACCCCGGAACCCAAGCACCGCCTTCAGGATTTCTAAGGGCGCAAAGTTTTGATTTCACTCCTCACTACCTATCACAGTTTTGAAGGCCATAAAATGCCAAAATAGCACAAAACCCCCCCAAATGACCCCATTTTAGAAAGTAGACACCCCAAGGAAATTGCTGAGAGGCCTGTTGAGCCCATTGAATATTTTTTTTTTGTCCCAAGTGATTGAATAATGACAAAAAAAAATAAAATTACAAAAAGTTGTCACTAAATGATATATTGCTCACACATGCCATGGTTATATGTGGAATTGCACCCCAAAATACATTCTGCTGCTTCTCCTGAGTACGGGGATACCACATGTGTGGGACTTTTTAGGAGCCTAGCCACGTACGGGACCCCGGAAACCAAGCACCGCCTCCAGGATTTCTAAGGGCGCAAATTTTTGATTTCACTCCTCACTACCTATCACAGTTTTGAAGGCCATAAAATGCCAAAATAGCACAAAACCCCCCCAAATGACCCCATTTTGGAAAGTAGACACCCCAAGCTGTTTGCTGAGAGGCATGGTGAGTATTTTACAGCTCTCATTTGTTTTTGAAAATGAAGAAAGAACATTTTTTTTTTTTCTTTTTTTTTTCAATTTTCAAAACTTTGTGACAAAAAGCGAGATCTGCAAAATACTCACAATACCTCTCAGCAAATAGCTTGGGGTGTCTACTTTCCAAAATGGGGTCATTTGGGGGGGTTTTGTGCCATCTGGGCATTCCATGGCCTCCGAAACTGTGATAGGCAGTGAGAAGTGAAATCAAAAATTGACACCCTTAGAAAGCCTGAAGGCGGTGCTTGGTTTTTGGGGTCCCGTACGCGGCTAGGCTCCCAAAAAGTCTCACACATGTGGTATCCCCGTACTCAGGAGAAGCAACAGAATGTATTTTGGGGTGTAATTCCACATATGCCCATGGCATGTTTGAGCAATATATCATTTAGTGACAACTTTGTGCAAAAAAAATAAAAAAATAAAAAAATTGTATTTTTTCCGCAACTTGTGTCAACATATAAAATATTCCATGAACTCAACATGCCTCTCAGTATATAGCTTGGGGTGTCTACTTTCCAAAATGGGGTCATTTGGGGGGGTTTTGAACTGTTCTGGCATTTTATACACAACATTAGGAAGCTTACATCCACTCTTCTAACCACTTGAAGACAAAGCCCTTTTTGACACTTTTTGTTTACATGAAAACATATTTTTTTTTGCAAGAAAATTATGTTGAACCCCCAAACATTATATATATTTTTAAAGCAAAGGCCCTACAGAATAAAATGGTGGGTGTTGCATTTTTTTTTTCTACACAGTATTTGCGCAGCGATTTTTCAAACGCATTTTTTTGGGAAAAAATACACTTTTTTTAATTTTAATGCACTAAAACACACTATATTGACCAAATGTTTGATGAAATAAAAAAGATGATCTTAGGCCGAGTACATAGATACCAAACACGACATGCTTTAAAATTTCGCACAAACGCGCATTGGCGACAAACTATATACATTTTTAAAAGCCTTTAAAAGCATTTACAGGTTACCCCGTTAGATTTACAGAGGAGGTCTACTGCTAAAATTACTGCCCTCGATCTGACCTTCGCGGTGATACCTCACATGCATGGTGCAATTGCTGTTTACATATGACGCCAGACCGACGCTTGCGTTCGCCATTGGGCAAGAGCAGGGCAGGACAGGGGTGCTTTTTTTTTTTTTTTTTTTTTTATTATTAATTTTGCTTTTTTATTTTATTTTTAAACTGTTGCTTCCATATTTATTTATTTTTATCACTTTTATTGTTATCTCAGGGAATGTAAATATCCCCTATGATAGCAATAGGTAATGACAGGTACTCTTTTTGAAAAAACTGGGGTCTATTGGACCCTAGATCTTTCCTCTGCCCTCAAAGCATCTGACCACACCAAGATCGGTGTGATAAAATGCTTTCCCAATTTCCCAATGGCGCTTTTTATATCCGGGGGGGGGACATTCCCTCCCACTGCTTGTAAAAGCAGTCCAGAGGCTAATTAGCCACTAGGATTGCTTTTACATGAAAGCCGGCCGCTGGCTGAAAAGAATGATACCAAGATGATACCTAAACCCGCAGGCATCATTCTGGTATAAACATTCAAAGTCCAGCAACATACCAGTACGTTGCTGGTCCTTGTTGGACATGTATTGTAATCTTTTTTTTCATGCAGCCTGTTGGCTGAACGAAAAAAAAAGATTGATCGGTGGGTATGCCCACCATTAGAATACCGCCCTTCATCCACCCACTTCTAATGATGGGCATACATGCACCATTTATATATGCCGAAGCATGGGGGCATCTTCTCGCAAAAGTTATGCCGCGTACACATGGTCAGACTTTTCCACGGGCAAGCCTCCGTCGGAATTTCGACCGTATATACGCGGCATTAGGAGCAAAATCGCTCCTCCGCCCCTGCTGCCCCAATGCTTCGGCATATATGCTTTTTTTTTTTTAACTGTGGTGGTGAAATTACCTCCTACAGCACTGGAGTCACAGGGATCAGGCCTGTCTCTGCGAACGCTGCAGTTATGTGTGTTGTGTTTTGCAAGTGACAGTGATCGATCGATACTGCACTTCGGTGGCCTGGGCTGGACGGAGGGGCAAAACGCAGGTGCTAGCAGGTATCTGGGCTGATCCCACTAACACTGCATTTTTGGGAACCCTAAACTGCTGGGGACGCTAGTATAGATCTGATCAGATCAGATATTGAGCTGATCAGATACTATACCACTAAGGGGGGTGTATGCTTCACGTGTGGGTGTTAGCACTACTGGCACTAACCTGACGCTGCCTGGGGTGTGACGCAGATCCTCTCTGACGCTAAAACCTAACTGATATCACCCGCCGGGCGATCAGGGGGTTAAACCTTTATTGGGTTATATACGGCGGGTGCCCTGACACTATAAAAAGCAAACTAACTAACCAGCGTCACCCGTATCACTTATATGATGATCACTGGTGAAAGGGTTAACTAGGGGCAATTAGGGGGTTAAAACCTTTATTAGGTAATATATGGGGGTACCTGACACTATATAAAAACCAGACGGCGAACCTAAAAAAAAATTACTGGCTACCTATCGGCATCACCGACACTAAGACAACGATCATAAAAACGATTGCTTAGCCACAGTGGTGATAGGGGGTGAAAGGGTTACCTGGGGGGCGATCAGGGGGTTAAACCTTTATTAGATAATATATGGGGGTACCTGACGCTATAAAAACCTGCGGCGAACCTAAAAAAAATTACTGGCTACCGATCAGCATCACCGACGCTAAGACATTGATCAGAAAAATGATCGCATAGTGACGGCGGTGCTAGGGGGTGAAAGGGTTACCTGGGGGGTGATCAAGGGGGTTACACCTTTATTAGGTAATATATGGGGGTACCCGACGCTATAAAAACCTGCGGCGAACCTAAAAAAAATTACTGGCTACTGATCAGCATCGCCAACGCTAAGACATCGATCAGAAAAATTATCGCTTAGTGACAGTGGTGATAGGGGGTGAAAGGGTTACCTGGGGGGGCGATCAAGGGGGTTAAACCTTTATTAGGTAATATATGGGGGTACCCGACGCTATAAAAACCTGCGGCGAACCTAAAAAAAATTACTGGCTACCGATCAGCATCACCGACGCTAAGACATCGATCAGAAAAATGATCGCATAGTGACGGCGGTGCTAGGGGGTGAAAGGGTTACCTGGGGGGTGATCAAGGGGGTTAAACCTTTATTAGGTAATATATGGGGTGTGACAGCAGGAAGGTAAAGTCACCTGGTTGCATCCAGGGGGGTAGATATATTTCGCCCAGATTCAGGCTTTACGCCGACTTATACAACTAGGTGGAGAGTTGTATAAGGCTAGTGGGCTCATGGATCACTCATACCTCTAGGGAGAGGGCTGGGCGTCATACAGACAGGGAGTTGATGAGGCCAGCTGAAGCTTGTCAGCTCATTTAGGCCTCTATAAGAACTCCCAGCTTCATTAGATGTTAGCTCATGCCTGGAACCAGACCTGTGTGGACTGTCTAGGGAGAGTGAACCCCTGTGCGGTGAGGCAAAGCCTGTGTGGCTATTTGTTTGGACTTTTACTAAACCAGGGACTTAGGGACTAGGACAGCACTAGGCTGATCCCAGTTGTTAGTTAGGAAACCTGTATGTTTAGTCAGAGGTCAACTTGACCAGGATTTATTTTGGTTATGTTTCTTTTGCTTTGCTGTGTTTTGTCACTGTAAATAGAAAATAAACCGCACCTTTTTTTTGATTTTGAAAACCACAACCTCCGTTTGCTGGGCCTGTTTTTGTGTGGGGAGCCCATCCCGGGGGTCACACACACCCGCTGCCAAGCTAACCCCCTCACAGTTGGTGGAGAACCAGTGGCAGTTTTTTTTTAAGCCAGCATGGAGGAGATACTGAAGCAGCTGGCTCTAGCAAATGCCAATCAACAGCAGACAAATACAGGTTTGCAAAAGAGCCTTGCAGCTCAACAACAGAACTTCGCAGCCCAGCAGCAAGCTCACCAACAGAGTCTGGAAGCTCAGCAACAAGCCCAGCAGCAATCTGAGGCCCGCTTCATAGACCTGTTACAGAAGCAAGAGCAGAGACTACAACAAATGGAAGCAGTAATGCAGCAACGTCCGCAGACCAGTGAGGAAAGCCGTCCCACTAATACCGCGTCCTTTGGGGTGAGTCGTTTATTGACAAAAATGACTGGAGAGGATGATCCAGAGGTATTTTTGACCACATTTGAAAGGACTGCTGAAAGAGAAAAGTGGCCTGAGGAGCAGTGGGCTGGACTGGTGGCTCCTCTGTTAACTGGTGAATCGCAGAAGGCTTACTATGACCTAGAGCCTGACCAAGCAAAAGACTATGTGATGCTAAAAGCTGAAATATTGGCAAGGCTGGGTGTCACCCAGGCTGTCCGGGCTCAGCGTCTGCATAACTGGACTTTCCAGCTTGGAAAACCCCCCAGGTCTCAAATGTATGATCTCATTCACCTGAGCAGAAAGTGGCTACAGCCAGAGACTTTGTCCGCACCAAAGATTGTGGAACGTGTTGTAATGGATCGGTTTTTGAGAGCTCTTCCTACTGCCATCCAAAAGTGGGTAAGCCATGGAGACCCAGAGACGGCCGATGGTCTTGTGGATCGTGTGGAGAAATACTTGGCTACAGAGAACCTGACGGCCTCTTCCAGAGACACTCGGACTTTCCACCCTAAGACCAGACCATCCCCAGGGGCGGATAAGAGGATTCCAAGGGGTGAGGGTGGAGAGAGTGAGAGGGTGGGAGCTCTACCCCAAGTTTGGCGAGAACAGCCTGGGAAATCAGCGGCTCAAGAGGCGGCAAGAAGGATCGTTTGCTACCGCTGCCGGCAAGCGGGACATATTGCAGCCAATTGCCCGGTTGTGGAGGAACCCATGCAGTGTGACTTTCTGATGGGCAGACGTCAGTCGCTGTGTGCGACAGTCGCATGCACTGCCATTCGAGGAACTGAGAAACATTTATGCAAAATGTGTGTTAATGGTAGAAATGTTGTGGTATTGCTGGATTCAGGTAGCCTTGTGACCCTGATAAAGGCTGAGTTAGTTAAAACAGAGGTCTCTGGGAATAGCAAGGTAGCTGTTATTTGTGTGCATGGGGACACCCGAGAGTATCCAGTGACTACAGTGTGTTTCGAGACCCCCAAAGGTACCCTCTCTCATCCAGTGGGCTTAGTATCTCAGTTACCGCATGACGCCATTGTGGGAAGGGATTTTCCGAAGTTCTGGGAACTGTGGGATGACCCTGAGCCCCCCACTGGTGCCCCTAAGTACCAGGAATGGGATAGCCAGAACTCCCCTGAGAGTGGTGAGGACTCTCCGGAATTTCCCTTATCAGTATTGGCAGGGGAGACTCAAGAAACTGGAGAGGAGCCCACCTCCTCAGACGAAAACCTACCGTCTGTGGAGTTTTCTGATCTTGAGGTTCACAGGGAAAACTTTGCCACAGAACAGTTGAAAGACCCCGCCCTAATAAAGGCACGGGAAAACGTAGTGAAAATAGATGGCGAGTTAGTGAACCCAGATAATACCTGCACTTACCCATACTTCAGCGTAGAGAAGGACCTACTGTATCGGGTGGCAAAAAGGGCAGAAGAAACCGTTGAGCAGCTTGTGGTGCCCAAACCTTACAGGAAGTTGGTGTTGGAGTTGGCCCATGGGCACATTCTTGGAGGTCATCTGGGGACAGAGAAAACCCGAGAGAGGGTATTACAGAGATTCTATTGGCCGGGGGTGATAAAGGACATAGAAAATTATTGTTCCTCCTGCCCTGTGTGTCAGAGGTCGGCCCCGATGCCACATTTCCGTAGCCCGCTGGTCCCTCTACCCATCATTGAGGTCCCGTTTGAGAGGATCGCCATGGATTTGGTAGGTCCTATAATCAAGTCCGCTAGGGGGCACCAGTACATATTGGTTATAATGGACTATGCCACCCGTTATCCAGAAGCGATCCCTCTCAGAAATACCTCGGCCAAAACCATAGCCAAAGAGCTATCTCTTGTTTTTAGCCGGGTGGGTATTTGTAAAGAACTGCTTACGGACCAAGGTACACCCTTTATGTCCCGGGTTATGAAGGAGCTGTGTAAATTGTTCAAAGTGACGCAATTACGTACATCTGTGTATCACCCCCAAACCGATGGGCTGGTTGAAAGATTCAACAAAACCCTAAAGCAAATGTTGAAGAAAGTGGTGGATAGAGATGGAAAGGATTGGGACTGTCTACTTCCTTATCTGATGTTTGCTATTAGGGAGGTGCCCCAATCCTCTACGGGATTCTCCCCCTTTGAGTTACTGTATGGGAGACACCCAAGAGGGCTGTTGGATATAGCCAAGGAAACTTGGGAAAGTGAGAGTTCTCCCCACAGGAGTGTGATTGAGCATGTCGCCCTGATGCAAGACCGAATTGCACAGGTAATGCCCATCGTGAAGGAACATTTGGCCCAAGCGCAGTTAGCACAGCAGAGAGTGTACAACCGTGGAGCCAAGACCCGTACCTTTTCCCCGGGGGATAGGATACTGGTACTTGTCCCTACGGTTGAAAGTAAATTCCTTGCCAAATGGCAAGGCCCCTACGAGATAATGGAAAAAGTGAGCGAAGTGAATTACAAGGTCAGACAACCAGGAAGGCGAAAGCCCGAACAGATCTATCACGTTAATCTGTTGAAAGCCTGGAGGGATAGAGAGTCCCTAGTCGCAGACACTTGGTCACCAGCTCAAACTGGTTGCGTGATTCCTGAGGTTGGAATAGCAGCCACCTTGTCACAACCCCAACAACAGGAGGTTAAGGAGTTTGTGCTTCGCAACAAGGAGGTATTCTCTGAGCTGCCGGGACAAACATCTGGGGTAGAGCATGACATCATTACCCCGCCCGGTGAAAGGGTGAAGTTAAAACCCTATCGGATCCCAGAGGCCCGACGGGAGGCAATACGGGAGGAAGTACAGAAAATGCTGAACTTAGGGGTGATAGAGGAGTCCCAAAGTGATTGGTCTAGTCCCATTGTGTTGGTGCCTAAACCGGATGGGAGCTGGCGATTTTGTAACGATTTTCGTCAGTTGAACAAAGTTACAAAATTTTACACCTACCCCATGCCACGTATAGATGAGTTGATCGACCGGCTGGGAACAGCCCGATACATGACGACTCTTGACCTCACAAAAGGGTATTGGCAAATCCCCCTGGCCAAATTGGCCAAAGAGAAAACCGCATTTGTAACCCCAGACGGGGCGTTCCAATATAAAAGAATGCCGTTCGGGTTACAGAATGCGCCGGCCACATTCCAGCGGAAAATGGACCAGATGCTGAGGCCCCATCGGAAGTATGCTGCGGCTTACCTGGATGACGTAATTGTCCATAGCACAGATTGGGCCTCACATCTGCCAAAAGTGCAAGCAGTCCTGGACTCTGTTCGGGAAGCGGGGTTTACGGCTAACCCCAAGAAGTGTACCATTGGGCAGGAGGAGGCCAAATATCTTGGGTACACCATTGGGAGGGGAGTAATAAAACCCCAACTCAACAAAGTCGAGGCCATCCAGAGTTGGCCACGTCCCAACAGCAAGAAGCAGGTACGAGCCTTTCTGGGAATCGCTGGGTATTATCGGCGATTCATTCCCCACTTTGCCTCTAAGGCTGTGCCCCTAACCAACCTAACGAAGGGGAAAGGGTCGGTCATGATTAAATGGACCCCCGAGGCTGAGGCAGCATTCCAATTCTTGAAACAAGCCTTATGTAGCCAGCCAGTGTTGTACTCACCCGACTTCTCTAAAGACTTTGTCGTACAAAGTGATGCGTCAGATGTGGGGTTAGGAGCAGTATTGTCCCAGGTCTGGAACGGGGAAGAGCACCCAGTCATTTACCTCAGCAGGAAGTTGAAGTCCCATGAGGTAAATTACGCCACCGTTGAAAAGGAGTGTTTAGCGGTGAAGTGGGCTCTAGATTCCCTTCGGTACTACCTGCTAGGTAGGCACTTTGACATGTTTACGGATCACGCTCCGTTAAAGTGGATGGCTCAAAACAAGGAAACAAATAGAAGAGTGAATAGGTGGTTCCTGGCCCTCCAGGAATTCAACTTCACAGTAAAGCATCGCCCTGGCGTTCAAATGGGGAATGTGGATGCTTTGTCTCGAGTACATGAATGCCTGATTGCTGGTGTTCCAACCCCGAGGTTAAAACAAGAGGGGGGGGTATGTGACAGCAGGAAGGTAAAGTCACCTGGTTGCATCCAGGGGGGTAGATATATTTCGCCCAGATTCAGGCTTTACGCCGACTTATACAACTAGGTGGAGAGTTGTATAAGGCTAGTGGGCTCATGGATCACTCATACCTCTAGGGAGAGGGCTGGGCGTCGTACAGACAGGGAGTTGATGAGGCCAGCTGAAGCTTGTCAGCTCATTTAGGCCTCTATAAGAACTCCCAGCTTCATTAGATGTTAGCTCATGCCTGGAACCAGACCTGTGTGGACTGTCTAGGGAGAGTGAACCCCTGTGCGGTGAGGCAAAGCCTGTGTGGCTATTTGTTTGGACTTTTACTAAACCAGGGACTTAGGGACTAGGACAGCACTAGGCTGATCCCAGTTGTTAGTTAGGAAACCTGTATGTTTAGTCAGAGGTCAACTTGACCAGGATTTATTTTGGTTATGTTTCTTTTGCTTTGCTGTGTTTTGTCACTGTAAATAGAAAATAAACCGCACCTTTTTTTTGATTTTGAAAACCACAACCTCCGTTTGCTGGGCCTGTTTTTGTGTGGGGAGCCCATCCCGGGGGTCACACACACCCGCTGCCAAGCTAACCCCCTCACAGGGGGTACCCGACGCTATAAAAACCTGCCGCGAACCTAAAAAAAATTACTGGCTACCGATCAGCATCGCCGACGCTAAGACATCGATCAGAAAAATTATAACTTAGTGACAGTGGTGATAGGGGGTGAAAGGGTTACCTGGGGGGCGATCAAGGGGGTTAAACCTTCATTAGGTAATATATGGGGGTACCCGACGCTATAAAAACCTGCGGCGAACCTAAAAAAATTTACTGGCTACCGATCAGCATCACCGACGCTAAGACATCGATCAGAAAAATGATTGCTTAGTGACAGTGGTGATAGGGGGTGAAAGGGTTATCTGGGGGGTGATCAGGGGGTTAAACCTTTATTAGGGGGGGTTAGGGGGCTACACTGGACCTAAAACTAAATGTAGTGACACTTTTACAGTCACAAATGTCACTGATTGCAGTGATCACTAAATAAATGGTCACTGCAATCAGTGACACTGTGACTGGGGGCTGGGGGGGCTGGGGGGTGATCTGGGGGTGTCTGGGGGGGCCTGGGGGGGGCGATTTATGTGCCTATGTGTCCTGGTGTCAGTGTGCTGTTTTGTGTACTAACCTGGCATCTTCTCCTGTACGGCGCTCGGTATATGTGAGCGCCCCAGGAGAGATGACATCACTTCCTCCTTCCTGGCAGGCAGGGGAAGCTCTCTCATTCGCCGGGAGCGATCGAGAGGGGGTGGCCGGAATCGAACGGCCGTCCCCTCATGCCGGATCGCTCCCGAAGGTAAAACGACCGCTCACTGTAAAGAAGGGGGGTCCGATCGGACCCCCCAACTATACAAAGGCAATCACGTACATATACGTGATTCTGCCTGTCGGTGCCATTCTGCTGACGTATATTTACAGTGGGCGGTCGTTAAGTGGTTAAGGAGAACCCCACACAAAAAAAAAAAAAAAACGATATGGGTTCCTCCTCCAAGACCATACCAAGCCCTTCAGTCTGGCATGGATTTTAAGGGGAACCACCATGTTGAAAAAACAGCATGGGGTCCCCCTCAAAATCCATTCCAGACCCTTATCCGAGCAAGCAGCCTGGCAGGTCAGGAAAGGGGGTGGGGACTTATATTGGCATGGGGTGGGGTCACCAGGTGACATCACTGGAGTCCCCACCCCTTACGACGTCACCACCCCACCATGCCCCGGGCAGTGACATCATAAGGGGCAGGGCCTCCATTTTACGTCACCCGGTGACCCCGCCCCATGCCAATATAAGTAGTGGCACAATGCGCACCCAGCATTAGAGCAAGAGAGAGCGTCGAGTCAACATCAGAAGAAGGACAGAGGGAGATCGGGACACAGCAGAGAAGACCCGGAAAAAGAGCGCGATGACCCGGCAAAGGAGCGAGAAGACAGCGGACAAGACCCGGCAGAGGCAGAAAACAGCAGACAGGGAGAAGAACCGGCAGAGGCAGAAGACATCGTCAGAAGAGGGGGAAGAGCCGGAGAGGGAGAATAATTCGGAAGAGTCGCCAGAGCTGCCTTAATAAATTACTTTAAAAACCTGTGTACTGCGTTTTATTTTTGACACTTTTTTTTAGATGAATGGGTAGGGGTACAATGTACCCCATACTCATTCACATAGGGTGGGGGCCGGGATCTGGGGGCCCCCTTGTTAAAGGGGGCTTCCAGATTCCGATAAGTCCCCGCCCGCAGACCCCGACAACCACGGGCGAGGGTTGTCGGGAAGAGGCCCTTGTCCTCATCAATGGGGGCAAGGTGCTTTGGGAATGGGGACAAGGTGCTTTGGGTGGGGGGCCCCCCTATGTTGAGGGCGTGTGGCCTGGTACGGTTCAGGAGGGGAGCATTCGCTCATCCCCACCCCCTTTCCTGACCTTCAGGACTGTGTGCTCGGATAAGGGTCTGGTATGGATTTTGGCGGGCCCCCACACCGTTTTTTCGGCGTAGGGGTTCCCCTTAAAATCCATATAAGACTGAAGGGCCTGGTATGCTCTTGGAGGGGGAACCCATGCCATTTTTTTTTTTTTTATTTGTTCCCCCTCCAAGATCATCAGAGCACAAGACTTCTGTGATGTTCAATGGGCTGAAGTAGGATCAAAGTTGGACCAAAGTAGTGCAGGGAGCATTTACAAAGTCGGACTACTTAAGATGGCTCTCATAGAGAATCATTGATTTGCACACGTCGTGAGACATGAGCGCTCAATGACGGAGCGTTTGTTGTACCAGTGTGAACCCAGCCTTAAGGCTAATCTTGATTGTGAAGCTGGTAACTCATTGTACAAAGTAAACCAGGTGCTGGAAAATCCAGTGAGGACGCACAGAAGAATGGGAGCCCACACTGCTAGTGCATATCCAGTAATCAGTAGTGAACATCTGTGGGAGCGAGCATGCAGGTATAAAAAGCCAGTGTGTATTCCAACGGCTGTACACACTCTCCTCTTCCCCAGCGATTTCTCCCTGCTCCATTAAAGTGATTGTAAATAATCACCTTGTAAAACACCCTATTCAGTTTAAAACTAAAACAAAAGGGAAAAAAAATGTGTGTATAGATGTAGAAAAACCATCATAAATACCCTTTTACCCACTTTTTATAAGTGATCACATTCCCTCTGTTCTCAGCTGCATACGAGCTGGGGGGAAGAGAAGCAACCGTACAATTAGCTTCCCAGTGAATGGCTGATCTGATTATTGAAGGAGAGCAGGCTGAGTTTCCAGCACAGCTTGAAAACTGACCATGCTTTGTTCTCCTGCTTAGTGTGGTCAGTTTTTTATAGAAAAGCAAAGGGACTGACAGGGACACCAGGGATTTCACACAAAGGAAGCAATACAAAGAGAACAGGATACTTTTTCATACAAGTACATGGTACAGCAGGCACATATCAGGAATATAAAATGCTGGGGTAACAAACACTTTAATACTACTGACACTGACAGCATGACTTAGTGACTAGGGATGAGCCGAACATCCCCCGGTTCGGTTCGCACCAGAACCTGCGAACGGACCGAAAGTTTCGAACCCCGTTAAAGTCTATGGGACTCGAACGTGAGAAATCAAAAGTGCGAATTTTAAAGGCTAAAGGGTTTGGTATATAACCAAAGGATTTATACACCAGGATTTGGTTTGAAGTGTTGCCAACATCCCGTGTGTCTCGACACCTTTTAGTTTTTTTGCTGATCCATCATAATTGCAACTGGCAGTCCCATCAGGTTAGAATTTTCAATCAATGTGGAAAGATATTGTTGTGCGGCTTGATCCTGCATGTTTTTGTTACCATCTACTTGCTCTTTTCTTTCTCAACAATGCTCATTCTTCCTTTGTATGCATTTTACCGATCATATTTTTTGTATATTTTATAGATACTTTATTCTCCAATTGAGGTTCGTCCCTGAGGAAAGGGTATAATCCCTGAAACGCGTCGGGCAACCATCCCCATTTGGAAAGAATGAATCTTGTTACTATTTTTTATATATATTTCTACCTGTTTGTTTAAACGTACATTCAGTTGTTACATACTGCCATTTATTTGGCTTCTTAAAACTAATAATTTAATACATTTTTACACTCATATACTTTATTGTTACATTTGTTGCCCTTAAAATCCAAACCCCTAGTCAGGGGGACATTTCCTATTGTTCTAAAAAGGGTTTGGGGACCCGGGTCCTGCCCCAGGGTACATGTATCAATGAAAAAAAAAAGTTTTAAAAACTGCCGTTTTTTCGGGAGCAGTGATTTTAATGGTGCTTAAAGTGAAAAAATAAAAGTGAAATATTCCTTTAAATATCGTACCTGGGGGGTGTGTATAGTATGCCTGTGAAGTGGCACGTGTTTCCCGTGTTTAGAACTGTCCCTGCACAAAATGACATTTCTAAAGGAATAAAAGTAATTTAAAACTGCTTGCGGCTTTAATGTAATGTTGGGTCCCGGCAATATAGATGAAAATCATTGAGAAAAAGAGCATGAGTACCCCCCCTCAGCCCATTACCAGCCCCTTTGGGTCTTGTATGTATACTAAGGGGTACCCCGCACCCAAATTAAAAAAAGGCCCTATATACTCTGAACAGCAGTATACAGGTGGTGCAAACAAGACAGGGACTGTAGGTTTGTTCTTAAGTAGAATCTGTTTATAATTTTGAACTGGTACATTTTTAAAGTGTAGCTCCAGCCAAAAAATCTATTTTTAAGCTTTTTTGGAAAACATAGGGAAGGGTTATCACCCCTGTAACATTTGTTTTGCTGTCTGTGCACCTATTCAGAAGATTTCACCTCACTTTCTGTCCCAGTGACAATTGGATTTAGAAAATTTGGGTTTTTTAGGAAAACAAGGATTGGTGAAAAAGCATCAGTGGAGAGGAGACACCGTTTTCCCATATTAACTCTTACAGGAGAGAATTTCCCTTCCCAGGGGTAAAATTCCTCTCACTTCCTGTTGTCTCCCTCCGTTTGTAAGTAGGAGTCGTTTGAAACTCGGATGTTTGAAAGTAGGGGTCTGCCCTATGTACTCTGCAGTAATTTGGGCCTTAGGTGTTGGTGTTGCCACAACACTGTAAGCCCTCACAGTTACTCTTGATGGGCGCTGGAACGCCCTGCTGTGAACTATTATATCAAGAATTGTCATTTCATGCCATTGTTGTACAGTGGCAGAAAAATTTGGCCTTTGGTGGTGGTGAAAAATTGAACAGGATATGGGATTTTTAAGGTGCTAGAGTATAGACAGACACAACAAAGTTGTATATAAAAAGTAGAAAGATATTTATTACATACAACAATTAAAAAACTGACAAATACATATCATAAAACCGTCACAGGTATACACCTACTACCTAGTGCATGACAGTAACAGAATGTATTTCAGTTGAGTGTAACGTACATTTGGTCAACAGTTTCGCCTGTAAGGCTTCGTCAGGACTGGACGCAGATAAAGATCTCTTTAATGAATTTTGTATACAAGTTCCAATTTAAGGTGTAAAAGAAAAGAAAAACAAATTACCACATAAAATATTACAAATGAAACATTACAACATAGCCTGACTAGACACACATATCTATCTCCCTACCGGAGGCAGGCAAGCAAGGGTTCATTCACACAGGGGCTCAATCAATTATTCCATACCTCAATGAAGCATGTGAATTTGCAATGGTGGAAACAAATCACTCCAAGCACGCACGCAACCTCCCCGGTTCGGCTCTACCCCAGGTGGCCACACTTCCCGTATGGAGGGGAAAAGTAGACTAGTATACTAAACAAGTTGTCCTTTAACATGCCTGTAATTGATATATACAATACTTAGAGAACAGACATTGATAAAACAGGGGAAACACGCGCAGATCCAGGGCAGGTATAACTCAGGAGCTGCACTCACCTGTGTATTGTTACAAATATTCAAACAAAGTAGAAGCTCATTTGGATCAAGAACCAAAGTGGTACATTCACATCAAGTCAATTTCCCGGTCAGACTGACCTATATAGGCATTATGCAAAAGGACACTGCTTAGGAAACGTATTAATAAATTGATTGATATAAAAAATAATATCAAAACAAAACAAAAGCATTCTCTCACCTAGAAAAGGGAAGAGAGAAATACCCCAAACATCCTAGATCTGGAACAGCGCCCTTCCTGGAGCTAATGAAGACTCCTCACCAGGGGGGCCAAGCTAGGGTGATGATGGGTAAATTCCAGAGTTCAAAAAGTTTCTATGAATGTAGGTAATCCTATGATGTAGGTGATCCACCTGTATATGCAGAACGCATAACGATACTAGTTATTGCAACAATAGATCTAGTGAATAATCTTACCCATAGAAAGCAAGATAAATGACCTCTTCCAGTTCAGATCCAAACATAAGCTCCAAAGGAGATCCCAAAATGGCGGACGCCATGTGGGCTTTAAATACCCCCCTCCTCGAGGCGCCGAAACGTGGCGTGTGACGTCACGCCGTTCCGACGCATTACGGACACACAGAAGGAGGGACCAAAATGCGAGGACTAACTGGCCAAGGGACAGGAAGTGAGGTCACTTCCTGTATGATCCTGCTAAGGAGCAGATGACCTTCCATGCGGACACCAGAAAACCAGGAAGTCCAACACATGCACAGATGTAAAAAGCAAAGTTCACACAGGTGTCCATGGTGGCCACGCAATATGGGTCCATCTAATTGGGCAGACACCGGGCCGGTATACAAAAAACAAACCGGTCCAGTGGACACCCTTGGGCGTCCATACAGGAAAAATGTGTAGGCACCGGGAAAGGAGAAAAAAGGGAGCGCGCCCGCCCCAAGGAGGGAAAAGCCCATCCACCAAAGTGATGATGAAATACAAAGCCACCTGGATGAACCACATTACCCACTCACATATCGGCAAGGGAACACATACATATCAAGTCAGGACACAAAAGTCTAAACAGTGCAAATTAATTACACTCCATTACATTACAACAATATATATCATAAATGACAAATATTCACATACTAAATACATTAGATACATAAACCTCTCGTGTATAAGAGGTAATGAATGGCATAAATGGTCCGGAGCATCTCCCAAGTGACGTGCTCCACCGTCAGCCACGAGGAAAACACCACCAACTATTAAAGATGGTAAGAACGGAGAGGGGGAGAGGGCACACCTGCCAGAGACAGGAAAGGAATGATAAGGGGTCACGACGGAGTATAGAATGTGAGACAGAGATAGAATAGAGCGGAATGGGGCAAAACCACTGAGATGCTGGGTCTCAGGGCAGGGTACATATGGTGTCTCACAAGAATGGTTTGAAACTGATTCCTTCATCCAAACCCGGAAACCGGGTTGCTTGTAGCAGATATATCCATCTGCTTTCAAGCTGAAGGAGTTTCTTATCAATCTGTCCTACTCACTCATGTTGTGGAATGTGTTCCAAGCTAAAGAATCCAATAAATTTGAGATTAAAGTTATGGTATAAGCCGACATGGCGGCTAATTGGCGTTTCCATCCTGTGTTTTGCAATTAAAGAGCCATGGTCTCTAATCCTGCAAAACAGAGGACGCTTTGTTTTGCCTATATAGAAGGCTTCACAGAGACACTTCATTATATAGACCGCCCCTATTGACTGACAGTTTGTTCTATGTTTAGGTGTCCAAATGGTGTAATTTGGGAGGGCCACAGTTTTGCCTGTCAAAATAAAGACACAAAACTGCACTTCCCACAAGGGTATGTACCTGGTACTTGTGCTTTGATTGTGCTTCTATTTGTATGTTGACATGACACCAAGGTGTCCCTTAATGACCTAGACCTCTTATAGGTTATTTCTGGATACGATTTTATGAATCTCGATATCCTCTGATCTGCAGTAAGCAGATACCAGAACTTATTATAGATCGTGCGAATCTTGGCGTGCTGTCGATTAAACTTAGTTACAACTCTCGTGGATACATTTGACTTGGTTTGTCTAGTTTTATAAATAAGAAAAAATATATATATAGTCGCGCTAACTTATGACTGAACATAAGCCCACCACTGAATAATTGAAAAAAATCCAAATACCAACAGTGATAAATCATATAAATACTCAATGAAGAACCATGAAAAATCTGTAAATTATAAATAATAATAAGGTGAGTGAACCATGATTAAGCAGTTAATAAGATGATAGTCCACAACTGCTATATGAAACTCTCAAGGTTCACGTCTAAAAGTCCATAATAAACAAAACACCCGTGAGTAAGTGTCCAAAAAAGCCAACGACAGAAATCTTCTTATAATCCGTGACTTTCACCACCACCAGTAAGAATTCCTGCTTACCAAAAAGGGATGGTCCCCTAGGACAGAGGACCTAAAACAGCCTCAAATGATACTCAGTGGAACCTCCAGATTTCAGCAGATGATGAACTTCAATGGTTTAGTAGCCCGACAGCTCATACTGCCTCATGCGAATGTTCAACATCAACATGAAAAGAAGGAAGGACACCGAATAGTGTAAAATCCTTGGTGTACATTTATTAAAGGAATAATGGAATCATAAATAATAATAAGGTGAGTGAACCATGATACGAGACGACGTGAATTTTCACGAAACGCGTAGGGCAGGATACGAGCTTTGTGCTGACGTCACCCTCCACTGCTCGGCTTCCACGGACGTATTTGTGTGCCAGCGCCTCTGACCGGTCGGCGCTGACGCACTTTAAGGCTGTCTTTTTAACTGCTTTTGTGAGTATGATTCCATTATTCCTTTAATAAATGTACACCAAGGATTTTACACTATTCGGTGTCCTTCCTTCTTTTCATGTTGATGTTGAACATTCGCATGAGGCTGTATGAGCTGTCGGGCTACTAAACCATTGAAGTTCATCATCTGCTGAAATCCGGAGGTTCCACTGAGTATCATTTGAGGCTGTTTTAGGTCCTCTGTCATAGGGGACCATCCCTTTTTGGTAAGCAGGAATTCTTACTGGTGGTGGTGAAAGTCACGGATTATAAGAAGATTTCTGTTGTTGGCTTTTTTGGACACTTACTCACGGGTGTTTTGTTTATTATGGACTTTTAGACGTGAACCTTGAGAGTTTCATATAGCAGTTGTGGACTATCATCTTATTAACTGTTTAATCATGGTTCACTCACCTTATTATTATTTATAATTTACAGATTTTTCATGGTTCTTCATTGAGTATTTATATGATTTATCACTGTTGGTATTTGGATTTTTTTCAATTATTCAGTGGTGGGCTTATGTTCAGTCATAAGTTAGCGCGACTATATATATATTTTTTCTTATTTACATGCACTGATGATTGTTTTCAGAATAGTTGCTGCTTTCCTTTATTTCCCTTTTTTCTAGTTAAATTTAATTATTTACCAGATTTTACACTATAGCGCAGTTTCTTTATATTTTTTTCCTAGTTTTATAAATAAGTGATTGTCTATTGAGATTTTTCACTCTATTGAAGGCTTTCTTCAAACTAGTCTTACTGTATCCTCTATCTAGAAGGCGTTTACTCAAAGAGTTGGCCTCTCTTTGGAAATCCACTTCTTGAGTGCAATTGCGCTTCACCCTTAGGAATTGGCTGTATGGAATACTTTTCTTCAGTTGCTCAGGGTGCGAACTGCTTGCATGTAGCAAGCTGTTCCCAGCCGAGGGTTTCCTAAAGAGGGTGGAACACAGTTCCCCTTTCTCATCAATGAAAATTTCCCCATCCAAAAATGTGATTCTCATTAAATCAAAAGTATAGGTGAACTTTAAATTGTAAGTGTTTACTTGTAACTGTTCCAGAAAACAAATCAAATCTTCTCTCGGTCCCGCCCACACCATAAAAACATCGTCAACATATCGATGCCAGGATAAGATCCGGCCAATATCGGTTAGTTTAGATTCATCTGCAAAGAGGTCTCGTCCCCCCCCCCCCCCCAGATACAGGTTTGCATATGAGAGGGCACATTTAGCCACCATAGCAACCCCCTGTATCTGGAGGTAGTGGGAACCTTTAAAGACAAAAATGTTGTGTGTCAAAATGAAGTTTAGTAGAGTCTGTATCCCGCTCGCCAAGGAACTCCCGTACAATTTTGACACCCCGGGAATGGGGTATCGAGTTGTACAGTGCCTCAATGTCGATGGCTACAAGCCATGCTCCAGGAGGTATTTGTAATCCGTCAATGATCTTAAGTAGCTCAATAGTATCTTTCACATAGGAAAAAAGACACTTCACGTGTGGGTACAAGTATTCATCAACTAACTGACTAGCTCGTTCAGTTAGAGATCCACACCCAGAGATTGTAGGTCGTTCGGGAGGATTTATTAGACTCTTATGCACTTTCGGAAGTGCATAGAAAGTAGGAGTAGTGAAATTTTCCATGTCAAAATATTTAAAGGTGTTGAAGTCAATAGTCCCCTTGTGTTGAGCTCTGATGATAATATCCCTGTACTTCCTCATATAGTAATGGATGTGTGACACCGGAACAGGGCGATACCACTCGGAGTTCCGAATGATATTGTAGCACATGCTCTCATACTGTCCCACATCCATCACTACTAAATTACCACCTTTATCAGAAGGTTTGATTACTATGGACTCATCATTAGACATGAGAGTTTTTATTGCTTTCTTGAGATGTAAAGGTAAATTACACTGTGGCCCTGTTACCAATTGCCTGCCTCTATCTCCTTGGTGACCTGAATCACAAATGCCCAGATATTCGAGTTACCCTGCAGTATCAGAAAAGATCTGGACCAGGGTTTGTACGATTTGGGTGTACCGAAGGCAACCACGGAGGAGGAGGGAGGGAGCTGGGAAGAGCCAATGGGAAATGTTTGACACACGCCCATACTCATAGATGGATTAAATATCCAACCTTCCTCCTCCAGGTTGCTCTCATCCCACAAGTCCATCAGGTCCTACAAGGCTCTCAAATCCTCAAAGGTGACAGATTCCATGATTGGATGAAGTTGATCCTTCTCCTGAGTGACATGGGTTTCCTTGTCATATAGTACCTTATACATAAGCCTTCGGGCAAATAAATGCAAATCCTTGATTAATTCAAACTTGTCAGCATTCTAATCAGGACAAAACGTAAGTCCTAATTTCAATACTTCAAGTTCATCTTCCGACAGAGGGTAGGAAGATATATTGACAATGTCAAGTGTTTCCCGACTCGCACTAAGCGTGGAGCCGGGAGACACTATTTTAAAGGCTGGTTAGATCTACGTGCTGGGGTAGGTGTAACTAAAGTTGTACGTTTGGTGTCACTTGAATTAGATGCAAATATAGGAGCTGTGCGTAGGTCCATAGATGGACCTGCCGTAGCTCCACAAGGTTCAATTGATTGTTGGGACAACGGGCCCGCTGGTATAGAGACCGCATTGATGTTTAACGTTGGTGTGGTCAACGTCATCAAGGAATGATTTAACATACTTCCCACAGAGGGAGTATTAGGTGCAGTCGAATTCTGTGATCGTTGTGATCGTAATTTATTTTCTTTATTACTTGCCTTGGCAGATCTCAAGAGGCCCTGTGAACTTGTTTCACTCTTTGGTTTTCTTTTTCTTGTTGCCCCACTAGGATCATTAAATCTAGGAACAATTGGCACATAGGATGTTGATGACATGGATGACGAATCCAAGTCCCCTATGTCCAAAATAATGACCGGTGGTGCCTGATTTTGTGGACCCCTCCGTCGGGAAAAAGTCCCTTGGGGTGTCCATTTGTATGCTTGATCATAGTCATATGCTTTTTTGTCCCTAAAGTATTTACTTTCCTTAGTTTTAATCAAACTGGTGGCATATTTGGTAAGAAGCTCTTTCAATGCTTTATCCTTATCTAGAAAAGATTTGTGTGTTACTAGGTTAAGGTGTTCTTCCTGCCATTTTAAGATCTCAGTGTCCAATAATTCTATATCTATCTTATATTGGTCACTGAGAATCTGCATCATCTGTAAGGAGCATCCTTGTAAGTTAGCTTCCCAAGCTTTTTTAACACTAGCTTCTACCTTTCTAATATTTGGAAAAATTTGGATGCGCAAACTCCAAGGCACAATTGAGTTTGTAATATATCTATCAAAAAATTATTTATGCCAAAATAAACGTGTTTTCCTCTCCACTAAACTTTGAAGGCCTAAAAAATATATGTCTACATCTGCTTCAGTAATGTCACCTTTGGAACGTACCTGTCTCACCTCCGTCACAAAACCCTCCCATGCCTCACCACAGTATCCAGCCATGATGCCCGACACTCACCTCCCTCCGTTCAATATAGAATAATGGTCAAACATCGCGACCGAACCGCGAAAACACACTCAAGTGCCACTCCAGACCATGTGCCATGAAAAAAGTAATAATTACAAAAAGAAAAAAGAAAAACATTAATAAACACAACACTTTAAATTGAATCAGTGTGTACAGAGTACACGTACAACAATAAGTATCAATAGATAATTCACTAAATCTCTTTAATGCTGATAACTGATCACAAGAGGGTATTGTGGGTGTGTTGTCCACCCGGAGTCTAATAGTCAAAAAAGGTGGGAAGAAATCAGCATATAATTAAACATACAAAAAGGCACCATCATCCCTGAAATAATAAATTAATAATTGAACAGGAAATGGGATTTTTAAGGTGCTAGAGTATAGACAGACACAACAAAGTTGTATATAAAAAGTAGAAAGATATTTATTATATACAATAATTAAAAAACTGACAAATACATATCATAAAACCGTCACAGGTATACACCTACTACCTAGTGCATGACAGTAACAGAATGTATTTCAGTTGAGTGTAACGTCCATTTGGTCAACAGTTTCGCCTGTAAGGCTTAGTCAGGACTGGACGCAGATAAAGATCTCTTTAATTAATTTTGTATACAAGTTCCAACTTAAGGTGTAAAAGAAAAGAAAAACAAATGACAACATAAAATATTACAAATGAAACTTTACAACATAGCCTGACTAGACACACATATCTATCTCCCTACTGGATGCAGGCAAGCAAGGGTTCATTCACACAGGGGCTCAATCAATTATTCCATACCTCAATGAAGCATGTGAATTTGCAATGGTGGAAACAAATCCCTCCAAGCACGCACGCAACCTCCCCGGTTCGGCTCTACCCCAGGTGGCCACACTTCCCGTAAGGAGGGGAAAAGTAGACTAGTATACTAAACAAGTTGTCCTTTAACATGCCTGTAATTGATATATACAATAGTTAAAGAACAGACATTGATAAAACAGGGGAAACACGCGCAGATCCAGGGCAGGCATAACTCAGGAGCTGCACTCACCTGTGTATTGTTACAAATATTCAAACAAAGTAGGAGCTCATTTGGATCAAGAACCGAAGTGGTACATTCACATCAAGTCAATTTCACGGTCAGACTGACCTATATAGGCATTATGCAAAAGGACACTGCTTAGGAAACTTATTAATAAATTGATTGATCTAAAAAATATCAAAACAAAACAAAAGCATTCTCTCACCTAGGAAAGGGAAGAGAGAAATACCCCAAACATCCTAGATCTGGAACAGCGCCCTTCCTGGAGCTAATGAAGACTCCTCACCAGGGGGGCCAAGCTAGGGTGATGATGGGTAAATTCCAGAGTTCAAAAAGTTTCTATGAATGTAGGTGATCCACCTGTATATGCAGAGCGCATAAAGATACTAGTTATTGCAACAATAGATCTAGTGAATAATCTTACCCATAGAAAGCAAGATAAATTACCTCTTCCAGTTCAGATCCTAACATGAGCTCCAAAAGAGATCCCAAAATGGCGGACGCCATGTGGGCTTTAAATACCCCCCTCCTCGAGGCACCGGAACGTGGCGTGTGACGTCACGCCGTTCCGACGCATCACGGACACACAGAAGGAGGGACCAAAATGCATGGACTAACTGGCCAAGGGACAGGAAGTGAGATCACTTCCTGTATGATCCTGCTAAGGCGCAGATGACTTTCCATGCGGACACCAGAAAAACCAGGAAGTTTAACACATGCACAGATGTAAAAAGCAAAGTTCACACAGATGTGCATGGTGGCCACGCAATATGGGTCCATCTAATTGGACAGACACCGGGCCAGTATACAAAAAACAAACCGGTCCAGTGGACACCCTTGGGCGTCCACCGGTAGTGGTGCTGGTGCCACAACACTGTAAGTCCTCACAGTTACTCTTGGTGGGCGCTGGAACAGGTCCTGCTGTGAAATTTTATATCAAGAATTGTAATTACATGCACCTGTTGAACAGGGGCAGAAAAATTGGGCCTTTGGTGGTGGTGTTGCCACAACACTGTAAGCCCTCACAGTTACTCTTGGTGGGCGCAGGGATGGGCCCTGCTGTAAAAAATAAGATCAAGAATTGTAATTACATGCCCCTGTTTAACAGGGGCAGAAAAATTGTGCCTTAGGCACTGGTGCCACAACACTGCAACCCCTCACAGAAACTCTAGTTGGAGCGCAGGAATGAGCCTTGCTGCAAAGTATTGCATCAAAAATTGTAATTACACGCCCCTGTTAAACAGGGGCAGAAAAATTGGGCCTTAGGCACTGGTGCTGGTTCCACAACACTGTAACCCCTCACAGAAACTGTATTTGGACCACAGGAATGAGCCCTGCTGCAAAGTATTGCATCAAAAATTGTAATTACACGCCCCTGTTAGACAGTGGCAGAAAAATTGGGCCTTGGGCACTGGTGCTGGTGCCACAACACTGCAACCCCTCACAGACACTCTAGTTGGAGCGCAGGAATGATCCCTGCTGCAAAGTATTGCAGCAAAAATTGTAATTACACGCCCCTGTTAAACAGGGGCAGAAAAATTGGGCCTTAGCCACTGGTGGCGGTAGCCAGAACCAAAAATGTTCTTACAAGCTATCAGCATGATCATTGAGGAGGAAGAGGATAGTCACTCAGCATAACAGGATAGTCACTTAGCATCAGCATAGGCAGTCTTGAAGGGATCTGACATTTCAAAGAAAATTATTCTGTTACATCAGCATCAGGTGCTTGGTAGCTGGTGATGATCCAAGACTGATTCATTTTTATGAAGGTCAGTCGATCGACCGAGTCGGTTGACAGGCGCACCCTGTGATCAGGTACAAAGCCTCCAACAGCACTGAATGTGCGTTCCGAAAAAAACACTGGATGCAGGACAGGCCAGTAGCTCAATTGCATACTGTGGAAGCTCTAGCCAGTCATCCATCCTCAAGACCCAGTAACCAAGATGATTTTCGGTGGGAAAGGTGTCCAAGTCTGATTTTGCCCCTAGGCATTCCTGCACCATGTAAAACAGACGCTGGCGATGGTTGCTGAAACCGGTCATACCTTGGGGCTGCGGACTAAAAAATTGTCTGAACGCATCGGTCAGATGGCCACCTTCTCCACCGCTCCTTCTGTGACTGCGCGAAGCCTCTGCAACACGTTGTCCAGGACCAGGAATTTGTAACCTCCCAGGCTCTAGGAACGCGTTGCACAAACCTTTCTGAAAGGCCCCCCGAAGATGTTTCATCCTCTGCGACGGCAAGAAAAGGTCCGCAACCTTACCCTTGTAACGTGGATCAAGGAAGGTTGCCATCCAGTAATGATCCCTCTCCTTGATACCACGAATACGAGGATGCTTCTGCAGGCTTTGCAGAATCAGGGAGGCCATGCAGCGTAGGTTTGCTGAGGCATTCGGTCTGGAGTCCTCTGGGTCACTAAGGACGACATGATCCGCAGCCACCTCCTCCCAGCCACGTACAAGTGCATGGGTTTCTTGGGACTGTAATTGATCCCTTGAAGACTGCTGCTGATGTGGAGTGCTAGGCTCCACCTCCATGCTGACACAATCCTCCTCCTCCACCTCGTCCTCTTCCTGTGTGATAGGCGGGCCAGCAGGAACACTGTCTGGATAAAGGGGGCCTTGAGAGGTAAGGAAGTCCTTCTCTTCCTCCCTCTGTTCTGCCTCAAGTGCCCTGTCCATTATTCCACGCAGCGTGTGCTCCAACAGGTGGACAAGAGGGACAGTGTCACTGATGCATGCACTGTCACTGCTCACCATCCTCGTGGCCTCCTCAAATGGTGGCAGGACAGTGCATGCATCCCTGATCATGACCCACTGGTGTGGCAAAAAAAGCCCAAGCTCCCCTGACCCTGTCCTCGTGCCATATTGGCACAGATACTCATTGATGGCCCTCTGCAGCATGGACAATGTTGAGTTCCACCTGGTGGGCATGTCACAGATTAGGCGGTTCTTGGGCAGGTTGCATTCCTTTTGGAGGTCAGACAGCCAAGCACTGGCATTATATGACTGGCGGAAATGCACACAGAGTTTCCTGGCCTGCCTCAGGACATCCTGTAAGCCTGGGTTCCTGCCCAAGAACCGATGCACCACCAAGTTAAGGACGTGAGCCAAACAGTGCACATTGGTCAGTTGTCCCTGTCGGAGGGCGGAGAGGAGGTTGGTGCCATTGTTGCAAACCACCATTCCTGGCTTAAGCTGGTGTGGCGTCAACCACCTCTGAGCCTGCCCCTGCAGAGCTGACAGAATCTCTGCCCCAGTGTGGCTCCTGTCCCCAAAGCACACCAGCTCAAGCACCGCATGGCATATATTTGCCTGCGTACTTGTGTAGCCCCTTGAACGCCTACGGAGCACCGCTGGTTCAGAGGACAAATCAGCAGAGGAAAAGGCCATGGAGGAAGAAGAGGAGGGGGGGGAGAGGTGTGTCAGAATCACCACTAGTAGCATTTTGGAGGCGTGGTGGCAGAACAACCTCCAACACTACTGCACCCTGTCCTGCATCCTTCCCAGCTGCCAGCAGAGTCACCCAATGCAACGTGAAAGATAGGTAACGTCCCTGTCCATGCCTGCTGGACCATGAGTCAGCGGTAATATGTACCTTACCACTGACCACCCTGTCCAGCGAGGCCAAGACATTGCCTTCCACATGCCGGTAGAGAGACGGAATCGCCTTCCGTGAAAAAAAGTGGCGTTTGGGAACCTGCCACTGAGGAACCACACATTCCACAAACTCACGGAAGGGGGCAGAGTCTACCAACTGAAAAGGCAGCAGTTGAAGTGCTAGCAATTTAGCCAAGCTAGCATTTAACCGCTAAGCATGTGGATGGCTGGGAGTGAACTTCTTTTGGCGGTGCAGCAGCTGGGGCAGGGAAATTTACCTGGTACAATCTGACGTTGGTGTACCGATAGCAGATTGCCCGCAAGTAATTGGCAGTGACACGCCTAATTCTACACCTTCATTCCTCTCAGTGCAGGGTTCTGAGAGGACTGAAGGTATAGTGGGGTTGGAGATCCCAGCTGATGAGGAGCAAGGAGAGGTCGGCTTTGTTCTTTGGTGTGGGTCTTTTCTGTACGCTTGCCAACGGACTGCATGGCAGGTCGTCATATGTCAAGCATGTGGTGCCCAAGCAGCTGCTGTTTTGGCCACGCGAGATACGCTTCAGACATATGTTGCAAATAGCAAAGGTGTGATCTGCTGCACACGTCTCAAAAAAGGCCCACACCAAAGAACTTTTGGAATAACGCGCAGAGACAGCAGCGCCCTGTACATGCGGAGCTCTGCAGTGTGATGCAGTCGGTGTGCTGCCCTTAAGCTGGCCCCTGGAGGGCATCCTGCCTCATTGGAGATGTGCCTCCTCCTCTCTCCTATCAGGCACTCACGTATAGATCAGTGACCTCATCATGCCCTCCCCCCTCATCACTGGCGCAAACCTGGTAGTATGCTGCAGCTGGGGGAACATGACTACCAGTTTGCTGTCCTCTCTCTGGACTCACATTACTGCCTTCCTCAAGCTGGGTACCATCATTGGAGCCTTCAAAACGCTGCGCATCCTCCTGCAGCATGTACCCAACACTGTGGTGAAACAGTTCGGGGGACTCCTCAAGAAGACAAGTGGGGCTAGGTAAGGAGTGACTGATGCCATTGAGAGGCCGCTTTGGCTGACAAAGTACCCTGAGGCTGGGTGAGAGAGGATGAGGAGGATGAGGACGGCTTGGTCATCCACTCTACCAACTCTTCAGCATGTTGCGGCTCAACACGGGCATCTGCCGAAAAAAAGGACAAACGTGCCCCACAGCCACGTGCTGATGAGGATGCACCGTGTCCACGACCAGCACATTTGCCTCTAGACACAGAGCCTGTTTGCCCTCTTTTATTGGCCTGTGTGTGTCTGCCTCTCCTTGTTGGCCTTCCAGACATACTTTATTTGATGTTTTGAAATAGGTAGGTACATAAGGAATTGTCTGCAGTCAGCTTTAGCTGAACACTGTGGCCAGTATACAGTACACTGACTGAAAATATTGCAGCTGCCTGCCTGTGGTATTATTAGGAAGAGAACACCAGCAATTGTCTGCAGTTAGCTTTAGTTGCACACTGTGCACAGGATACAGTATACTGACTGAAAATACTGCAGCTGCCTGCCTGTGGTATTATTAGGAAGATAACACCAACAATTGTCTGCAGTTAGCTTTAGTTGCACACTGTGCACAGAATACAGTACATTGACTGAAAATACTGCAGCTGCCTGCCTGCCTGGGGTATTATTAGGAAGAGAACACCAGCAATTGTCTGCAGTTAGCTTTAGTTGCACACTGTGCACAGGATACAGTACACTGACTGAAAATACTGCAGCTGCCTGCCTGTGGTATTTCTAGGAAGAGAACACCAGCAATTGTCTGCAGTTAGCTTTAGTTGCACACTGTGCACAGGATAAAGTACACTGACTGAAAATACCGCAGCTGCCTGCCTGACTGTGGTATTATTAGGAAGAGAACACCAGCAATTGTCTGCAGTTAGCTTTAGTTGAACACTGTGCACAGGATAAAGTACACTGACTGAAAATACTGCAGCTGCCTGCCTGACAGTATATTAGGAAGAGAACACCAGGAATTGTCTGCAGTTAGCTTTAGTTGCACACTGTACACAGGATACAGTACACTGACTGAAAATACTGCAGCTACCACAATCAACTGCCTGCCTGTCAGTATATTAGGAAGAGAATACCAGGAACGGATCTAGCTAAACTGAATACAGTGTATGTATATATATATATATATATATATATATTTATATATATATATATATATATATATATATATATATATATATATATATACAACTCTTAGGATGCATATATATATAATAAATACACTGACCAAAGCTAACTCAATCGCCTGCCTGCTCTATCTAACTTAAATGAAATGACACTCTGACTCTCTATCTATCTCTCTTCGCCGCCGCAACACACTACACAAGGCCGACACGCAGGCGGCCTTATATAGTGTGGGGTGTGTACCTACTCCCCTGAGCCATGATTGGCCAAAGGCACCCTTCCTTTGGCCAATTATGGCTCTCTGTGCTGACGGTGCTGTGATTGGCCAAAGCATGCGGGTCATAGTGCATGCTTGGCCAATCATCAGCCAGAAATGCACTGCGATGCCGCAGTGAATTATGGGCAGTGACGCGTCACTCGAATTTGGCACGAACGGCCCATAATGTTCGAAATTTGGCGAACGGCCGAACAGCCAATGTTCGAGTCGAACATGGGTTTGACTCGAACACGATGCTCATCCCTATTAGTGACATCACTTTTGCTGACATTATTAAATTCTTCCTGTACCCCTAAAGTCCTGGTGCATTCCCCAGGTTAGGAACCACTGCACTAAGACCACGCATCTGCGCTGCAGAATGGTGCAACATATTTCTATGTATTGTGTTTCCAAAAAAGCTACAGGTGTTGTTTTAGCCACACTGGGGATATAATGGCACTCCATTTCAAATGAACCACACGTTACCACACCAGACCAGGTGAACCCAGTGTGATGATCAAGGAAAGTGGCATTGTGCCTGTATGTTTCTGAGCACCTTTATTTACCTAGTACTTGTTAAATAAGCCGCTTATGTATGGTATGTTAAATTACTTTTACAAAGAACCTAAAAGAGACATAAAATGCTATGTGACAAGGGGTGGAAGTTCACCAAGAAACAATTTCCACAATCATTGAATTGTGTTAAATTAAGAAAATATTAAACCATTTTCTTGAATGCTTATTGAAAGCAGGAAATTAAAAGTAAAACTCTATATTTAAGCAATCTGTATGGGTTGTCCCAGAGGCTTAGCACTTTTACTAAAAAGGGCAACAAGTTAACTGCTATAATGTTCTGACAGTAAATGTGATGAAACAAGAGATTTACTCGCACACGCTGGAGTGGATGCATCCTTCCATTTGGTATCTGAGCACGATTTACACTGTGATTAGGACTGTGAAGCTTCAGTTGGGATATTACGGCTTATGTTTTTCCTATTAGTTTCCAAATGACCTTGGAGCACCAGCATTACATCTGATTTTGATGAAATTTTAGACGATGCTGTTTGCAGTCTACTAATGGAACGCATGAACCTTCCCATGACTCCGTGCAATTATGAAGGCCGCACAGCATTGCGAGTAATGTAAACATATTTACCAAACGTGAAATTGATCTTGTGAGTTTCCCTGCGCACTGCGCAGTCAAACACGTCAGATTAGGAACATGGGTGGTAATACACGCGCCAGAATCTTGCTTCTCTCTGCACCTGGTATTGTTACTGCAGCCCAGTAACATTCCGCAGGAAGCTGGCTTCCAATTGGTTGGCCATATTCTAAAAGACGTAGGTCAGACTGTGGTTTGTTCAGTGATACTAAACAATAGCTAAACAATGGATGCGCCACATGTCTGTCTGAACAGCTTTTAGCCATTTGTTGCAAGGATCAGACCCCCCTTAATTGCTTTTCCTTTTAATCAGATTTGAGAGTCGTCACCTTCCCTGAGGCTGATTCTAAGCATTTGCTTTGGTCACCAAACAAAGTACTAGCGACCCTAGCAGTGCTTCAATTGTAATCTGAATTTTCATTTTAGTTTTCAAATTTAAGTACGGACTGTAAGAATAACAGAACAGAATGCAAAGCCTATTTAATAGAACAATGTGAAATGCTATAAAAATCTAACTGCAGCTACAAACAGCAGCCAATCAGCATTCACCTTTTAGGAACCTTTTATACTTAACAAATTTGGGAAGCCTACCTGAGCTTTCATAAGGCCATTCTAATCTATTGGTGAATTGGTCAAACACACAAATAGCAAATGTTTTTTTTTTCTATGCATGGACAGAAATGATATTAGAAAGGGTTACATGTTAAAGTAGAACTATAGGCAACAGTTTTTTTTCCATTTTGGATATAGTAAGGGAGGGGTTATAACCCCTGCCAGTTTATTTTTTGCCATCTGTGTCCCATTGGGGAGATTTCCTTTCACTTCCTGTCCCATAGCCAAAACAGGAATTGAGAATAAACCCCTGCAAATTAAGGTAATTTTTTGGGAACCCCCAGGTCACCAGAACTAGTGTGACCATTGGAACATTTCCCCTCTATTACTTTTCTGGGAAGAACCCAAAATTTGGGATTTTCTTTTACTGTTACTTTCACTTTTAATGATAATGGCAAACAAAACAAAAATAGAGGGGGAATCTCCCTAACGGGGGCACAGACAGCACTAAAAACTGACAGGTGCTCTACTCCATAACTAAGAAAAAAGTTTTGCCTTTAGTTGTACTTTAACTTCAGATGTGACCATTGTACAATATACTGTAAATTTTAAAAACGGCCTATTCATTATGGAGTTTTGCTCTACTGTGCATATGGACCCATTACAGATTAGGCCTACACTAATTAATTTGGTATCCATTTTTACTACTAAATGGAATCTTTATGGCAAGTCTGTACTGCAAGATATTGTGAGCAAAGGTTATTAAGGCATTATTCAGTTTGACATCAAAGCAGAGCATCCACTGAATGGTTAGTTATGCTTACTCATGCACATTGAAAAAAGAAAATGCATGCCAGCCAGTAGGGATGAGCCCGATGTTTGAGTCAAACTTAAGTTCGACTCGAAAATCAAGTGTTCGCCCATTCGCCAAATACCCAACATTATGGGGCGTTCGCGAGAAATTTAAGCACCCAGAGAATGCCCCATAATGAACAGCGAGACCGTCAATGCACTACGAGATTGCAGTGCATTGACGGCTGCTGATTGGCCAAAGCATGCACCCTACCTGCATGCTTTGGCCAATCACAGCGTGCTCTGTTGTAAGAGCCATGATTGGCCAAAGGCAGGTTGCCTTTGGCAAATCATAGCTCAGGGGGCTGAGTCTACGCTCCACACTATGTAAGGCTGCTTGCACAGCAGCTGTACATAGCTTTATGAATGAGAGCAGCAAAATGACATTTGTAAAGGAAAAAATTTCATTTAAAACTGCCCGCGGCTGTAATGCATTGCCGGATCCCGGCAATATACATACAAATCATAAAAAAAAACAGCATGGGTCCCCCCCCAATCCATTACCAGGCCCTTTGGGTCCGGTATGAATATTAAGGGGAATCCTGCACTGAAATGAAAAAAAAAATTGCATGCCCCCCCCAAAATCCATACCAGGCCCTTCAGGTCTGGTATAGATTTTAAGGGGAGCCCCACGCCAATTTTTTTTAACAAAATGGGGTGGGGGTCCCCCCAAAATCCATGCCAGGCCTTTTAGGTCTGGTATGGATTTTAAAGGGAACCCCACGTCAAAAAATAATTGGCGTGGGGGTCCCCCCAAAATCCATTCAAGACCCTTATCCGAGCACACAACCTGGCAGGCTGCAGGAAAAGGGGGGCGAGAGAGCGCTCCTGAACATGGGGAGGGTGTTTTGGGGTCCATGGGGACAAGGGCCTCTTCCCCACAACCCTTGCCCGGTGGTTGTGGGGGTCTGTGGGTGGGAGGCTTAGCGGAATCTGGAAGCCCCCTTTAACAAGGGGACCCCCAGATCCCACCCCCAATGTGAATGGGTATCAGGTACATTGTACCCCTACACATTCCCCCAAAAAAGTGTCAAAATTGTAAAAATGACACATGAGACAGTTTGGGACAAGTCCTTTATTTAAAAAAAAAGTGTCCCGCAATGTAACTCCATCTTCGATGACAGCGCAGACGACCCGAGAAAAAAAAAAAGAAAAATGGTGGGAGGCTTTTTGCAATGACAGCTATTATATAGCTGAGGGTGGGGCCACCCGGTGACATAAACGGGTATCCCCACAGCCCTCTGACGTTACGTGATGTCACATGACGTCAGAAGGTGGTGGGGGTCACCCGTTTACATCACCGGGTGTCCCCGCCCTCAGCTATATAACAGCGGCCTGCCAGGTTGTATGCTCAGATAAGGGTCTGGTATGGATTTTGAGGGGGACACTTACGCCATTTTTTTTATTTTGGCACAGGGTTCCCATTAAAATCCATACCAGACCTGAAGGGTCTGGTATGGATTTTGGGGGGGACCCCTACTCCATTTTATTTACGTTTTGGCTCAGGGTTCCCCTTAATATCCATGCCAGACCTGGCGGGTATGGGGTGGATTTTGGGGGGACCCCTCACGCATTTTTTTTTATTTTGGTGCAGGGTTCCCCTTAATATTCATACCAGACCCAAAGGGCCTGGTAATGGACTGGGGGGGACCCATGACGTTTTTTTCAATGATTCTTATCTATATTGCCGGGATCCAACAATTCATTACATCTGCGAGCACTTTTAAATGAATTTTTTTCCTTTAGACATGTAATTTTGCTGTGGTACTGTTCTAAACACGGGAAAGATGCACTACTTTACATGCATACTAAGAACACCCCCCAGGCACAATATTTTAAGATATATTTTATTTTTATTGTTTCACTTTAAGCATTATTAAAATCACTGTTCCTGAAAAAACTGTGGTTTTTAAAACTTTTTTTGCATTGATACATGTCCCCTGGGGCAGGACCCGGGCCCCCCAAACACTTTTTATGGCAATAACATGCATATAAGCCTTTAAAATGAGCACTTTTGATTTTTCATGTTCGTGTCCCATAGACTTTGATGGTGTTCGCACAAATTTCTTGCCTGTTTGCAAAAACGAACCGGGGGGGAATGTTCGGCTCATCCCTACCAGCCAGTAAAATTATAGCCAACAAAATGTTAAATATTACAAGGAAACGTAAGCTTCCTACCTGCCATATCTGGTGAAGGGAAGAGTATTTTTTTGTGTATTATAGGAGGGGGAATATTATGCTGCAATCTATTTTTTTTCTGGGGCTTTTTTTTTTTTTAAGGAATGCACAGTTCTATGCCATCAGTTCTCCTACTGAATAACAAAACACACAGGGATTGATTTACTAAAACTGGAGAGTGCAAAATGTGGTGCAGCTGTGCATGGTAGCAAATCAGCTACTAATTTCAGCTTATTCAAATAGGCTTTAACAAAAAACCTGGAGGCTGATTGGTTTCAATGCACCTATTTTATTGGTGCTGCATTCAGCGATAATTATCAGTTGCTAAATTTATGTGAACATAATGCATCATGTTTTAAGAGTAGGTTTTAAGATCACAAGAAAATAAATTATTACAGTTACAAACAATAAAAATCTATGATCAAATTTTTTTATTTATTATTAAATTCTTTAGAAATAGATTTATTTCTTTGTATCTATATTATCTTAAAAAAATATATACATATTTATTACCGATAACAGCTAAAATCGATTTACACTGGGTACCTCTATAACTTTTCATTGCACATGTATAGATATATACCTATTAGATTGTAAGCTCTAACGAGCAGGACCCTCTGATTCCTCTGGTATTGAATTGTATTGTAACTGTACTGTCTTCTTTAATTTTGTAAAGCTCTGCATAAACTCTTGATGCTATATAAATTCTGTATAATAACAAAAATAATATATATAAGTAGTGCCTTATGCTTGAATGTCCTGCTTTCACTGTTAGTCTTGCTCAACTAGGGTAACATTTTCCCATCATTTTTTATTGCTATTATTAGCAACCTTAAAACCTCACAGTTCCAGCATGTCACATCTAATTCACATATAATACCCTAGCAGTCATAAAACCAGGGTCAAAAGTACCAACTTGGTTCTTGGGGGTTGGCTCTACAACACATCCTGCCCTACTCCTACTATTGGCTTACAGGGCTACCCATCACCGTGGTGAGCCAATAAAGAGTTAGTTGGTTGGGAGGAGGCAGAGCCAGCAATCCATGAAAATGATTGATACCTGAGTTGTGGGAGTGAAAAGTACTATACAGAATCAGATGTGAACAAGAAAAAGAACCTTGCACTATGAAATGATAATTAGATAAATGATGCAACAAAGCTGCTCCCCTGAAAAAGTGAAAAGTGCTGACTTTAACTGGTGAAATGTGTAAATGTAGGGGGCGCTATTGTTCTAATTAATTTTAACTAAAAACAAAAATAAAGTGCAAAGTGCTAATATGACATATGCATCACATAAAGGTAAAATAGTACAGTAATAAAATGGTTTTACGCTATCGTTCCCGTGTCTATCTGAACTACATGAGATTCCCAGCCATACCAGTATATCAGCAGGATTCCTGATTCATAATATACCGTGCTTACCGACCTGCTTTTTAATTAACCACTTGACAACTGGGCACTTAAACCCCCTTCCTAACCAGACGAATTTTCAGCTTTCGGTGCTCTCACATTTTGAATGACAATTACTCAGTAATACAACACTGTACCCATATGAAATTTTTGTACTTTTTTTCACACAAATAGAGATTTCTTTTGGTGGTATTTAATCACTGTTGGGTTTTTTATTTTTTGCGCTATAAGAGAAAAAAGACTGAAAATTTTGTAAAAAAATGAATTTTTCTTTGTTTCCGTTATAAAATTTTGCAAATTAGTATTTTTTCTTCATACATTTTGGCCAAAATTTATACTGCTACATATCTTTGGTAAAAATAAGTACAAATTGGTGGATATTTTTTGGTCTTTGTGAAAGTTATAGAGTCCACAAGCTATGGTGCCAATATCTGAAAATTGATCACACCTGAAGTACTGACGGCCTATCTCATTTCTTGAGACCCTAACATGCCAGAAAAGTACAAATACTCCCCAAATGACCCCTTTTTGGAAAGAAGACATTCCAAGGTATTTAGAAAGAGTCATTGTGAGTTTTTTGAAGTTGTCATTTTTTCCCACAATTCTTTGCAAAAATCAAGATTTTTTTTTCTTTTTTTTTTTTCAACAAAATTGTCATATTAGCAGGTTATTTCTCACACACAGCATATGCATACCACAAATTACACCCCAAAACACATTCTGCTATTCCTCCCGAGTATGGCGATACCACATGTGTGAGACTTTTACACAGCGTGGCCACATAGAGAGGCCCAACATGCAGGGAGCACCTTCAGGCGTTCTGGAGAACCCAGGCCAATTCTGACATTTCTCTCCTACATGTAAAAATCATCATTTATTTGCTATAAAATTACATAGAACCCCAAAACATTATATATGTTTTTTTAGCAAAGACCTTAAAGAATATAATGGTGGTCATTGCAACTTTTTATCTTGCACGGTATTTGCGCAGAAATTTTTCTAACGCGTTTTTTACGGAAAAAAAATGTTTTGTGCCTAAAAGAAAAAAAAACAGTAAAGTTAGCCCAATGTTTTTGCATAATGTGAAAGATGAAGTTACGCCGAGTAAATAGATACCTAACATGTCACCCTTCAAAATTGCACACGCTCGTGGAATGGCGCCAAACTTCGCTACTTAAAAATCCCCATAGGCAACGCTTTAAATATTTTTACTGGTTACATGTTTTGAGTTACAGAGGAGGTCTAGGGCCAAAATTATTGCTCTCGCTCTAACGTTCGCAACGATACCTCACATGTGTGGTTTGAACACCGTTTTCATATGTGGGCGGGGCTTACGTATGCGTTCACTTCTGCATGCGAGCTCGCGGGGGCAGGGGCGCTTAAAAAAATATATATATATTTTATTGTTCATTTTACTTTATTTATTTTAGTTTGACATGTTTTTCCGCCCCAAATTTTTTTTTGATCACTTTTATTCCTATTACAAGGAATGTAAACATCCCTTGTAATAGAAATATGGCATGACAGGTCCTCTTTACAGTGAGATATGGGGTCAATAAGACCCCACATCTCACCTCTAGGCTGGGAAGCCTGAAAAAAAAACAAAAAAAAAACAATCCTGGCTTTGATCGTAGCGGTGAGTCGGTAGAAGCACCGGAGGGCAGCGGGAGGGGGGCATCCCCTCTCACCTTCCGTAAGAGCGATCAAGCAGTGGAACAGCCGCTATGATTGTTCTTATGGTGTAGGGAATCGCCAGCTGAAAAAGCGAATATCTGAATGATGCCTGTAGCTGCTCCCATCATTCAGATATCTCCGCACAAAGTCAAGGACGTCATATGACGGCCGGCGGGCGGGAAGTGGTTATTGCAGAGTATTGCCAGGTATTGAGGAGTATTGCCGGGTATTGAGGAGTATTGCCGGGTATTGAGGAGTATTGCCGGGTATTGAGGAGTATTGCCGAGTATTGCAGGGTATTGTGGAGTATTGCAGGGTATTGTGGAGTATTGCAGGGTATTGTGGAGTATTGCTGGGTATTGTGGAGTATTGCTGGGTATTGTGGAGTATTGCCGGGTATTGTGGAGTATTGCCGGGTATTGTGGAGTATTGCCGGGTATTGTGGAGTATTGCCGGGTATTGTGGAGTATTGCCGGGTATTGTGGAGTATTGCTGGGTATTGTGGAGTATTGCTGGGTATTGTGGAGTATTGCTGGGTATTGTGGAGTATTGCTGGGTATTGTGGAGTATTGCCGTGTATTGTGGAGTATTGCGGAGTATGGCAGGGTATGGGCAGGGTATTGCACAGTATGGGCAGGGTATTGCACAGGGTATTGCAGAGTATGGGCAGAGTATGGGCAGGGTATTGCACAGGGTATTGCAGAGTATTGCACAGGGTATTGCAGAGTATTGCACAGGGTATTGCAGAGTATTGCACAGGGTGTATTGCAGAGTATTGGCAGGGTGTATTGCAGAGTATTGGCAGGGTGTATTGCAGAGTATTGCACAGGGTATTGCAGAGTATTGCACAGGGTGTATTGCAGAGTATTGCACAGGGTGTATTGCAGAGTATTGCACAGGGTATTGCAGAGTATTGCACAGGGTGTATTGCAGAGTATTGCACAGGGTGTATTGCAGAGTATTGGCAGAGTATTGCACAGGGATGGCTGAGCAGGGATGGATGGATGGCTGGATCTGTGACTGCAATTGTCACAGATCCAGCCCACAGCTGACATGGGGGAGGGAGCGGACATGATCCGCTCCCTCCCCTCTCCTCTCACACTGTACCGATCGGTACAGAGAGGGGAGGGAGGAACCGGCGTCATCAAATGACGCCGGTCTGTTTACAAGTGATCGCTCCGTCATTTGACGGAGCGATCACGTGGTAAACGGCCGCGATTAGCGGCCATCTACCGTGATCCGTGATGCGCCGGGTCTTCCGGACCCGGCGGTCACGGACATATCCTGGAGCGCGCCCCAGGGGGCGCGCGGGAGCAAGATTCTGTGAGGACGTCCCTGGGACATCCACTCAGGATAACTCGACCGCGCTGTGGACGTCTTTTGTACATGACGCGGTCGGGAAGTGGTTAAAGAGGTCATGATGGTCTGGTGAGTAGGCCTTTCACTCACTTCCTCCGGGAGATATATGTGAAGTTCTTCCATTGGTGAAGGTGCACAGATTGAAACTGAATTACAATCATTCTATGGACTTTTTTGGGATGAAACATTCAATCATTGTCTATTTTTTGCACTATATTATGCACTGATTAATATTATGCACTTTATTACTGTACTATTTTACCTTTATGTGATGCATATGTCAAATTAGCACTTTGCACTTTATTTTTGTTTTTAGTTAAAATTAATTAGAACAATAGCGCCCCCTACATTTACACATTTCACAGAATCAGAAGTAGCATGCATGACCTAGAGAAGTCTGCAAATCATTGTAAGCATGGATTTAAAAATAACTTGCAATTTTTCTTCACATCATTGGTGTAAGTATTATTTGAGCCTACAAAGTTACCAAGTTTATGAAGAGACACCACCACCTGCTGGTGACTTATGGTAAATCTGGAATTTTAAAATGACCCTAAAAAAACACAGGGTCACTTTTACAAAATAGCACATCTGTGAATGAAGTCTGAATAGACAGCGGAACCTCGGTTTAAGAGTAACTTAGTTTGAGAGCAATTTGATTTGTGAGCAATTAAAAAAAAAAAATTCTGACTCGGTTTGCAAGTGTTGACTCGCAAGACGAGCAGAATTCAAGCTAAATAGGCCTGCAGTACCACATTTGGCCTGAGGTACGGGGGCGCAGGAGCCGAGCAGAGCCGAACAGCGACGATCGCAGCCGATAGCCGCTGTTCGGCAATGCTCGGAAAGACACGTAAATACACGGAAATACTCAGTTTCCGTGCCTTTCCGATGTTTGCCGAAGTAAGCCGAAGTGTCCTCAGCCATTTCCGAGGCTCTCCGGCGCCCCCCACCTCTGGCCCCAGTCGGTATTGCATCCCATTGAAGTCAATGCGGAATGAATTATTTTCGTTTCCATTGACTTCAATGGGAAAACTCGCTTTGATATGCGAGTACTTTGGATTGCGAGAATACTCCTGGAACGGATTATGCTCGTAATCAGAGGTTCAACTGTACTTACTCCGTGTTGGTTCATTCAAAGGTCTCAATGCTGATGTGTAAGCATGACAGCCAAATAACTAGCATTTTCATATAATATTTATTTCTTGCTGAATAATGAGCCTATAGCAAGATGCATTTGAGTTTTTTTATTGTGTGAAATGCATTTCATGTTCCCAAGAAAGTAGTCATATGTAGCATGAGTTACTAAAGGTATAGTGTATGCAAGTTAGTGTTCAATTAGCTTAGTGAATGAGTTGTGTTCACATCTAATTATGTGCAAGCAAAAATACTTTTTATTTTCTTGAAAGTGATGTGATATTTAAAGTGAACACATATTCTTATTTACTAAGCTAAGTGAACATTCACATTGCTAACCTCTACATTTTAAGTAAATCAGCCCCAGTATCTTGCAATTGTAAGGGGTGTATATAAATGTAATATATTTACATATTAACATATATATATATATATATATATATATATATATATATATATATATATTTATATTTATATATTTATATATATATGTATATATATAAATATATATATACTATATATAGACACTTTTTTTTTGAATCTTTGTTGTAAGTTGTCGGATTTTGGTAGATTTGCAGGATCTAGAGATAATTTACAAAACGAGACTCTGGAAGCTCGCCTATATCCAATTACATATAGCATTAGACTTGTATATAAAAGAAAGCTGTGTACAACACACAACAGCAAACTTGTAAAAGTGTTTTTTTTATTTATTTTTTCAGAACAGATTTGGAGAGGCTCCTAGCATGGGTGGCCTATTAAGAGCATCACAAAAATTAGGCAGGCTTTTCGGAAAATAGCTCTGTGCGCTCAGTGAGGTTTTGCAAATGATGCCAAACTCTGTAGGTTCTTAATGATGTCAGTCCTGTGTAGCCAGACATGGAATTATATTAGAAAGCAGATCACTGCGGTTTATGTAATCTATGAAAGGACGGGGCAAAGAGTCTTTGTACAACATGTGTTACGACCATACAGCAAGAGTGAAAAACAAATTGTCCTCCGCTAAACATCTGCTTGGTATACACAAGTTTGTGTGAATTTTAGCACAAAATAACCTTTCATGTAACAGCACCACGTTTATGTTTTTCTCATTCCTTCACTACTGATTAGGAGAACATTGAACAATTTTTTAGGGGTTCTTTCATGGGCATTGGGCACTAGAGCTTCTGATTGTCTAATTAGTACTGATAATACCCTCTGAAGTCCCTGTTTCACCTGGCATGCCTATCAGTTGGACAGGTTATGTCAGTGAAACTATCTCTTCTAAATCAGCACAAAGAATTGGGAATGATTTTTGGACTCTATACACTACTATATTATTCCACAGTTGTATCATAATCAATTGGGCCAATTTGATTCTTGGTGTGCTAATGTAGCACTCCTGGGTTGGTCTGGCAGGCAGTGGATGTGAGAAAAAAAGGACATTGGAGACCAATGTTAGGCCAAAGGTAACTCAAGCCAAGCCAAGGTCAGATTTCTATCAATAAAGCCTGTAGGAACACAACCGTTGGCATCCAAATCAACACCTTAATGCCAGGATCACCTTTTTTTTAAAGCACACATTCTTGTTTTACTGCTTCTAACTTATCTTAGAATATGGTGGTAGAGTGTAAATAAGTTTGTATGAGATAAAGTGAGTTTAAAGTGGTTCTAAAGGCTGAAGGTTTTTTACCTTCATGCTCCCAATGCTGTCAATCACAGCCAGTGAGCCAATGAGGAGAGAGCGGGGGATCGGCGGGGCCGAGCCATGGCTTTATGTGTCCTATGAACGCATAGAACAGTGGCTTGGGAGCGAGCACACAGCAGTGTCTCCAGAGCAAGTGGCTTTCTGTGGGGACAGTGCTTGAGGGGGAGGAGCCAGGAGCGCTGTCGGGGGGCGTGAAAAAAAGAGGATCGGAACTGCTCTGTTCAAAACCATTGTACAGAGCAGGTAAGTATAACATATTTGTTTTTGTTTTTAAAAACAAAGCTTTAACCGCTTAAGGACCGCCCCACGTACATATACTGTGGCAGAGCGGCCTTTAAGCGCAAAATCATGTACCTGTACGCAATTACTTTCGTCGGCTCTGGGGCACGTGCACGCCGCTGGAGCCCCGCTCACGCTGTGATTGGACACAGCGGGAGCCAATCAGAGGGTCCAGCGCACCCAATGCCTGCTGGAAACCCAGCGATTGTTCGGAGAGAGGCAGAACGGAGGTCTGCCTATGTAAACAAGGCAGATCATTGAGTTTGAGAGAGGGTTTTTTTGGGACTTTACATGAGACACCCTAGAAAAATGTACCCATCCCTAATCAATATATATAAGGCAGATCATTGTTCTGCTAATAAGGAAGACAGAGATCTTGTGTTTCTTCAGTTAAGCCATGCCCCACACAGTAAGAAAGCACTCCCAAGGAACGTAGTTAACCCTTTGATCGCCCCTGATGTTGACTCCTTTTCTAACAGTGTCATTTATACAGTGACAGTGCATTTCTTTTTGCACTGATCACTGTGTTGGTGTCACTGGTCCCCAAAAAGTGACACTTAGGGGTTGATTTACTAAAGGCAAATAGACTGTTCACTTTGCAAAGTGCAGTTGCTCCAGAGCTTAGTAAATAAGGTAAAGCTTCACCCTGCTAAGAATACCCAATCACATGCAAGCAAAAAAAAAACAGCATTTTTGCTTGCACTTGATTGGATAATGGAAGTCAGCAGATCTTCTGCCCATTTACTAAGCTCATGAGTGTAACTGCACTTTGCAAAGTGCACAGTCTATTTGCCTTTAGTAAATCAACCTCTTAGTGTCAAATTTTTCCACCGCAATGCCGCAGTCCCGCTAAAAACTGCTGATCGCATTACTAGTAAAAAAAAAAAAAAAAAAAGTCCATAAATCTATTCCATAGTTTGTAGACACTAACTTTTGCACAAACCAATCAATATACGCTTATTGGGATTTTTGTTACCAAAAATATGTAGCAGAATACATTTTTTATTGGATGTGTTTGTTGTTTTTTTTCACAATTGTCTGTCTTTTTTTTGCTTATAGTGGGGGGAAAAAACGCAGAGGTGATCGAATATCACCAAAAGAAAGCTCTATTTGTAGGAAAAAAGGACATCTATTTTATTTGGGTACAGTGTTGCATGACCGTGCAATTGTCAGTTAAATTAACGCAGTGCAATATCACAAACAATGGCCTGGTCAGGAACGGTGTAAAACCTTTCCGGAGCTGAAGTGGTTAAAGTGATTGTAAAGTCTTGTTTTTTTTTACGTTAAAAATAACAAACATGTTATACTTACCTGCTCTTTTGCAATGGATTTGCACAAAGCAGCCTGGATCCTCCTCTTCTCAGGTCCCTCTTCGATGCTCCTGGCTTCTCCCTCCTGTTGAGTGCCCCCACAGCAAGCAGCTTGCTATGGGACACCCAAGCCGAGCTGCAGCTCTGTGTGTCCATTCAGACACGGAGCTGCGGTTGGGCCCCCCCCCCCTCTATCCTCTGATTGGCTAACTGACTTTGATTGACAGCAGCAGGACTTTACAATCACTTTAATACCACTTTAAGCCCAATCACTTTAATCTCTTAAAAGCATGAAAATCGTAATTAAATTTTTTATTTTTTTTTAAATCTACAACTTTCAATAAACAAATATCCAGTGATCCTGTGGTGAAGATGCTTGTTAAGGCACATTTTGTTATGGGGTGACAACTGAACTCCAGGATTGTTAACAATTCACATGCGCATGTGGCGGAGACTACAAGCAAACGTGCCGATACCCACTGCACAGATTAGCTATGATGTGCAGCTAATGCTGGAGGCTGGGTTAATCCAGTTACACCCACTACTGTCAATCACAGCCAGTGAGCCAACAAGGAGAGAGCGGGGGCAGGGCCAAACCGCACCCCCTGATAGTAATTAAGAGCAACTATGTGCAGGTGTACAGAAAGAAATACAGAATCAGGCTGGGTTCACACTTGTACAACAAACGCTCCGACTTTGGGAGCTCATGCCGCATGACGTGTGCAAATCAATGTTTCTCTATGAGAGCTGTCTTTACTGGTCCAACGCATGTCGGTCCGACTTTGAAAATGCTCCCTGAACTACTTTGGTCTGACTTTGGTCCTACTTCAGCCCATTGAATATCATTGAAGTCGGATCAAAGTAGGATCCTTGTCCTAACCATCCAACTTGTGACATCCGACATGGTGATTACAGCAGCAGTAAAAGGAATTTATGTTACTCTGGGATTGTTTTGATTGGTCAAAAGACAAGTCGTACTATCTCAAAGTCGGAGCAAAATCTTATCTTGTTCATTCAAGTCGGATGGAAGTAGGACCGAAGTAGGACCAATGTAGGACAGGCAAAGTAGGATTACAGTCATACAACAGTCGTGTCGTACCAGTGTGAACCCAGCGGTCTAGTACAGAGGCTTATATACAGGTCCTTCTCAAAAAATTAGCATATTGTGATAAAGTTCATTATTTTCTATAATGTACTGATAAACATTAGACTTTCATATATTTTAGATTCATTACACACAACTGAAGTAGTTCAAGCCTTTTCTTGTTTTAATATTGATGATTTTGGCATACAGCTCATGAAAACCCCAAATTCCTATCTCAAAAAATTAGCATATCATGAAAAGGTTCTCTAAACGAGCTATTAACCTAATCATCTGAATCAACTAATTAACTCTAAACACCTGCAAAAGATTCCTGAGGCTTTTAAAAACTCCCAGCCTGGTTCATTACTCAAAACCGCAATCATGGGTAAGACTGCCGACCTGACTGCTGTCCAGAAGGCCATCATTGACACCCTCAAGCAAGAGGGTAAGACACAGAAAGAAATTTCTGAACGAATAGGCTGTTCCCAGAGTGCTGTATCAAGCACCTCAGTGGGAAGTCTGTGGGAAGGAAAAGTGTGGCAGAAAACGCTGCACAACGAGAAGAGGTGACCGGACCCTGAAGAAGATTGTGGAGAAGGACCGATTCCAGACCTTGGAGGACCTGCGGAAGCAGTGGACTGAGTCTGGAGTAGAAACATCCAGAGCCACCGTGAACAGGCGTGTGCAGGAAATGGGCTACAGGTGCCGCATTCCCCAGGTCAAGCCACTTTTGAACCAGAAACAGCGGCAGAAGCGCCTGACCTGGGCTACAGAGAAGCAGCACTGGACTGTTGCTCAGTGGTCCAAAGTACTTTTTTCGGATGAAAGCAAATTGGTATTACTGTGCTCAATTGGCCTGCCAACTCTCCTGACCTGAACCCCATAGAGAATCTGTGGGATATTGGGAAGAGAAAGTTGAGAGACGCAAGACCCAACACTCTGGATGAGCTTAAGGCCGCTATCGAAGCATCCTGGGCCTCCATAACACCTCAGCAGTGCCACAGGCTGGTTGCCTCCATGCCATGCCGCATTGAAGCAGTCATTTCTGCAAAAGGATTCCCGACCAAGTATTGAGTGCATAACTGAACATAATTATTTGAAGGTTGACTTTTTTAGTATTAAAAACACTTTTCTTTTATTGGTCGGATGAAATATGCTAATTTTTTGAGATAGGATTTTTGGGTTTTCATGAGCTGTATGCCAAAATCATCAATATTAAAACAAGAAAAGGCTTGAACTGTACTTCCGTCCCAGTTGCTTACAAAGAGGTCAAAAAACAATTGCCCATGGGACTTTTATGGAGGTCATACAAACACAAATATAAAATATATAAAAGTCACAAACTTTATTTAGAACATATCAGATTAAAATAGATTAAAGCAGAGAAATGCATGACCCAGATAGCAAGCAATTGTGCAGAAAGTTAAAAAAATACTTGCTAAGCTGTTACTAGACTAGCCAGGCTTCACAAGTTTGTTGCACAATTGCAGCAAGTCCGCATTACATGACTCCAGATCAACTTTCTTTGCAAATGTAGCGGGGCCGCTCCCTCCTCTCTCTATCTTCATCGGTTATATGGCTGTTGTCTTAGGGGTACCTGGGAGAGAGGGATAAGACACACCACGGCCCATGTCCTCCATAGCTAGAAGGTGAAGGCCAGCAAATTGGGTTTTTGTGTAGGTGTCCTAGAGTCAAGTCCAGTACTTCGTCCCTGACTCCTTTGCTTCTAGTAACCAGAGTTCCACACAGTAAATAGGTCCAACTCAGTTTTATTCTTCTTGCCAAGCAATAAAACAGTTTCTTGTACTGAGTAATAATGGGGAATAGATCGAGGCACAATCCTTTCCCTTCTGATGCTAACCACTGTGCTGTCACCAGTGGTGAATAATCACTGCCACTGACTAGGTGATATAGAACGTGAATTACCTTCGCTCACTCTGCCCCTGTCAGAGGAAGAAATCCGTCCAAGGGAGAAATGGAGGCCTCTCCGTCACCAGCGATGCTGCGCCGGACTCTTCAGAGAAGTTACTGCACACCAGTCCTCACGAACTCAGACACGGGCACCCAAGGAGTTAGGGCCCCCTCGAATTCCTCCACCCTCGCGGAACTCAGTCGAAGGTACTGAGCCCCAGGCATCCGCCATAGTACCTGACCCCAGGCTAAAGGTGCCTGAGATGGACTCCATCTCCGCTCTGGCTAGGTCAGGGGCACCTAGGCCTGGAACACCGGAACGCCAGCACCCAGGCTGAAGGTGCATGGGTGCGGCCGCATCTTCTGGCTCTGGACTCTAACCCAGTGATCCGGGGGTCCGCCCCTTTTATGACCTCTCCCTTCGCGCCACAGCGGGTTCCCCGCCCCGCTGTACCAGCTCCAGGGGACGACAAAAAGGTACAGTCTTGCGGTGCAAGCCCCAACCCCGGTCCAAGGCAACAACGCCACCTATAGGCCGGCGGGAACTTCACACCACCAGAGTCCTCCAAGATTCACAAAGGGAACCTTGAATTTCCTAACAATCAAGGCATCTGGGTTACACTACCACCCAGATGCTTCCCCTAAATTCAAGTACACGCTACACAAATATTCTGCAAATCTGTTAAAAGTTCTGGTTCAGTTATGTTGTGCAATAGTCATCCCACCACATGGGTCACTGTGACTTGCAAAGCTCTTGCTGTAGACTCACCACTGCAACTTTGCTCTTGTTAGAGACTTGCCACGCAAATGTGCTACAAATTAGAAATGTGTAAACTAGAACTTGTGCTTCAAGTGCTCTGCAAGTGTACAACTTTTAATTAAACACTGCCACAAATTTGTGGCAAGGTATCCTTGCTATCTGGGCAGGAACTATTTTTTTTACAATGTTCCACTTTTCAGTACTCAACAGAAGGAGATGGAAAACATCATGAATCTTAATGATTTTGTAAAAAATATTTCACTTCATCAGGAGCTTGATGTTGCTGACTTGGTGTCTGTAAGTTAATTATCAGGAAAATCAAACAATACATACTTAAGAATATTGGATCACCCCTAAAAAAGAGAAATGTGAATTAAAAATGAACATTTACAGATAAACATAATGACTAAGGTTAAAAAGAACTGTTTTCTCAGTATCAGATGAGACCACATATGGGAAGTCTGTGTACAGAGAGAAGCCTGTGCTCAGTGTGGGGTATTTTGTGCTTAGCAGCTGGGATGCATGCAGCCACCAGCTTCCTATAAACTGATGATTCAACCCCAGAACAATTCAGTTGCCATGCAGGAGATTCTCAAATTTGTGTTGCGTTTGATATAAAATATAAAATATATTGGTGATTTTTCTAGCAGTCTGTTTGGATAGAGGCAGAAATCAGGTTGCTGTTGAGTTTGTTTGAGGATGCTTCTTAAACGAATGCCTTGGTAACTAGTACACAGGCTGTCCTCAAACAATGGGAACAGTTGACAGTTGGAACAGTTGGTTGTTAAGGTAAACAAGTTTGTAACCATTGTCAACAAAAGCCCAAATAAAAGCGAGCAGCAGAGTTTGATGGACAGGACTCTCAACATGCCTTGAGACCAAAGAGGAAAAGTCTATAACCAGCCATTGAAGAAAAAGACGCTTGTGCCTGATTTCCAGCAACTGCTTAAGAAGCCTGAGTCCTAGTTGTCAACAGAGATCACAAACACAGTAACCACAGGTTAGTAACTTTTAAGCGTGTTTTTACTGTTACAGGCCATAGTTTCTTCTTATTTGCTAGGCATCTTGCTTACTATATCTGTTGGTCTTGATTTGCATTCCTAATATTGTAATAGTTTTGAAATGTACAGTATTTTGTATAGTAAAAGCACATTTACACAATGCAGATGTCTCAGCTAGCTTGCTTATACTGCAAAATAACCTTTCTAGATAGATGCAAAACAATTGGGGGATTGTGCCAGGATTGCGCTATACTTCAACTGAAGCAGACCTGTTTAATATGGTGTGTTGTGTCGCTTGTGCTAGGTAAAAATCCTGCGTAAGCTGTTTATGAAAAGCAAGGCGGCAAAGGGTTCTGGTGTCCAGAGGGGAGTGTGCAGCTTACCTATCTGGGCCAGAGACAATCAGTGGGAGACTCTTGCTAAAGAATTTGCAAAGTATGCTTCACCTTGAATAAGAATTGGGGTGATAAAGTCTTAGATCATTTTGTAGATTTTAGCCTTAAGGGGGTGGATTTAAGTAAAGCAGAGAAGAGGACAGTGTCCACAGTGAGTTGGTACTTTCTTCATGCTATCTATACTGAATCACATAGAAAAGAGAAGGCAGAGGCAGAAATAAAGGCGTTAAAATACCAGCTAGCAGTTGCTTCAGAGTGTGTACATTCAACTTCTAGTTGGGCTTATGATTTGCAAGAGCAGTGTGCAGCCCTCATGACCAAATCATTTAATGCCTTAAGGAAAAGGAAGGGTCATAAACCTGTTAGTAAAGCCAGGGTACGTGCCATTGTCACATCCCAAAACTGGGATTGCGAGCATGTGGTCTCCTCAGATGATAGTGGGGATAAGGAGACAGAGTTTGTTTGATTATCCAATGGGAAAGAAAAAGTGTGCCAGACCTCTCATTACTAGGGATGGTCTATCTGTTTGAGTCAAACATGAGTTTGACTCGAACATCGGCTGTTCGATCGTTCACCGAAGATCGAACATTATGAGCCGTTCGCGCCAAATTAGAGCGGCACGTCACGGCCCATAGTGCACTGCGTCATCACAGTGCATTGCTGGCTGATGATTGGCCAAGCATGCACTATGACCCGAGAAAAAAGGAAAAAATTGCGCTCAGGATTAAGAGATGGCAATTACTGGATGACCCAGATTGCCTCAATTGTGGTCTCAAGCTGCCACTAACCTGATAAACATACTCAGTGAAACAAACAAGAAAAAATATATAGTAGCGCTAAACCAAAAATAAATGAAAAAAATAATATATTAAGAACATTATTTTTAACGTACTGATCAACACATATATGTAGTACGTTAACCCTTATGAGTGACGTGTCAGTTAATAATGAACAAACCTAAAACTTAATTGACATAACCAATAAATTGTGTTATACGTGATACAAACTGGTAAACCATACAAAATGGCATATTATAAGAAAGACGCACAGGGCGTCAATCTATGTGTACACAAATAAAATCAGTCCAAAGAATATTGAAGTGAAGACACCCGTGAAAAACAAATCCAAAATTCCACAGTGCTTGTCTGAAGAGTGATCCACCACCAACAACAGGTCAGCAGCTTACCAGATTAAATTGGTCCCCTATGACAGAGGACCTCAAACCGCATATAGGTACTTCCAATTAGATGGTATAGACTCCTACGTCCAACTCTTCAAACAAGAAGAGTTTGTATCATGTTTACCAGTCACGTTTACCAGCCACCTCCCTCCTCTACCCCCTCCTCTTCTTCCTCTATGGCCTCTTCCTGTGCAGATTTGTCCTTGGAACCGGCGGTGCTCTGTAGGCGTTCTAGGGGCTACGCAAGCACTCAGGCAAAAAGATGCCATGCAGTGCTTGAGTTGGTCTGCTTAGGGGACAGGAGCCACACTGGGGCAGAGATTCTGTCAGCTCTGCAGGGGCAGGCTCAGAGGTGGTTGACGCCACGCCATCTTCAGCCAGGAATGGTGGTTTGCGACAATGGCACCAACCTCCTCTCCGCCCTCCGACAGGGACACTTGACCCATGTGCCCTGTTTGGCTCACGTCCTTAGTTTGGTGGTGCAGCGGTTCTTGTGCAGGTACAGGATCTCCTGAGGCAGGCCAGGAAAGTCTGTGGGCATTTCCACTGGTCATATAATGCCAGTGCTCAACTGGCTGACCTTCAAAAGGAATGCAACCTGCCCAAGAACCGCTTCATCTGTGACATGCCCACCAGGTAGAACTCAATGTTAACAATGCTGCAGCGGCTGCACATGCAGCAGAGGGCGATCAATCAGTACTTGTGCGACTATGGCACCAGGACAGGGTCAGGGGAGCTTGTTTTTTTTTCGCCACGCCAGTGGGTAATGATCAAGGATGCATGCACTGTCCTGTCACCATTTGAGGAGGCCACGAGAATGGTGAGCAGTGACAGTTCATGCATCAGTGATACTGTCCCTCTTGTCTTCCTGTTGGAGCACACGCTGCATGGAATAATGGACAGGGCACTTGAGGCAGAACAGAGGAAGGAAGAGGAGGACTTCCTTACCTCTCAAGGCCCCCTTTATCCAGACAGTATTCCTGCGGGCCCGTCGCTCACACAGGAAGAGAAGGTGGAGGAGGATTGTGTCAGCATGGAGGTGGAGCCTAGCACTCAGCATCAGCAGCAGCCTTCAAGGGATCGTTTACAGTCCCCAGAAACCCATGGACTTGTACGTGGCTGGGAGGAGGTGGCTGCGGATCATGTCACCCTTAGTGACCCAGAGGACTCCGGATCGAATGCCTTAGCAAACCTACGCTGCATGGCCTCCCTGATCCTGCAAAGCCTGCAAAAGGACCCTCAGATTTGTGTGATCAAGGAGAGGGATCACTACTGGCTGGCAACTCTTCTTGATCCACGTTACAAGGGTAAGGTTGCGGAACTTATCCAGCCGTCGCAGAGGGAGCAGAGGATGAAACATCTTCGGGAGGCCTTGCAGAAAGGTTTGTGCAATTCGTTTCCAGAGCCTGGGAGGTTACAAATTCCTGGTCCTGGACAACGTGTTGCTGAGGCTTCAGTCAGTCACAGAAGGAGCGGTGGAGAAGGTGGCCGTCTGACTGATGCGTTCAGACAATTTTTTAGTCCGCAGCCCCAAGGTCTGATCGGTTCCAGCATTCATCGCCAGCGTCTGATTTACATGGTGTAGGAATACCTAGGGGCAAGATCAGACTTGGAGACCTTTCCAACCGAAAATCCACTGGGTTACTGGGTCTTGAGGATGGATCACTGGCCAGAGCTTGCACAATATGCAATTGAGCTACTGGCCTGTCCTGCATCCAGCGTTCTTTCAGAACGCACATTCAGTGCTGCTGGAGGCTTTGTAACCGATCACAGAGTGTGCCTGTCCACCGACTCGGTTGATCGGCTCACCTTTATAAAAATGAATCAGTCTTGTATCACCAGCTACCAAGCACCTAATGCTGATGTAACTGATTAATTTTTTTATGAATGTAAGATCCCTTCAAGACTGCCTATGCTGATGCTTAGTGACTATCCTGTTATGCTGAGTGACTATCCTATTCCTCCTCAATGTTCATGTTGATAGCTTCTAAGAAAATTTTTGGTTCTGGGCACCACCACCAGTGGCTAAGGCCCAATTTTTCTGCCCCTGTTTAACAGGGGCGTGTAATTACAATATTTTCTGTAATATTTCGCAGCAGGGCTTGTTCCTGCGCTGAACTAGAGTATCTGTGAGGGGTTGCAGTGTTGTGGCACCAGCACCAGTGCCTAAAGCCCAATTTTTCTGCCCCTGTTTAACAGGGGTGTGTAATTACAATTTTTGCTGTAATATTTTGATGCAGGGCTCGTTCCTGCGCTCAACTAAAGTATCTGTGAGGGGTTGCAGTATTGTGGCACCACCACCACTGCCTAAGGCCCAATTTTTCTACCCCTGTTTAACAGGGGCGTGCAATTACAATTTGTGATCTAATATTTCACAGCAGGGCCCGTTCCTGCACCCACCAAGAGTAACTGTGAGGGCTTACAGTGTTGTGGCACCACCACCACCACCAAAGGCCCAATTTTTTTACCCCTGCCAAACAGGGGCATGTAATTACAATTCTTAATATAATATTTCACAGCAGGGCCGGTTCCAGCGCCCACCAAGAGTAACTGTGAGGGCTTACAGTGTTCTGGTATCACCAACACCTAAGGCCCAAATTTCTGCAGAGTATATAGGGCAGGCCGTATAGTATATACAGGCGGTCCCCTACTTTCAAACATCCGGCTTACAAACGACTCCTACTTACAAACGGAGGGAGACAACAGGAAGTGGGAGGAAATGTACCCCTAGGAAGGGAAATTCTCTCCTGTAAGAGTTAATGTGGGAAAAAGGTGTCTACACTGATGCTTTATCACCAATTCTTGTTTCCCTAAAAACCTCAAATGTTCAAAATCCAATTGTCATTGGGACAGAAAGTGAGGTGAAATCTTCTAAACAGGGGCACAGACAGCAAAACAAATGTTACAGGGGTGATAACCCTTCCCTATGTTATCCAAAAAGCTTTAAAATTGATTTTTTGTCTGGAGCTACACTTACAAAATGTACCTGTTCCAAATTACAAACAGATTCTACTTAAGAACAAACCTAAAGTCCCTACTCTGCTGTTCAGAGTATAAAGGGTCTGGGGGACCCACGCCTTTTCTTTTTTTAATTTGGGTGTGGGGTTCCCCTTAATATCCATACAAGACCCAAAGGGTCTGGTAATGGGCTGGGGGGGGCTTGCCGTTTTTCTCAATGATTTTCATCCATATTGCCGGGACCCGAAATTACATTAAAGCCGCAAGCAGTTTTAATGACTTTTATTCCTTTAGAAATGTAATTTTGTGCAGGGACTGTTCTAAACATGGGAAACACGCGCCACTTTACAGGCATACTATAGACACCACCCAGGTACGATATTTAAAGGAATATTTCACTTTTATTTTTTCACTTTAAGCATCATTAAAATCACTGCTCCTGAAAAAACTGACGTTTTTAAAACTTTTTTTGCATTGATACATGTCCCCTGGGGTAGGACCCGGGTCCCCAAACCCTTTTTAGGACAATAACTTGCATATTAGCCTTGAAAATTCACACTTTTGATTTCTCACGTTCGAGTCCAATAGACTTTAACGGTGTTCGAATGTTCTTTTGGTCCGTTCGTTTGTTCTGGATGCGAACGGAACCGGGGGGTGTTCGGCCCATCCCTACTCATTACTAAGCATAGGAAAAGGCAACATGATAGAGAGGATATGGCAAATGGGCAGATGCATTATCGCAACCCATCAGATGTTGAATTTGAATAAGTAAGGGAGTTTACAAAAGCTGAACATCATGAGCTGGCAAAACAATACAAACAGAGGTCAAGTGAACCCCTATTGAGTTGGCTCCTACGTTTGTGGGATGAAGGGACAGACAGTGTTGTTTTGTCAGGCAAGAAAGCAGTGGGAGTTTTAACACATGATCCACAATTGCATCAGGCCCTGCGAAAAGCCCAAGAGTTTACTGTGAATTTTTCACTTTTAGACCTTGTGAGAGATGGAATAGTCTAAGTATACGCTAGTCCTAGTCACCTGGAAAATACTTACTCCTGGAGAACAATAGGAGAAGGTATTTCCAGGTTACGTGAGATGGGTTGTATAATCGGATTAAATACGTTTCCAGAATGGATGGTTCCAAATATGGAACTGGTCACGCCTGCTCTGCGCTCTAAACTGATGAAGTCTGCACCATTTAATCTCAGTGCTCCTTTATTGTCCTTGCCGGTAAGCCTGGGATTAAACAGCAATATTAATGAAGCCACTACCATTTTAAGCCAGTTGGGGGAGCTATAGGAGATTAAAACAAAACCTGTCAGGATAGTAGATAAGGTCTAGGCCAGACAGGAAGAATACAGCCAAAAAAGATCAGAGAAGAAAGGGAATGTGGGAGAGAAGACAGGAGGTGAAGAGAAAACCAGGCTACTTCTTTCTAGAAAACAAATGTGGGTGGATCTATTAAAGGCAGGAGTACCTAAAGATGAGATAGATGGAATTTCTACTGCAGAAATGCTCAAGAGGTGGAAAAATTTAGTGGGGAAAACTGTCAGGGGTAGGAACACTAATCCTAGTGAAGATAACATCAGCCTAGATTTAAAGAAAGCAGAACAGACCCCTCATGTTAGCCCCAAACCGATTCCCAAAACTGCACATGAACCCAAATCCCTTTATCCTGGGGAGGTGTTAGAGAGAATCAGAATAGGGGATTGGGAAGTTCCTTATCCTTTATGAAGGTAAGGTGGGTCTCCTGTAATAGCAGTGAGGACAGTGACAGCAGGAGACCGACGCCCATAAACACCTGTCACTGTATGGTGGGGGAAGTCATCTTCTCCTACACATGTGATGGCTTTAGTTGATACTGGAGCTGAAGTTACACTTTTGCAAGGAATTCCTTCCATCACAAAGGAGAAGTGATTCATATAGAAGGTTTGGGAGGGGAACTACACCAGCAGTTCAGACGCAGGTAAAATTGGCTGATGGCAAGGGACCAGGATTTTGGACAAATACTTTGGTATCAGAGTTACCGAAAAATATTCTTGGGATGGATGTACTTCAAGGTCATTCACATTCAGGTATCCTGATAAAACGCTTTTGGCTAGGGCTGTAACGGCTGTGGTCAGAGGTCATGCGAAATGGACCCCTGTCTACATTCCTCCACCAGAGAAGCCAGTCTGTCTCAAGCAGTACAGAATTCCTGGGGTCCACAAAGAAATTGGACAGACCATTCAAGAACTGTTGAGAGTAGGAATACTTTGACCTGCTGTAAGTCACTTCTCATCTCCAGTGTTCCCAGTAAAAAAAACCTGATGGGACATTTAGAATGACTGTGGATTACAAGGTCTAATCAAAGTGGCACCTCAATTGAAGTCAGCTGTACCTGATATGATCTCAATCATTGAGAAAACTGCTAAAGAGGCAGGAGAATATTATGCTGTGATAGACATTGTTTCTTTTTTATTTTGATAGACCTAGAGTGTCAGAAACAGTTTGCCTTTGTGTGGGATGGCCGCCAGTACACTTTCACCATGCTTCCTGAAGACTATGTTCATTCTCCAACGATTTGACATGGACTGATTGCCCGTACCCTTTAAGTACCCTGAATTTGAAAGTCACTGTGTTTCACTACATTGATGACATCATGATCTCTGGAACAAAATAAGCTGTAACCGAAACACCACACCTGCTGATACAGCACATGGAGAACAGAGGGTGGGCTATCAACCCAGACAAAGTCCAAGGACCTGCCACAGAGGTGAAATTCCTGGAAATGATGTGGACTGGGCCACAGAGGAAAATTCCAGAGACAGTTGTGCAAACTATCTGACAGGCAGCACTGATGGGCACTGACAGGCGGTACTGATGGGTACTGATAGGCGGCACTGATTGACACTGACAGGTGGCACTGATGGACACTATTAGATGGCATTGGTTGGCAACACTGATGATGAGGTACTGACAGGTGTTACTGCTGGGCACTGATTGGCACTGTGATGGGCACTGATTGTCACAGTTGTGGGTACTGATTGGCACTTTCATTGGCACTGACAGCTGTTATTGATGGGGCACTGATTGGCAGCTTATGGGCACTGATTGGAAGCTGATGGGCACATCTGATGAGGTCTGTGGTGATAATCAATGTGCTCATTATCAGCACAGACCCCCCTCTAACAGGGAGAGACACCAATCGTCTCTCCCTGTCAATGCAAACCGAGGAATGCCGTTTACCGGCACTTCCTGGTTTCATGCGATGATCAGCTGTGATTGGTCACAGCTGATCACGTAGTAAGAAGCCTCTGTCAGAGGCTCTATACCATGATCGGAGATGTATTGTTTTAGACTGACACACAACACATTTGATCGCTGCACTGGCTTGTTATCCTGCTGGACATCATATGACGCCCAGTCAGGATAACAGAACCACCGCCCAGCCGTCAATCTGCTATAGGCTGGGCGGGAAGTGGTTAAAGGACTGACAACTTGGATGCCCACGTGGAAGTCCAATGAATGGATGATTCATGATTCATGAAAAGGTGGTGTGGGGAGGCAAGGAAGTCTGGGACTACATCTGCAAGGAAGCTCACTGCTGCACCATAAAAGTGGGGCATGATGACGCACATATGACCCTGGTCCCAGACTTTAGGAACTATAACAGAGTGGCAGATGAAATTGCCAAAGTGAAATCAGTTGTGCCAATTGATCCTGTCTTGATAAACTTGGCCAACTGGGCCCACAAGCAATCTGGACATTTGGGGCAGAAAGCGACATATGAACAGACACATATTCATGGACTTGATAAAGACTATAATAGAGAACTTTACAGTGTGTGGAGAATAGCGACAATGGCCATTGCAAAAGTACTCCACCGGGTCGACTAAGAGGGGCGAGAGGCCTGTAGAGATCTGGCAGATTGACTTCATTGGCCCCCTGGCCTGGGGAAACAATGGACTGAGATATGGTTGTACTGCAGTGGACACCTATTCAGGGCTTTTGCTTGTTCATCCTTGCAAACATGCAGATTAGGCCACAACTTTTCAACTGCTCTAGAAACATGTCGTTGCTTATGGTTGTCCCAAACAAGTCCAAAGTGATAATAGCTCACACTCACAGCAGTGGGCCAAACGGCTCATAGCAGTGGGCCAAAGATTCTGGAGTGTATTGGTTATGCCACATCCCATACCATCCACAGGCAGCTGGTTTGATTGAAAGATACAACTTGCTATTGAAGGACCAGATATGCAAGCTTACACCCACACATACACTAAGGGGGTGGGATCCGGTCCTCACACAGGCAGTCTTGTTAAATTCTAGGGCAATAGCCAAATGCACACCATATGAGAGGATGGTGGGGGCTGGGGTGCAGATTCCACAGCTGGAGTGCATAGTTCAGTGTTTATGTAAGGTTCCGGAAAGAACAGGGCTTAACAGGTACCATGTTACTGCTTCCCATGACATACAAACCAAGAGTGACATATCTGAAGTTGAAGCCTATCTAGGAATGAGAGGGAATCTGGCAGGAAGGTTTGAGGCTATATTTGCATTGGCAGATGAGCTTCAGGACAGTGGCTGGGACTCTGATTGGTTAGTGGATACTTCTCAGAAAGAGTGGAAAGTGAGGCTCTATAACATCAAACCTTCCAAAATAAACAGCAGTGATCTTCTGTGAAATATCAGTATATTTCCTCTCCTCCCTATTGGTGTTCTTTAGGAAGGTCAGAAGTGGATACAGATAAGTGGCAAAGTGTTCGTCAGAGATCCAGACAAGAAGCCAGTTAGAGGAGAGATTGTAGCTGAAGGGCCGGGGTCTACTGTTTATGTATGATTAGTAGGAACACATAATCCGCTTTGTTTTACACTCCACAGGCTGTCTCTGATTTGATCCATAGGGAAGATCATAGAAAAGTGGTTAGATGATGGACAGAATGATGGAAGACCACATGAGCTGTGGAGAGCAAGGCCTTTGATGTATTACAAGCTTGGACTTGTTTCTGAAGAACTTTAGAATGGACTTTCTAATGAACTTTTAGCCAACGACTGAAACACCTTCCCAGGGGCAGAAATATGGGAGGGGGTTGCATTCAATGAAAATTAATGTTTAGTATTAATTATTTGTCTGTGAGGAGTCTGAGAGAAAAATCAAGGGCAGAATGTGTTGCGTTTGATATAAAATATATTGGTGATTTTTCTAATGGCCTGTTTGGATAGAGACAAAAATCAGGTTACTGTTGAGTTTGTTTGAGGATCCTTCTCAAACGAATGCCTTGGTACACAGGCTGTCCTCAAAAAATGGCAACTGTTGGAACAGTCGGTTGTTGAATGGATGAATGAGTAACTTGTATGGCGCTACAAATGCGAACTGAATCATCTCAATGTGCTATTTTGCAGCCAGTGTCTACCTAGCTAGTGCGGTGTTTTACCCTGTAGGATCTTGACTCGCTTGGGACACACATATATACTGGGCCAATTTGGACAAGATCCAATTAACCTACCAGCATATCTTTGGAGTGTGTGAGGAAACGGGAGTAAACCCATGCAGACACAGGGAGAGCATGCAAACTCCAGGCAGATGGTGTAGTGGTCGGGATTTGAACCAGTGACCCTTTTGCTGCTAGGTGAAAGTTCTAACCACTACACCACTGTGCTGTCCCCACTTGCTATGGTAAACAAGTTTTTAATCGTTGTCAACAAAAGCCCAAATAAAAGCGAGCAGCAGAGGTTGATAGACAGGACTCTCATCATGCCTTAAGACCAAAGAGGAAAAGTCTGTAACCAGCCATTAAAGAAAAAGACACTTGTGCCTGATTTCCAGCAACTGCTTAAGAAGCCTGAGTCCTAGTTGTCAACGGAGATCACAAACACACAGTAACCAGAACTGAGTAACATTTAAGTTCATTTCTACTGTTACAGACCATAGGTTCTGCTTATTTGCTAGGCATCTTGCTTGATATATCTGTCAGTCTGTATTTGTATTCCTAATATTGTAATAGTTTTGTAATGTACAGCATTTTTTATAGTAAAGGTACATTTACACACTGAAGAGGTCTCAGCTTTCTTGCTTATATCGCAAAGTAACCTTGCTAGATAGACGCAAGCAAAACAAAACTGAAAGCTGAATTTAAACAATGGGACCAGGGATACTGGCAGATATCATTACCTAAATACCTATGTGTGGACATTGTCAAGTCACACAAGAGACAAGCCTGTTGTGAACTAATCTCAGAGCTTCCCATCAGGCCCCACTCACCCAACTCTATGCTCCCCACTTTTTAATCAAAAGCAAGGCAGACCAAAAGGGAAACGAGTCGCTAAGCCCCCCTATCAGGCTACGCTCCCACCTCAATGCATAACTCCCCTGCTATGCATCTGTGTGTGTGACAGGCGCAATGGTCGGGAAGGGAGGGCAGTATTGCTGAGCTGCACTGAAAACACTGTGTTTGGTTTGGACACTCTGGCCTCAGTGCCACCACCTTCATGTACCAACAGGTATTCATTAATGTAACTGTTTTAAACACCAACAATTGTAGTGTGGAGGTCTACAACACTGTTTATGAATTCCCCTATTGAGTCTTAAGGCCTTGTCAGCTAAGCAATAGAGGGACCAAATTGGGGCATAATTTTTGGGCTGTGCTTTGAGCATCAGTTACCCTTAAACGAGCCCTAAGTACATGCATGTAGACAGGAAGTGGTAGCAGATCACCAGTGCCAAAGGACGATGAAAAGTGAAAACTGAATGAAAAAAAAAATGGCATTTATTTAATATTCACATGGCACAATTCTTACATAGGAAACCTGATCAGGAGGTACTTTGGTTAAAATGAAACCCCAGGCAAACTTTTCTCTACTTCTTGACAGATGGGAAAGGGTAAATAATGTGTAGTTCTCTAGAGGGTAACAAGCCTTGCTATTTTGCCATGGTGCTCATAATTACAGGGACAGAAGAAAATCACAATTTTACCGCTGTTGCTGAAAAAGTGGTAAGGCTAAGTTTACACATGCCGCAGACTTTGCCGCCTGGCTGAAAAGTGTTCCATGATGAATTACTTTTTAGTGGCATTTGACAGGCAGTGAGGCAATATGCAATAGTCAGTTGCGACACAGCCCCATTCACTTAAATGGTTGAATTGGTGGTAGGACTGCCTGGCAGGGGGGAACATTTCTACCATGGCCATTAAGCAAAGCATTAAGCAAAGCATTGCAGCCAAGGCATGTGTACAGCCCTGTCCAAGGCAAACATGTCAAACTGCACCCCCCCCCCCCCCTCCTCCAAGATGTATGAGCATTATGTGTCAGCAAAAATCCCCCAAGAAGAAAAAAACTGAGCACTAACCCTCTCAGTACAAATCTGCTCATCTGCTGAAATCCCCTCTCCCAACACAACTCTTCCCCTCCATTGCCCAAATCCCCAGCTCAAATGCCTCCTCCAACATAAAAAAATCACCCTTCCTAGCTTAAATCCTCTACCCCTAAAATGTCCCCTCCTAGTACACATCCCCTCTACTCCAAATCTCCCTCTCCCAGCACAAATACCCCGTCAATTCCCCCTCAAAGCACAAATCTTCTCCAACCCCCATCCTCCTTCCCAACACAAATCTCCCAAATCAACACTCTAAGCACACACCCTCAAATTTCCCCTCCCAGAATAATACCTCCTGCCACCCCCCAAATTTCCCCTTCCAACACAAATCCCCCCCCCCAATCGCCTTGCAGCGCCCTCCCACCTGTGCCCATATGACTATGCTTGCTCTACCGACATCCGTTAAAAGGGGGCCTTCTCCTTACTTTTAAGAGAATCATGTTCCTGGGGTGGGAGGGGACAATAATAACCCCAATGGGGACACAGCAATAACCTTACAGAGGACTTTACCCTTCCACAATAGCGTAAATAATAGTGTACCTAATACTTCTTGCATGCACTAGGAATAGCATAAGTAAAACAATCTTCAGCAATTATTATATACAGTTTTCAGAAATGTTATCCAGTGGGAATACCCTGGTGGGAATTTATACAGGCACTAAAGCTACAGTATATATTTTAGGAAAGGGAAACAGACATATCTGAACTTGACTGAACACAGTGAATGTTCAGCTAATAAAAGGTTGATGCCGTGTACACTGTCCCCCAGTGGCAAGTCCCAGATATCTGTTTTATGAATGTTTCCTTGGGAAATTATAAGGAATGCCCTTGTAGATGAAGGGACCTAATGGTAGAAATAAACATATCAGGAGAACAGATGATTTTCCCATGCAGCGCGCTGCCTGATCAAGACAAATACTTTATTGTGTGCTTTACTGAGAGAATTTGTGGGAAGTGAAATACTACTAATTGTGTAAATGATGTGATCCATACACTGCGAGTTAGTTCATCAAAGACTGAAGTCCCACTAGAGTGAAAATATTGTATCTGGTAACTGTGTGGATTTAAAGGTGGATTTAAAGGAGAAATCCTGTTTCATAAAAAATAATAATAATAATAATACTATAACATATGCAATTGCTACACAAACCATTTTGTAAGGGAATGTTATTAAAGGAGAAGTGTGAGATTGTAAAAAAAAAACAAAAAAAACATTCATACTCACCTCTATGGCTGCAGCATTGCTGTGATGCTGCAGTTGTCCCCCCACTGACTCTAAAGCCCTGTACACACGATTGGTTTTACCGATGAAAACAGTCCGATGGACTTTTTTCATCAGACAAACCGATCGTGTATGGGACCCATCGGTCTTTTTTCCATCGGTGTCAAAAAATAGAACATGTTTTAAATTTTTCCGATGGATAAAAAACCGATAGCAAATTCCGATCGTCTATGGGCAAGTCCATCGGATAAAAAAACCCACGCATGCTCAGAATCAAGTCGATGCATGCTCAGAAGCATCGAACTTCATTTTTCTCGGCTCATCGGAGTGTTTTATGTCACTGCATTTGGAACGGTCGGTTTTTTGACTGATGGTGTGTAGGCAAGACTGATGCAAGTCAGCTTCATCAGATTTCCGATGGACAAAACCATCGGATTAGAATCCATAGGATATCCAATCGTGTGTACGAGGCTTTAGACTGAGAACTGAGTGATCACATGACTGCTGATCACTCAGTTCTCGGTCCCCTCTGAGCAAAGAGCCGTGACTGTCAGTCACGGCTCTCTGACCTGCCACTCCAGCACTCACTGGAACACCAGGCTGGGGAGGGGGTGGAATCAGATGGCTCAGGCTCTCAGTCGTGTGCGGGTGGATCCCAAAATTATTGTTAGAATTTTAGGAGTGCAGAAATACATACACTTTGTGACCCAGAAGAGAAGTATGGGTGAAAAAGCTTTGGTTATATTCCTCATTTAAAAATTACCTTTTGGATTTTAATCTTAAGTTGCTATCATTTTCTAAAACTGTCAAAAAAATTCAGTGCAATATGGCAGTTTGTAACGCCCCAGAAATATATTTTCCTGCTTATATGATTGGCTTATTAATTTTCTCAGAAGTCCACATTCTAGGCTACAGAGCTGTTTTTCTATTGATGCACACAGGGGCAGGAGTGCTAAACCTTTTGAAGAGCGAGGGCCACCTAAATGATTTGGTAACCGGTCGTGGGCCAAAATAAAATGAAATGGTTCAGAATTTGTATTTTTTTATTTTGAATAGCATAATAAAAAATTTCATCCTGCAGCTGCTAACAAGACAAAAAAGTCTAGCGCTAAACTAAATGAGAACTGCACTGGAATGAAGTGCAGTATGTAACAGTGATGACTGTTTATCACTGTTACATACTGAACTTCATTCCAGTGCAGTTCTCATTTAGTTTAGCGCTACACTTTTTTGTCTTGTTCGTATTCCACCATTTTTCAATTGGTTGTGTGAGCTGCTATACAATCAGGCAGCGCAGAATTTTTTGTTTTTGTTTTCATCCTGCAGCTGCTGAATGCTGGCAGGAGGGAGAGGAGGAGAAGCCAGCTTTCAGCAGTTGCAGGAAAAAAAATGGAGAGGATCAGTTCCTGTGTATGCTACCCCTCCTGTCCAAGTGTAAAACAGAATGTGACAGTGAGGCCGCACAGGCCCCCTGGAGCACCATTGTGACCCCTGGAGCTACATTAGTGGTTGGGGGGTGTGGTAAAAGCCACTCGCCCCCCAAAAGGCAAATGTAAATGAGCCCTTACTGTCCTGAGCCCCCTATAAGGCTGCTTACACACTGATGCACTGTGGTTTACCTGCACTGCGGGTGCAGCACAGTGCACCTGTGGCTTTCCTGCAGGTTAGCTCACTTTGCCATAGACTTCTATAATATCTTGCAGGTGTGGTACACTTTCTGAAAGCGCACCAAAACTCCTGCATACAGTTTGAGGTTAAGGGCCACATCAGAGGGCTCAGAGGGCCATAGGTGGACTGTGGGCTATAGGTTGAGCACCCCTGGTGTAGGGAGATACAACTTTAGTCCCTGCATGCAAGGGTGGCTCCTTAGCAGTCTGCAGGGGAAAGAAGCCAGCCTGAAACAGGAAACCTGGGGCAGCCATCACAGCCCCATCTTAAACTGGAAAATAGGCAAGGATAAAAAGACGAAGAAGCTACAGAAAAAGCTTAAAAAACTGACAGTTTAATATTTTAATGGAAAGTTTGCTGGGATGAGTAACTTTTTCACCCCATTACACATATTAAAAACATATACCAGATTTGACTGTCTTCAATACCTATAGGCATGATGTAGACAACATTACCAAAATAAGTAAAAGCACTGACCCACAGTAATTGTACAACCTACGGACAAACAACCAAAAAAATGGGGCACAATTTGTTCAATAAAGTGTCAGCAAACCAGATAACGACATTTGTTTCAGTGTAATGTGAAAAAGAAAGAAGAAATAAACAAAGCATGTAGCGGTATGTTTTGTGTTTATATAAATTATTAGGAGATCAGGACATTTTCTTGGCAGTCGCGGGTAAATTTAATCAGTCCGCTTGTGATTGGTGATGCAGGTCGGAGTTTCTCATGATCAGAAATCTGTATTAATTGGAAAAAACAAACCTCAGGAGAGCAAATATTTTTGTTAACATTTAATTGAATTAACTTCTTTTTGTGGGAGAGAAAGCTATGGTTTTTCAGATAATAACGATTGCAGTGTCTTTTATATCATGTAACAGGCACATGGCTCTTACATAAACAGAACTGCAGTAATAGTCAAAGTATGTAAAGGAAACACACAGAACTATTTATGTTACATAGAATCAGTAAGACAGAGCCTTGTAAAACAAATTGTACGTGCTTTTAAATTCAATATTGAATGACAATCCCCCAAAAGAGTTTGTGTATAGAGAGGGGATGTAATAAAGAAAACCTGTTAAGAGAAAAGTATGTCAGCTGCCAATGAAGAAGATGTGCACCCTAAGGCCGGTTTCACACTGGGGCGGTGTGTGCGGTGGCGGTATAGCGCCGATATTTTTAGCGGCGCTATACCGTCAGGATTGCTGAGGTATTTGGCCGCTAGCGGTGCGGTTTTAACCCCCGCTAGCGGCCGAAAAAGGGTTAATACCACCCGCAAACCGCGGCTGTATTACCGCGGTGTCCCATGCATTTCAATGGGAAGGAGCGGTGTAGGAGCGGTAAACACACCGCTCCTCTCACCGCTCCAAAGATGCGGCTAGCAGGACTTTTTTTACCGTCCTGCTAGCGCACCGCTCCAGTGTGAAAGCCCTCGGGCTACCACATTGGAGAGACAGAAGCCGCTGTTTAGGCTCGGTTTGCAGGCGCTATTTTTAGCAAAGTAGCACCTGCAAACCGCCCCAGTGTGAAAGGGGCCTTAATGAATGACATTTAGGGGTTGATTTACTAGAACTGGAGAGTGCTAAATCTAGTGTAGCTCTGCATAGAAACCAATCAGCTTTGTTTTTTGTCAAAGCTTAAAGCAGAACTCTGGGATTTTCAAAAAATCCCCCATTAGTACACCCCCCACACAAAACACTAAAGAGTTATTACATTTGTGAAATTTCTTACCGTTTAACCATTTGACAACTGGGCACATAACCCCCTTCCTGCCCAGGCGAAATTTCAGGTTTCAGCACTGTCACGCTTTGAATGACAATTGCGCGGTCGTGTGACGTGGCTCCCAAACAAAATTGACGTCCTTTTGATGTCCTTTTTTCCCCCACAAATATAGCTTTCTTTTGGTGGTATTTGATCACCTCTGCGGTTTTTATTTTTTGCGCTATAAACAAACATAGAGTGACAATTTTCAAAAAAACACAATATGTTTTCCTTTTTGCTATAATAAATATCTCAATTTTTTTTAAAAAAAAACATTTTTTTTTCTCAGTTCAGGCCGATACGTATTCTTCTACATATTTTAGGTAAAAAAAAAAATCGCAATAAGCGTATAGTGCTTGGTTTGCGCAAAAGTTATAGCGCCTACAAAATAGGGAATAAATTTATGATTTTTTTTTTTTTTTTTTACTAGTAATGGCAGAGATCTGCGATTTTTATTGTGACTGCGACATTATGGCGGACACATCGGACACTTTTGACACATTTTTGGGACCATTCACATTTATACAGCGAACAGTGCTATAAATATGCACTGATTACTGTATAAATGTGACTGGCAGGGAAGGAGTTAACACTAGGGGGCGAGGAAGGGGTTAAATGTGTTCCCTGCTAGGTGATTGTTACTGTGGGGGGAGGGGACTGACTGGGGGAGGAGACCGATCTGTGTCCCTATGTACAAGGGACACAGCATCGGTCTCCTCTCCCTGACAGGACGTGGATCTCTGTGTTTACACACAGAGATCCACGTCCCTGGCTCTGTGACAGCCGATCGCGGGTACCTGGCGGACATTGCGGCCGCCAGGCACACGCATCGGCACCTGTGTGACACAGCGGGCACAGCTTTTCCCCGATGTGCGCCCGCTGCGGCGCGCATCGCGAAAGTAAACAGGAGGACGCCCATGGACTTCCTCCGGGGAATTGAGCGCCGCAATGCAGGCGTCTTTTGCCAATGGCCCGGGCGCGAAGTGGTTAAGAGATATGACTGATTGAATTTTCAGGAAGTCACGTTTTGTGGTTCAAAAAATGCAGCCTGTATTCTGGCAAGGAGGAGGTGTTAGAACAGTGATTGCATCATATCCTCTTCTCTCTCTCTAAACTGTAATCAGCCTACATTTCCCATGAATCCTTGGGATTGGAGTGAATGTGGGAGGTACACTAGGCTTGTACATGTAAATGTGAACTCGCCCACTTCAACATAAATCACATCCCTCATTCTGCAGCCAGCAAGCCATACATAACACACAGTATGATAGGTTACAGCCTTATAAATGTAAAGCAGTGCAACGTGTCAGTGTCCACCAGAGCCAAATGTCAGGGACCACCAGAGCCGAATGTCAGGGGCCACAAGTGCCGAATGTCAGGGACCACCATAGAAAATGTCAGGGACCACCAGAGCCGAATGTCAGGGGCCACAAGTGCCGAATGTCAGGGACCACCAGTGCCGAATGTCAGGGACCACCAGTGCCGAATGTCAGGGACCACCAGAGCCGAATGTCAGGGACCACCAGAGCCGAATGTCAGGGGCCACAAGTGCCGAATGTCAGGGACCACCAGAGAAAATGTCAGGGACCACCAGAGCCAAATGTCAGGGACCACCAGAGCCAAATGTCAGGGACCACCAGAGAAAATGTCAGGGACCACCAGAGCCGAATGTCAGGGACCAGCAATGCCAAATGTCAGGGACCACCAGAGCCAAATGTCAGGGACCACCAGTGCATCATATCAGTGACTCATATCAGTACCTCATACCAGTGCCTTATATCAGTGCCTCATATCAGTGCCGCATACCAGTGCCTCATATCAGTGCTTCATACCAGTGCCTCATATCAGTGCCTCATGTCAGTCCCTCATGTCAGTCCCACCAGTGCAGAGCAGGGATTATTATCAGTATAGATACCCTTTAAATCTGCTAAATACATTCTAGGAGCACCTCCACTCCACCCCCCACACCGCCCCCCCGCCACCACCGCCCCCCGACTTCTATCTCTGTGCAGAGCGAGGATTATTATCAGTATCATTTGGCACAGTGTGCTGTCAATATATCGGCGGGAGGCAGGGCATCAGCGATCTATGTTCTCATATACTATACCTGACACAATGGGACATCCCTGCTGTGTCATAAAACTGATAACTGATAATAATCCCTGCTCTGCACGGAGATAGCAGGTGGTTGGGCGGCGGCGGGGGACGGTATGGCTGGGGGGGGCGGAGTGGAGGGGCGGACTACCAGGCAGGGAGGAGGAGGAGGGAGGAGAGAGAAGAAGGAAGAAACCTATTCGGCTTTCAGAGGACTACAAGGGGGCGTGTCAGACTGATGGCTGAGCTGAGGAGAGAGATAGCAGCCAGCGGTCTTACAAACAGGAAGTCAGCAGGCAATAAAGTTTTTTCAGCAAGTTCAGCAGCCTATTGCAGAGGAACTGCAGAGCCCAGAAGAACATGGATGGCAAAGTTGGTGAAGGTAGGAGATCAGCAACAAGGACATGGAAAAAAAATTTGGTCCAGAGTTCTGCTTTAACTGAACAAGCGGAAGTTAGAAGCTGACTGGATACCATGCACAACTGCACCAGATTTTGCACTCTCCAGTTTTGGTAAATACTAAAGCGTGTTATATTACAAACCATTGTCCTTTAAAAAATTATATATATTTTCACTTTTTTTGGTGTTTTGTTGTATCTCAAAGTTGCTGATCTCCTGCAGTCACTTTCTGTCTATATGCACATCATTAACAGTTGCGTGGCATTTCTTGAGGTGGGGGGTTAGTATTTTCTGATAGTGACTATAGCAGACTATAGACTCTGTTCACAAACATTAACCTCCTTAGCGGTAATCCCGAGTCGGGCTCGGGGTGAGTTTTTCATGCTAAGAGCGGTAACCCCGAGCCAGACTCGGGATTGCATTGCAGGATACAGGGCAGTTACCTACCTTGTTCCCTGGATCCTGCGATGTCTCCCCGCAGTGTGTGCGAGCTGTCTCCTCGCTCGATTCACACTGCCGAGTGCCGAGCTCCGTTCCCTGCGACGATGTGGAGCACAGGGACGGAGTTCAGCACCAAATTCAAAAAGTGAAACACACAATACACATACAGTATACTGTAATCTTACAGATTACAGTACTGTATCAAATAATTACACATTCCCTTTGTCCCTGGTGGTCTGTCCAGTGTCCTGCATGCACTTTTATATTATAAAAACTGTTCTTTCTGCCTGGAAACTGGAGATTGTCCATAGCAACCAAAAAGTGTCCCTTTATGTCAAAAGTGGTTTTAGACCAGCTAGAAAACAGCGATAATAAATTAGAATCACTCGCAGAATTGAGCGATAGCAATTTGTGGGGAAATTCGTCATCAAACACTAAATCTAATGACAGCGACAATTCTGCAACTGAGCAAATTTCAGTGTTTTTGATTTGATTAAATTATTGAATAATTTTTATTATATATACATTAGTATTTGTTATAATTATTTATAGTTATTTATTATATTATAATTTATGATTTTGTGTTTAAAACTTTATCACACCCGGGATGTCTACTAGACTCTTGTTTGGTCAGGTTTAAGTAAGTAATTACTAAGAATTGCAGGCCTACAATACATAACACCAAATTTCCATGCAAAATAATTGTAACGCTTTTGGTACGTAATTCCAGACAGAATCATACCGCCAGGGAGGTTAAGGGCTCGCTCACACTGGAATCCGGTGCGAGAAAGCCCCAGTCCCAGTCCGTGTGCGTTTTGTTTTTAAACAGCACATTACTTAGAAAAACACTACACAGTCAACACACTAAACGTTGTTAGGCACACATTTAACCCCTTGATCACCCTAGATGTTAACCCCTTCCCATCCAGTGTCATTAGTAAAATGACAGTGTATATTTTTAGCACTGATCACTGCATTAGTGTCACTGGAGATGTCAGTGTCAGTTAGTCAGTTCCTCCCCAGTGTCAGTTAGTGTCAGATAGTCCCAATATAAGTCGCTGATCACCACCATTACCTGTAAAAAAATAAAAATGTATCGATCTATCTATGCCAGTATCTTTGCCATAGTTTGTAGACACTATAACTTTCACACAAACCAATTAATATACGTATTGGGATTTTTTATTTATTTTATCAAAGACATGTAGCAGACAGAATACATTTTGGTCAAAATGTAATAAGAAATTTGATATTTTTTATTTTTTATTGGATATGTTTTATAGCAGAAAGTAGAAAATATTTTTTCAAAATGTTGTGTCTTTTTTCGTTTATATCGCAAAAAAAAAATAAAAAAAAACCCAGTGGGGATCAGATACCACCAAAAGAAAGCTCTATTTGTGTAAAAAAAAAAAATTATAGAAATGTTGCTTGCGTACAGCATTGCATGACCATGCAATCACCAGTTAAATTAGTGCAGTGCCAATATGCAAAAAGTGAAGGGGATAAAACCTTCCAGAGCTCAAGTGGTTAAAATGAAGCCAAGCCAAGGAAATTGCCATCTTGGCCCCTGTTTAATCTGCAATTGCCATGGTCCTGTGTGTGTAATCAGTTATGACACCAGAAATTTGGTGGCTTGACAGTTTGGCTGAGAGTACAAGGCCCTGTGATAGTTATCATTCACGGCATAACTTAAAGTGGAAGTAAACCCTGCTATCGTTTTCAGCCATGGAAGCTGCCATCTTGGCCTCTGTATAATCTTCAACTGCCATGGTGCTGCACATGTGATTAGCTATGATACCAGCCATTGGCTGGTTTGACAGTTTGGTTTGATAGCCCAGCCAATGTGACAGTTAGCATTTCCAGCACTTCCCGAGAATGTAACTGTTTTATGAAACTATTAAATCAATGAGTTTACTTCCGCTTTAATGTAATTGTTAATGCTTTAAATCGATAGTTCTGGCTGGGCTTAGTATAAGTATTTTTATTTTCAGCCATATGACTGTAAATTTTTCAAATCTCACTGGAATCACCTAAAAATAACTGTAATTTTTGGACAGTACGGATCCTCAGTCAGGTGTGTAAATATTGTGATATTGAGCCTTTTGCCTCTATAATGTGTTTTGAAACTTCCACTTGTCTCTATTGGAAGCCAATGTGACAGGTTGACAATGCAGGAGATCATGTGGGTGGCAGGACAGAGCATCATCACCCTATAACAGGAAATGCCTGCACAAAGATTTTGATTGCATCTTTTCCAAAGTTATTTAATGAAAGCTGCAGATTTAGAATATTGAAAGTGACATTTTAGATTTCATATATCTACTTTAAAGGGTTAGTTCACCTTTACCCAAAAAAAACTGCCTATGCAGATAAGGGTTCTCTGTAGATAAAAACAAACTTTGCAGCTTTGACCAAAGTTAAAGAGTCAGTTCACCTTTAGGAAATATCTGTCTATGCAGGTAAGGGGCACCTGTAGATACAAACACACTTTTTAAACTTTGATCAATGTTGGATAATGCCTTTGCTATAGGTCCGAAAAAAATTCCCAGATGACATCATCCTGTCTTGTTGTTAGGATGTTACTAAGACACTCTCAGACAATTTAAACCCCTCTCTCTCCCCTGTTGCAGTAACTCTGAGCTCTTTGATGCTGTGATAGAGGAGAAATCAGACCAGAGATTTGAGAGCTCTCTCCTTTGGGGGTGAGCAGTAACGGCTGGGAATGTCTTAGCAATGCACTAGCCACAAGGCAGGGCGGGAAGATGCCATCATGAGAGATACATGAAAGGCTTACACCTATAGCAAGGGTATTATCCAACATTGGTCAAAGCTTCAAAGTTTGCTTTTATTTACAGGTGCCCCTTACCTGCATAAACAGTTATTTTCTAAAGGTGCAAATGAGAAGAGAAACACAGACGCCTCTAGGTTAGAACTGTAAACATTTTAATGAGATACAGGTGCATTATCCACTTACATGGAGGTTAAGGAAGTAAGGCACAAATCCATCCACACTGGCATGGCGTTCACTGCAGAGCGGCGTTCTGAACAGCTGATTTTTCTGCCTGTGGGGGAGAAATCCTTGCCAGCAGGATCTCTGGGACCATGGCGATGAAACCAAGGCTTGGATCAGGCCGATGGTGAGGGCAGGAACGCGGCGACGGGCGTGATGACGTCACTGGTGGGTTGCAATGACGTTTCAGAGCATGCGCACTGGTAGATGGGACTTCAGGGCACGCTCCTTTGTCAAGATTGATTTAAAATTCAGCCCTGTGCCTGAGAGCAGGGGCTCCTTATTCTCTCTTTCTCCCAACTGAACATGCACATGTACACAGCCTGTGAGGAAAGAGCAGGGTCAGAGTGGCTTGCTATGAGGACAATCAGCAGGGAGAAGACGCGCCGCCGGGGGACTCCAGAACGGAAGGATCGGAAGACTATTGCAAATTATTTTCACAGAGCAGGTAAGTATTGGGATTAACATTTTTAAATGGAGAGCATTAGATTCTATGCTTTGTTACTCTTTCATATACCGTTATCCCCTGAGTATTCCTGAGGGTCTGGGAGCTGACAGGAGGAAATAGGAGACAGAGAGGGATAGCACGCTACAGAGAACCCACATTATCCCTTGAAGGGAACAGCGGATTATGACCCGCTGGTGAAACAGGGATCATAGTGTGAAGGGAGCGGCTAGAGAACATAGGTGGAGGAGAACACAAGCACTTTTTGGATTCATTATCTACACCATGGTGGAATAGCACTGAGAATGAAATAGTAGGATTTTTAAAACAGCTTACCTGTAAAATCCTTTTCTTGGAGTACATCACGGGACACAGAGCAGCATAGTCATTACTATGTGGGTTATATAGAATTACCTTCAGGTGCTGGCACTGGCAACTTCCAAAACAGGAAGTACCCTCCCCTATATAAGCCCCTCCCATCCAGGAGTACCTCAGTTTTGTAGCAAAGCAATACATGTCCCCAAAAGAGGGGTGGGAGCTCTGTGTCCCGTGATGTACTCCAAGAAAAGGATTTTACAGGTAAGCTGTTTTAAAAATCCTACTTTCTTGTTCATACATCACGGGACACAGAGCAGCATAGTCATTACTATGTGGGACGTCCCAAAGCAATGCCAAATGAGGGGGGGGATACACCATACATAAGCTGGGCGCCATCAGGCATGAGGATCTTTTGCGGCCTGCAACACACTGCGCCCAAAGGCGACATCCTCCTGACTTCTAACGTCCACCTGGTAGAACCTAGTAAACGTGTGTATTGAAGACCATGTTGCGGCCTTACAAATTTGAGCCAGGGAGGCCTGGTGATGCACTGCCCATGAAGTTCCAACTGCTCTCGTGGAGTGCGCCCTAACTTTGAACGGAGGCGGTCTACTTCTCAAGCCATAGGCTTGTATTATGACCTGTCGAATCCACTTGGCTAAAGTAGATTTTGATGCTGCCTGACCCTTTCTGGGGCCTTCCGGCAGAACAAACAAAGAATCCGTTCTACGAATCTGAGCAGTGGCTTTTAGATAAGCTTTAACTGCTCTTACTACATCCAAAGAATGTAATAACTTTTCCTCTACCGAGCTTGGTTTGGGGAAAAAAGAAGGAAGAACCACATCCTGGTTCAAGTGAAACCTCGATACCACCTTAGGAAGAAAGGCTGGGTGAGGGCGTAATACTACTCTGTCCTTATGAATAACCAGATATGGCTCCTTACAGGACATGGCGGCTAATTCCGACACTCTTCTAGCCGAGCATATGGCTACTAAAAATATCAATTTTCTGGTGAGTAGAACCAAGGAAATGTGCCGCAAAGGTTCAAACGGCTGCTTCTGCAGAACCGACAGAACCAAATTTAGATCCCATGGGCATATGGGAGCTTTAATCGGTGGAATAATACGAGTCACCCCTTGCATAAAGGATTTGACAAGTGAATGCATAGCCAGGGGCCTTTGAAATAGTATTGATAAGGCCGAAACCTGGCCCTTGATAGTACTTAAGGCAAACTTCCTGTCTACAGCCCACTGCAGGAAGTCCAGAATTCTGCCTATAACGTACTTACGTGGATGCCATTTTCTGGCCTCGCACCAAGTGATGTACGCCTTCCAAACTCTATAGTAGATCTGCCTGGATACAGGCTTCCTGGCATTGATTATAGTTGATACCACAGAGTTAGAGAGACCTCTCTTCTTTAGGATGTGGGATTCAATAGCCAGGCCGTTAAACTTAGAGTTAGTAAGGAAGGGTGGTATATCGGTCCTTGCGAAAGCAGGTCCGGACGACGTGGAAGGGTCCAAGGACTCCCCACAGACATTTTGATGATCTCCGCGTACCAGGCCCTTCGGGGCCACGCTGGAGCCACCAGGATCACCGGCTTCTTCTCCAACCTGACTCTGCGAAGGAGTCGAGGCAACAATTGTAGCGGAGGGAATGCATATATCAGTCTGAACTGATCCCAAGGGAACACCAGAGCATCCGAGCCGCAAGCGAGGGGATCCCTTGTCCGGGAGACAAATCGGTCCACCTTTGCGTTGAATCTGGATGCTAGCAGATCTACATCCGGTGTTCCCCACCGCTGACATATTGCTCGGAAGACCTCGGGATGAAGGGACCATTCCCCTGGGCATAACTGTTGGCGACTCAGAAAGTCCGCCTTCCAATTCTCCACCCCTGGAATGAAGACAGCTGATATACATGGGACATGCTTTTCTGCCCATTCCAGGATGTGACTTACTTCCCTCTGGGCTGCACGACTCCTGGTGCCTCCCTGATGATTGGTATATGCCACTGCTGTGGCATTGTCTGATTGAATTCTGACAGGGGACCCTTGGAGTCTGGATGTCCAGGCTACTAGGGCATACCGGGCTGCTCGTATCTCTAAGAGATTGATGGGCAGGGTTTTTACTACATTTGACCATCTGCCCTGGAGAGACCATTGCTCCAGTACTGCCCCCCAGCCTATAAGGCTGGCATCTGTAGTGACCACCTTCCAAGATATCGGACTGAAGGGTTTTCCCTTCTGGAGATTCTGGGGGATCAACCACCAGCAGAGACTCTTCCGAACGGAAGGGGACAAAGCCATCGGGAAGTCTAGAGCCTGAATTTTTCCGTTCCAGGCTGACAATATGGCCCTCTGTAAATTCCTTGAGTGGAATTGGGCGTATGGCACAGCTTCGAATGATGCTACCATCTTTCCTAGCAGCCTCATGCACAGGCGTATGGACGGCTGTCTTTTTGCACAAAGCAGACGGACCAAGCCCCTCAAAGAGGATACCTTGTCTAGAGGTAAGAAAATCTTCCTCTGGTCTGAATCCAGCCGTAGCCCTAGATATACCAGGTTTTTCACTGGCTGTAGGGCTGACTTGTCCAGGTTGATGACCCAACCGTGAGATTCTAGATACTTGATTGTATCGACAGTTACCACTTCTAGCTTGGCAACTGAGTGGTCCATCAACAACAGGTCGTCTAGGTATGCCATTATCGTTACACCTCGTGTTCTTAGATCGGCCAACAGTGGGGCCAGAATTTTTGTGAACACTCGTGGTGCTGTGGCCAGACCGAATGGTAAGGCTCTGAACTGAAAATGGCGCCCTTCTACTGCAAAGCGTAGAAATTTTTGATGACCTGGAAAGATGGGAACATGCAAGTAAGCATCTTTGATGTCGATCGAGGCTAACCATTCCTCCCCCTGTAGGGCAGCGGTGACCGATCGGATCGACTCCATCCGGAAAGACCGGATGTTTAGAAATTTGTTTAGACTCTTTAGGTCCAATATGGGTCTTATGTCCCCGTTTGGTTTCAGGACTGTGAAAAGGTTTGAGTAGTAACCCAACCCCCACTCTTCCATAGGAACCTCCATAATTACTCCTTGGAGCAATAGTTGTTCTACGCCAATAGGAGAGACCCTCTTTTCAGAGGGTCTCTTGGCATGCCTGACCACATAAAATGGGAAGGAGGAGACTCTTTTAACTCCAACTTGTATCCCAGAGTTACTGCGGAGAGCACCCATCTGTCTTTGATCGTCTCCCGCCAGGTCTCTGTGAACAACTGAAGTCTTCCCCCCACCCGTTTGAGTGGGGGCAGCCCTTCATAGGCTTGACTTGGAGGCTGGTTTAGTACCCCTTCGGATCCAGGGTTTCTTATTACCCTGTGACTGTCCCTGATTTTTACCCCCTGAGTTTGACCGAGGAGGCCGTCGGAACTGCTTAGTAGCAGACGTCGCAGGGATAGGAGAGGTAGTCCTCTTAAAAGATGGACCCCTAGACCTCTTCTTACTCGGTAAGAGAGTACTTTTACCACTGGAAATCTTCTGGATATATTTATCCAGGTCTTCGCCAAAAAGGCGTTCCCCATGAAATGGGAAGCTAACTAAGAGCTTCTTACAGGGAGCTTCAGCAGACCAGTTTTTGAGCCACAGAAGCCTACGCATATGTACCAAAGACAGCGTGAGGCGGGAGGCCTGATGGATAGAATCCTTGATGGCGTCAACCGCAAAGCATAATGCTCTAGGCAGATCAGCCAGAGCCTGGGCCTGCTGGTCTGGCAAATCCCTCAGGACCATTTTCATTTGATCCTTTAAAGCTTGGCAGACCCCAATAGCTGCCACTGCTGGCTGTGTAACAGCCCCTGCTGTGGAAAAAGCAGATTTTAATAAAGATTCCAATTTTTTATCTACTGGATCTTTGAACATTTGAACATTATCTACTGGACATGTCAGTGATTTGTTCACAGAAGAGATGGCTGCATCCACCGTAGGAACATTCCATCTCTGGGTGAACTTTTCCTCCATGGGATAGATCACCGGAAATTTCTTAGGCGGAACAAATAGTTTATCAGGATGTTCCCAGTCCTGGTATATAAGTCCTTCCAATAATGGATGTATTGGAAAGGAGCAATTAACCTGGGGAGCTTTTAGCGACCCCAATGAGGAGACAGCAGTAGTTGATGGTTCAACAAGAGGCATTTTAAATGCAGATCGAACCATGTCAGTTAGGGTCTGGACCCACAATCTTTCAGTCTGTGATGCTGAAAATGGTTCATCTACTGTCGATTCCTCAAAAACAGAGTTAACCTCCTCCTGATCCCCTTCAGGTAGGTCGGTCCCTTCCTGGGACTGTTGCTCTGCCAACAGGCACTCTAATGGAGGTGATGGAGATCTGGCGCGCTTTCTTTCCTGCAGAGAAGAAGCGATCAATGCTGCCAATCTCTGCTCCAATCCCTCCAGAGTTGAGGCAAAAACCTCCTCTGTTATATATGCAGGAGCAGGTGGACTGAGGACAGCCGCAGTACCTGGCACTCCCGGGGGTTCCTTATGGGTATTAACCTCTGATTTCTCAGGGGAGGAGGGTGCAGATGACTGCTCCAGATCCTCAGAGCCCGATGGAGACCCCCTACACTTCCTGAGAGGTATATCCTTAGTTCAAAGCTGAGGTATTCCAGCCGCAATACACCCCTTACTGAAATAGTCTAATGCAATTTGCTGCTATGTACATCAGTGGGTGTCTACTAATGCGTCTTTCTGGGGATGCCTGTATCAACCGCCCGCTGTAAGCCCCTATACCATGCTACCAGCTCCTTTTCATGCTCTGTGTCCATAGCAAGCAGCGTGGACTGAGTCCTTTTATCTTGCTGGGACGCCCGCACATGCGCAGAAGCGCTGGGCGCACAGAGCGCGTCATCCGCCAGGCTCCGCCCACTTTTTGAAGCTAAATCTATAAAAAGAAAGCGTGTGTGCGCGCGCGCGCGTGCACGTGTGCGCTCTTGGCGCCCTGTAGGGAGAGGAGCCAGGGTCCCTGTTTCACCAGGACTCGGGGATGGAAGGAAACTACTTGGCAGCATGACAGAGGAATGCAGCTTCCCTGATAGAGAGCTCACTCATCTGCCTGGACTTTCACCATGGAAGGAATAGTCCCAAGAAAAAAAGACGTTCCACAGCGGCCTCTAGTGGACAAACACAGGTACCGCACTTTTGTCTTTTTTTTTTTTTTTTTAAAACCTCCTTTATGAAAAACATTTCCAGGTTTACAGTTTTTAAAACATTCCTTTATGAAAAGACATTTCTAGGATTTCTTAGGCATATACAGCTATTAGCGGGAATACCTTTTAGGTAACAGGCAGAAAGACATATTAGGCTTGGGGGTCCCCTCAATAGAACCAAGTTCCTGAGGGGCCCCCACTTACCTTTTCCCCGCCGCAGGACTTTGTTTGGTCCACAGAAGCCCAAACTTCACCTCTCACGGCAGGCATTGTACTAGACCTTCAGGGACCGGGTTCCCAAGGATTCCACTCCCCTGGACCTGTATAGCACCCTGCACAGATAGCCTCTTGGTTTTGGGTATGACCAGAGCTCTGGATCCCAGGGTCCAGCCCTCCTAAGAGAGGCATTACAGGCAAAACCCTGCTCTTCTCTGCAAGGCCCGGGTACCGACCGTTTAGCTATGAAGCTTTTTTGGTCGGATCCGGAATAGCTTGCTAAGGCCCAGAGAACCTGTACACAAGCCCAGATGAATACATGTTAACCTTGGCCAACACCTTAGACACTGGCAAAAAACTGAGGTACTCCCGGATGGGAGGGGCTTATATAGGGGAGGGTACTTCCTGTTTTGGAAGTTGCCAGTGCCAGCACCTGAAGGTAATTCTGTATAACCCACATAGTAATGACTATGCTGCTCTGTGTCCCGTGATGTATGAACAAGAAAATCTATTTTAATCAAAGGACTACTTTATATAATTTTTTATTTTATCCTTTAAGTTTTCTGGACACATTGCACTTTATGTTATATACATGAGCTTATGGACACTTTGCACTTTATAATCAGTTTGATTACAGTATTACATTATTGAATGCACATAGTTTTGTGTTTATATACGACTGCATCTTATATTGTATATATTTATTGCATATGTTTAGTGTTATACATATTGTTGCACTTTATTTGAGGGAATTGATCTGTGGTACACAGTTATACACTAAGAAGTTGGAGCAGTGCTGCACTGGTTGTTGGCTTATGTTATACTTATCTGCTCTGTGTAGTGGTTTTGTACAGAGCAGCACTGATCCTCCTCATCTCGGGTCCACTGCCAGCGTTCCTGGTTCCTCAAGTAGCTTGTTATGGGGGCATCTGAGCAGACTCGCTTCTGAGCCACTGCTCTGTGTGTCTATTCACACACAGAGCGCGGCTCAGCCCCATTCCACTCTCTCCTCATTGGATCACTGGCTGTGATTGACAGTAGCGGGAGCTAATGGCTCCCGCTCCTCTCTAAGCCAATGAGGAGGGAGAGACCCGGGAGAGACAAGGCTCCCATGCACAGCTCTAGAGGAAGATCGGGCTCAGTTAAGTTCTGTATAAGGGGCGCTGCTACACACAGAAGGTTTTTTACCTACATGGATGGACTCCATGAAGGTAAAAAAGCATGAGCCTTTAAAACTAATGTAGGTGAATAAGGTGAATTTGTGCATACTTTAATCATCCAATCATGTGCAAGAAAAACTTGATTGAGTTTTCAAATGAACACAGTCCCACCTTCTTAACTAAGCTAAGTAAATGTTCACTTTGCAGAAGGAACAAACACTACTTATTTTATCAACCCCTTATAAGTCACAGACTAAGAACAAATGTGCAGAAAGTGAAGATAGAGTTCCAGGTCTGTACACTTGCTCTGTAATAGTGACCTAGAGAGCATTAAAACCTTTGGATCTGCAAGACAGAAATACCACCAGCCTTTCCAGAAGGGATCGGTATTGCAAGCCTGTGTGTTTCTCCCAAAGTGGTTTCCTATAAAATATTTAATGCAAATAACACTTTTTTTCACATAAAGCAAAAGTCTAGTAAAAATGTATTACTGCAAATTATTTTAAATAAACATAGTCTCCTACTTTATGATCCTCGCTTTTCTGTGCCTGCCGTAGGCTTTGCCATACAGTACAAATATTGCTTAACAGTCTTCCATTCTCATTATGTGGCACCACAGAAAGTGTCTGCAATTACACTATTTCCATTGCCTAAAGCGAACAGTCATTGCAGCACTGGGAGTGTGGGATGTGTGGCACAGGCACTATGACTCTTGGAGGTGAATATCTATAATGAATAAAGAGAGTATTCCCCATCCAAGTAAGCTTTATAGACAGCTTTACTCCACTCACGTTCCAATCTAAACCACAGCAGGGAGGCTCACTACTTGCACGCTATCCCATCCATTTCTATGCTTAAAGTGGAACTAAACCCTCCTATTATTTAAAGACGAGGACAGAGCCATTGTAGCCTTTGTTTAGACCTGCAGTGGCCATGTAGCTGCATATGTGATCAACTATGACAGCAGGCATTTGCATGATTATAAGATCAGTTAAAGCAGAACTAAACTCCGCAAATACCCACCTTTCCTTCAATGATTCATTATTCCGTGGTCCCTTCCAAGGACTGGCATCCTCTCCCTGGCTCATTCTGGGTGACGGGTCTTTGGCAGTGTTTATGTGCATCTTAGCGTATATTTCATTCAATTAAATTAGATTATGAACAGACAAGTAAGTTATTTTATTGCAAAAGAGACAAAGGATGTCTCTTCTACAATAAAGCTCTTGCCTGTTCACAATTGTTTTTATCATAGGTGACAACTGTTACAATTATCAATAGAGGCATGCCTTAAATGTAATTGTTATATTGGTTTGTTTAGTTCTGCTTTGAAGTAGAACTAAAGGTAAGAATTTTGTGGAGCTTACCCCCAACGAAACCGCTTGATGCATTGGATGCCCAGTTCCTGTGCCCATGACTCTGTGAATAGCACCTGACATACTTGGCGGTTAAGGAATATTCATTGCAAATGGCTAGATATACAGTCATGGCCAAAAGTTTTGAGAATGACCAATATATTAATTTTCACATCTGCTGCCTCAGTTTTTATGATGGCAATTTGCATATACTCAAGAATGTTATGAAGAGTGATCAAATTAATTGCAATTAATTGCAAAGTCCCTCTTTGCCATGAAAATAAACTTAATCCTTTGTAAAGAAGACTTCAGAGCACCCAAGAAAGTCCAGCAAGTGCCAGGACTGTCTCCTACAGTTGATTCAGCTGCAGGATTGGGGCACCACCAGTGCAGAGCTTGCTCAGGAATGGCAGCAGGCAGGTGTGAGTGCATCTGCACTCACAGTGAGGTGAAGACTTTGGAAGATGGCCTGGTGTCAAGAAGGGCAGCAAAGAAGCCACTTCTCTCCAGGAAAAACATCAGGGATGTAGACTGTTATTCTACAAAAGGTACAGGGACTGCTGAGGACTAGGCAAAAGTCATTTTCTTTAATGAATCCCCTTTCCGAATGTTTGGGGCATCCGGAAAAAACCTTGTCCAGAGAAGAAAAGGTAAGCGCTACCATCAGTCCGGTGTCATGCCCACAAAAAAGTATCCTTAGACCATTCATGTGTGGGGTTGCTTCTTGGCCAAGGGAGTGGGCTCACTCACAATTTTGCCTAAGATCACAGCCATGAATAAGGAATGATACAAAAACATCCTCCGAGAGTAACTTCTCCCAACCATCCAAGAAAAGTTTGGTGACGAACAATGCCTTTTCCAGCATGATGGAGCACCTTGCCATAAGGCAAAAGTGATAACTAAGTGACTTGGGGAACAAAACATCACAAATTTTGGCCAGGAAACTCCCCAGACCTTAATCCCTTTGAGAACTTCTAGTAAATCCTCAACAGGCAGGAGAACAAAAAAAATCCAACGAATTCTGACAAGCATTGATTATGCAAAAATGGGCTGCCATCAGTCAGGATGTGGCCCAGAAGTTGAATTTTGAGCATGCCAGGGCGAATTGCAGAGGTCTTGAAAAAGAAGGGTCACAACTGCAAATATTGACTCTTTGCATAAACGTAATGTAATTGTCAATAAAAGCCTTTGATATTCATGAAATGCTTGTAATTATACTTCAGTTTACCATAGTAACATGTGACAAAAAGATCTAAAAACACTGAAGCAGCAGACTTTGTAAAAAAATTATATTTGTGAAAATGTATAAATTTCTCAAAACGTTTGACCACAGCTGTACACCCCAATCACTTAATGTGTATAGGCACCAGGAATAACACAGTAAATGATTAAACGACTGTGAAAAGTAAATTACAACCAGATAACAAAATGAAAAAAAGTAGATAGATAAATAGATAGATAGATAGATAGATACTGGATAAACAGCCAGCAAGACCTACTACAAAGATTAGGCAGTTGGAAAAATACACTGCAATGATTAAGCAAGGGCAGTGACCCTAACTGGGGAGAGATATACCACACTATCAGTTATGCAGTAAGTAATAGCCTACTCTACACCTTCTACTGCCCAGCTCGTAGAGCCCTATGTTGGAGCCCTTGTTTGCCTTTTAAGTGCTGATGCAGGCAATAACACAGTGTTTCTGGCAGACACCGTTGTCGCTCTCTTATAAAGGTGTAGTGCAGGACTGGCCAGTGCCCACCCAGCAGCTGTGTATAGCTGGAGATGTCCTTCCGCTTACGAGGCAAAGGGTCTCTTTCTGTGGGTGTCTTTAGTGTCCAGCTTCTTAGCTAAACAAAAGGCTCCCCAACATCCAGGGCTCACTCCACGTCTCTGGAATGGCTGTTGCTCTGTCTCTACTGATCTCAGGTGCCACTGTCCACTCACAGCCTCGGCTTCTCAGCAAGAAGTCTCCCCTCCACTCGCCCCAGGTGCAGCATGTCTGTCTCAGCCTCAATCTCTCTGCAAAATGTCCCTTCTTCCTATTTTCAGCCCAGGAAAATACTTAAAAATACCACAGTGCAACTGGGAGAAGAAGTCCAAGAAAAAACTATAATACAGGTTTAGTCTTTTTTAGCTACATTTTTTGGAGCACCATTCCTTTCTCTGGCACCAACAGTGGGGCATAATTCCTTCCACAAACATCAATGATGAGGCACTATTCCTTCCACTGACACTAAAGATGAGAAACAATTTTTCTCATTAATACCTATGATGCGGCACTATTTTCTCCTCTGAAACCAACGATGAGGAACTATTTCTTCCACCGAAATCAATGATGGGGAACTTTTCCTCCCACTGACATTAATGATGGAGCACTATTTCTTCCACTAACATCAATGATGGAGCACTATTCGTCCCACTATTACCAAGGATGGGGCACCACTATTCCTTTGCCTACTAACCATAGATGCCATGTATTTTTCTTAAATGCTAACAATAACAAATTATATGTGCTCAAATCATAATGAATTAATTTGCGGCAATATTATAAGTGAAAAAAAAACACAATTTATGTGCAAATATTAGTGACAATGTCTCCAAAAGATAGTGCCATATAACACTGAACATTAAGAGCATGGTGCAGTGCCACAGGTAAGACTTCAAAATATTGTGTGTCCACGACAGGTGTCCCCAAGTGCAGTAAATGCTCTTACTGAAACCGTAGGATCTCTAAATGGAAAAAGATCTAAGAATGTCTGACACTCAGCCTGTAGCATCCAGCAACACCAGCTTGATATCTCACCAACACATGGCAGAGGGAGCAGAGGATGAAGCATCTTCAGGAGGCCTTGCAGAAAGGTCTGTGCAACGCATTCCCAGAGATTGGGAGGTTACAAATTCCTGGTCCTGGACAACGTGTTGCTGAGGCTTCGGTCAGTCAAAGAAGGAGCGGTGGAGAAGGTGGCCGTCTGACCAATGCGTTCAGACAATTTTTTAGTCAGCAGCCCCAAGGTCTGATCGGTTCCAGCAACCATCGCCAGCGTCTGGTTTACATGGTGCAGGAATACCTAGGGGCAAGTTTAGACTTGGACACCTTTCCCACCGAAAATCCTCTGGGTTACTGGGACTTGAGGATGGATCACTGGCCAGAGCTTGCACAGTATGCAATTGAGATACTGGCCTGTCCTGCATCCAGCGTTCTTTCGGAACGCACATTCAGTGCTGCTGGAGGCTTTGTAACCGATCACAGGGTGCGCCTGTCAACCGACTTGGTCGATCGACTGACCTTCATAAAAATGAATCAGTCTTGGATCACCACCAGCTACCAGGCACCTGATGCTGATGTAACAGAATAATTTTCTTTGAAATGTCAGATCCCTGCAATACTGCCTATGCTGATGCAGAGTGACTATACTGTTATGCTGAGTGACTATCCTCTTCCTCCTCAATAATCATGCTGATAGCTTGAAAGAACATTTTTGGTTCTGGCCACCGCCACCAGTGGCTAAGGCCCAATTTTTCAGACCCTGTTTAACAGGGGCGTGTAATTACAATTTTTGATGCAATACTTTGCAACAGGGTTCATTGCTGAGCTCTAAGTACGGTATCTGTGAGGGGTTGCAGTGTTGTGGCACCAGCACCAGTGCCTAAGGCCCAATTTTTCTGCCCCTGTTCAACAGTGGCATGTAATTACAATTCTTGATCTAATATTTCACAGCTGGGTCCATTCCTGTGCCCACCAAGAGTAACTGTGAGGACTTACAGTGTTGTGGCACCAGCACCACCGTCACCACCAAAGGCCCAATTTTTCAGCCCCTGTTCAACAGGGGCATGCAATTACAATTCTTGATCTAATAATTCACAGCAGGGCCCATTCCTGCACCCACCAAGAGTAACTGTGAGGGCTTACAGTGTTGTGGCAACACCACCACCACCACCACCACCACGAAAGGCCCAATTTTTCTGCCCCTGTTCAACAGGGGCATGTAATTACAATTCTTGATCTAATATTTCACGGCTGGGCCCATTCCTGTGCCCACCAAGACTAATTGTGAGGACTTACAGTGTTGTGGCACCAGCACCACCGCCACCACCAAAGGCCCAATTTTTCAGCCCCTTTTCAACAGGCGCATGCAATTACAATTCTTGATCTAATAATTCACACCAGGGCCCATTAATGTGCCCACCAAGAGTAACTGTGAGGGCTTACAGTGTTGTGGCACCAGCACCACCACCAAAGGCCCAATTTTTCCTACCACTGTTTAACAGTGGCATGTAAATACAATTCCTGATATAATAGTTGACAGCAGGGCGTTCCAGCGCCCACCAAGAGTAACTGCGAGTGCTTACAGTGTTGTGGCAACACCAACACCTAAGGGGCAAATTTCTGCAGAGTATATATGGCAGGCCCCTACTTTCAAACATCCAACTTACAAACGAAGTGAGAGGAAATCTACCCCTAGGAAGGCAAATTCTCTCCTGAGTTAATATGGGAAAAAGGTTTCTCCTCTCCACTGATGCTTTATCAACGATCCTTGTTTCAATAATAAAAAAAAAAATTCCAAAAACATTTGTCATTGGGACGGAAAGTGAGGTGAAATGTTCTGAACAGGTGCACAGACAGAAAAACAAATGTTACAGGGGTGATAACCCTTCCCTATGTTCTCCAAAAAGCTTAGAAATAGATTTTTTGGCTAGAGCTACACTTAAAAAATGTACCTGTTCCAAATTACAAACAGATTGTACTTGAGAACAAACCTACAGTCCCTGTCTTGTTTGCACCGCCTGTATACTGCTGTTCAGAGTATATAGGGCCTTTTTTTTATTTTGGGTGCGGGGTTCCCCTTAATATCCATACAAGACCCAAAGGGTCTGGTAATGGGCTGGGGTGGGGGGTGGGGTGATGGGGTAGCCATGCAATTTTTCTCAATGATTTTCATCCATATTGCCGGGACCAGACATTACATTAAAGCCGCAAGCAGTTTTAAATGGCTTTTTTTCCTTTAGAAATGTAATTTTGTGCAGGGACAGTTCTAAACACAGGAAACACGTGCCACTTCACAGGCATACTTTAGACACCACCCAGGTACGATATTTAAAGGAATATTTCACTTATTTTTTTCACTTTATGCATCATTAAAATCACTGCTCCCGAAAAAATGACAGTTTTTAAAAATTCTTTTTACATTGATACATGTCTCCTGGGGCAGGACCCAGGTCCCCAAACACTTTTTAGGACAATAACATGCATATTAGCCGTTATAATTAGCACTTTAGATTTCGAACGTTCGCGTCCATTGTATTTAATAGGGTTCTAAAGTTCGCGCAAACTTTCGGTCTGTTCGAAGGTTCTGGTGCGAACCGAATGGGGGGGGGGGTGTTCGGCTCATCCCTAGTCTGCACATGCGCAGGCTATTGTTTCAAGATGGCCACGTGGGATAGGGAGAACTCTGCCTACAAGAAAGACAATGTTGGACTTCATGGACTAGTAAGTATGTCTTTCTTATTTTGTATACAAGGATGGGTATAGGGATTCAAATTTTCATTTTTTGATAAGTAGGGTGGCATTCCTCTTTAATAACAGTGTGAAAAGGTAGTTTAAACCCAATTTATACTGACCCAAAGTAGCCATTTTAATTCCTTTCTTCAAGTTATCATTGTAACATGGAAGAACTGTGGTTTTAAAATATAGCGGAACACAGGATACACTAAATTCTTCATGGTTTTTAAGTTTAATTATAAGAGAAACCATAGAACAAAAGCCTCCCAGTACTGGATTCTGCATTATTCTTTAACAGTTGGATGCCTTCATTTTCTTTTAACACTGAAAACCATACCATGGTTGGAAATCGTCTTTAACTGTTAAATGTGATGATATCTGAAGAGATTGTAGGTGGTAAATTGCAATGCTTTTCACAATGCTTTTGAGAACAGATAATTGTAAGGTCAGCAACAGGCCCTGGTGCTCAAAAGACATCATCCTAAATCATCAAATTGTACCCTTAAGTGGGCAAAGAGTGTTTGTAAGTGGAATTAAGTCAGTAATTTGAATATTCACTTATATCTAACTAAGTGGGTTTTTTTCCACTGGGGGCTCCTAATTAACTCCTTTGCTGCTTCAGTGACTGACTATTACACAGTGAGATCCTTGGGGAGTAGATAATAAAGATAATAGTTATCATTTGCTTTTGTACTGCTCCCACTGTGTGGGCAGTGCCGGACTCTGCCTTGATGCAGAAAGAGCAGCCCTGCATCTCCCTGTGTGTAGCAGTACACACACTGCCATAAAAGAAACAGATATCATATGCAAAACCCTTTTCTATACAGAAAAAGCAAAGGAGCCTTCGGAGAAATGGTTAATTACAGCAGGAGGCTTTGCTGCCCTTATAGCTGGAGATAAATGGATCTATTGTAAGATTCAGGATTGAGTGAATTTTCCCACTGTGGTTATATGCCGGAGATCAGAAGGGTCAAGCTAACATTTTAGATATTTTATGCTCATACAATCCTTATCAGAATTTCTATACCTTGAAGGTATATAACTATTGAAAGCCTATTCAAATCCTAAAAGAAAAATGGAATATATTTCAGATAACCATTCCTTAAGCCCTGTACCCACGGGCGAGAATCCCCATCGGAAAAAAAAACGTTGGTTTTCTCGACGGGATTCCTGGCAAGCATTTATTGTCAAGCCCTGTGTACACACGCACATTCAAAAGAACCGCCGTTCTTTTGAATAGCAAGAACGCGGGTGACGTCATCGACTATGACGAGCATGTGCTCATCACATTCAATGCCGTTGCTGCCATCTTGCTTCACCCTACACTACCCTTGTAAGCTACCGTGCATGCGTTGAAGTCTCATCGAGCATGCGCGGGCTTACCTGGGGACAGGTAAGCATGTAGCCTCGTACACACGCACGGTTTTCTCGTCGGGAAACAGGCTGACGAGAATCTCGATGAGAAATAGAGAGCTGGTTCTCTATTTTTCTCGTTGAGATTCCCGGCAGTTTTCCCGACGAGAAACCATACACACGAACGGTTTTCTCGGCAAAAAGCTTTCCCAGTTGTGTGTATGATGGCTGCAATCATTTTCATTTTTTAGACTTTTTTTGTTATTTTCACTAGGGATGGGCCGAAACCGCACCAGAACACCTGGAACAGGCAAAAAGTTCTACCGAACATGCAAACTCTATTAAAGTCTAGGGGACACGAACATGAAAAATCAAAAGTTCTCATTTTGAAGGCTTATATGCAAGTTATTGCCGTAAAAAGTGTATGGGGGCCTGGGTACTGCCATACGGGACATGTATCAGTGCAAAAATACGTTTTTAAAACAATCGTTTTTAAAACAATCGTTTTTAAAGGAGCAGTGATTTTAATGATGCGTAAAGTGAAACAATAAAAATAAAATGTTCCTTGAAATATCGTGCCTGGGGGATCATCTTAGTCTGCATGTAAAGTGGCGCATCTGTGGATGTACAGAACATGCCACAGCAATAATGACATTGCTAAAGGAAAAAATTTCATTTAACCTCCCTGGCGGTATGATTCTGTCAGATTTTAGGTGCTGAAAGCGGTACCATTATTCTGCATGGAAATTTGGCGTTTTATATTGCAGGCCTGTAATTCTTAGGAATAACTCACTTAAATCTGTCCAAACCAGAGTCTAGTAGACATCCCGGGTATGATAAAGTTCAAAAAACAAAATTATACATTATAATAAAATAAATAACTATAAAATAATTATAACAAATAATATAATAATAATAATAAAAGTGTTTTTCAGTGTTTGATGACGAATTTCCCCACAAATCGCTATCGCTCAATTCTGCGAGTGATTCTAATTTATTATCGCTGTTTTTTAGCTGGTCTAAAACCACTTTTGACATAAAGGGACACTTTTTGGTTGCTATGGACAATCTCCAGTTTCTAGGCAGAAAGAAAAGTTTTTATTATATAAAAGTGCACGCAGGACACTGGACAGACCACTAGGGACAATGGGGGTGTGTAATTATTACATACAGTACTGTAATCTGTAAGATTACAGTGTACTGTGTGTATACTGTGTTTCAACTTTTTTGAATTTGGCGCCGATCTCCGTCCCCGTGCGTCGTAACGCCGCAGGGAACGGAGCTCGGCGGCACTCGGAAGTGTGTGTGAATCGAGCGAGGATCACACAGCGGAGAGGCATCGCAGTATCCAGGGGACAAGGTGAGTAACTCTGCCTGGATCACTGCGATGCAATCCCGAGTCTGGCTCGGGGTTACCGCTTTTGGTGCTGAAATTTCACCCCGAGCCCGACTCGGGAATACCGCCAGGGAGGTTAAACTTGCTCCACGCAATACAGATGAAAGAAATGAAAAAAAAAATGGTGTGTGGTGTCCCCCCCCCAGTCCATAGCAGGCCCTATTAAAGTGATTAAGGGGAACCCTTATTTGAGCATGCAGCTTGGCAGGTCAGGAAAGGGGGGGGACGAGCAAGCATCCCCCCTTCTGAACAATACCAGGCCACATGCCCTCAACATGGGGGGATGGGAGCTCTGCGCCCCCCACCCCAAAGCACCTTGTCCCCATGTTGACACCCTCCCGTGTTGAGGGCAAGCGGCCTGGTATGGTTCAGGCAGGGGGCACTCACTCACCCCCCCCCTTTCCAGGCTGCATGCTCGGATAAGGGTCTGGTATGGATATTGGGGGGGACCCTACGCCATTTTGTTTTAAATTGGTGTGGCGTTCCCCTTAAAATCCCCTTAAAATCTTTGTGGCTGATCCCACACCGTTTTCTTTCTTAATTCTGTCAAAGGGTTCCCCTTAACCACTTCAATACAGGGCACTTTCACCCCCTTCCTGCCCAGACCAATTATCAGCTTTCAGTGCTCTCACACTTTGAATGACAATTACTCAGTTATGCAAAACTGTACCCAAAGAATATTTTTATCATTTTTTTCAAACAAATAGAGCTTTCTTTTGGTCGTATTTAATCACCACTGGGTTTTTTCTTTTTTGCAATATATGTAAATAAAGAGCGAAAAATTTGGAAAATTTTGCAAATAAGTAATTTTTGTTCATAATTGTGGGCCAAAATGTATACTGCTACATATCTTTGGAAAAATAACCCAAATTTGTGGATATTATTTAGTCTGTGTGAAAGTTATAGAGTCTACAAGCTATGGTGCAAATCATAAAAAACTGATCACACCTAATGTACTGACAGCCTATCTCATTTCTTGAGGCTCTGAGGCCCTGAAATTCCAGAACAGTACAAATACCCCAAATTACCCCTTTTTGAAAGTAGACAGTCCAAGGTATTTAGTAAGAGGCATGGTGAGTTTAATTCTTAGGAAACTTAAGATTTTTTTTTTTTTTTTACACAAAATTGTCATAATAACAAGTTATTTCTCACACACAGCATATGTATATTTCCAATAACAGTCCAAAATACATTCTGCTACTCCTCCTGAGTATGGCGTTACCATATGTGTGAGACTTTTTCACAGCCTGGCCACATAGAGAGGCCCAACATGCAGGGGGCACCATCAGGCGTTCTAAGAGCATAAATTACACATCTAGTTTCATTCCTACCTATCACACTTTTGAAGGTCCCAGAGCGACAGTGGAATTACCCACAACATGACCCAATTTTGGAAAGAAAACACCCCAACATATTTTCTATGAGGCATGGGCTGCACATAGGTACCTGGGTACTCTGATGGGCTGCAGATAGGTACTTGGGTAGTCTAATGGGCTGGAAACAGGTACTCTGATGGGCTGCAAGAGGGAGGGAGTGTTCCTGCTGGCGTCATTTTACAGTGCACCGGTAGGGAAGTGGTTAAAATCCATAGGAGACCCAAATTTTCCCCCATGCAGTTTTTTCCCCAATTTTAAAAAATTTACATACAGGTGCAGAAAAATTGGGCCATGGTTGTTGGTGGTGCCTGAACACTATAACCCCTCACAGATACTCTTGCTGGGATCCGGAAAAAAAGGAGAAGCGTGCCCCGCCTGCAGAGGATGCACCATGTCCACGACCACCACTTTTCACTGTAGGCACAGAGGCTGCTAGCCTTCTTTTAGTGGTCTGTGAGCATTTGCCTCTCTTGTTTGCCTTTAGGACATGATGAGGATTTTTTGGGGGGATTTTTATAACTTTTTATTATAGAGTGTGGGATGGAAATATGGTGCTTGGGTGCAATCCTTTTGTGCTTGGTGCACTATAAACCATTTTATTTGTTAGTTTTTTTTATAAAGAAAAAAAGGGTGCAGCATGTATGCAGATTTTTTTTTCAGCTGTCGGTTAATAGCCAGTATTCACGTTCCACAGTGGCTTACCTGTTAATCATCTCCTACTCGTCAGTCAAGCCCACAGCCAGCCCCTTCTGGCTATTTAAATTGCCTGGTTAATTTCTTCAATGCCTTCGCCTTGGTCAACATATCTAGAGACTCTCTGCTGTGTTCCTGTTGAAGACTTGCCTGGCTGACGTCCCTTCTGGTTCCCGATCCTGTCTGCTGCCTACACTGCTCTCTGGCGTCCTGATTTTCTGGCTTGTTCTGACTACCCAATTTGGCTACCGGACCTTGGCTATGTTTTAACTACGTTTACCAGTTTATTAACCGCTTCCTGACCGCCGCACGAGAATATACGTCAACAGAATGGCACGGACAGGCAAATGGGCGAATATATACGTCCCCTTTAATTTGCCGCCGCATGGTCACGCGAGCGAGCTCCGTAACTGTGCCCACGGGACCCGTGGACTCGATGTCCGCCGGTGTCCTGCAATCGTGTCACGGAGCTGAAGAACGTGGAGATGTTAGTGTAAACACAACATCTACCCATTCTGCCTAGTGACATGTCACTGATCGCCTGTTCCCTGTCATCGGGAACAGCGATCAGTGACGTGTCACGGCAAGCCACGCCCCCTAACAGTTAGAAGCACTCCCTAGGTCACACTTAACCCCTTGAGCGCCCCCTAAAGGTTAACCCCTTCACTGCCAGTGTAATTTTTACAGTAATCAGTGCATTTTTTATAGCACTGATCGCTGTAAAAATTACAATGGTCCCAAAATGGTGTCAAAAGTGTCCGATGTGTCTGCCATAATGTCGCAGTCACGATAAAAATCGCTGATTGCCACCATTACTAGTAAAAAAAAATATTAAAAAGAAAGCCATACAACTACCCCCTATTTTGTAGACGCTATAACTTTTGCGTAAACCAATCAATAAAAACTTATTGCGATTTTTTTTACCAAAAATATGTAGAAGAATACGTATCGGCCTAAACTGAGGAAAAAAAATGTTTTTTTAATATATTTTTGGGGGATATTTATTATAGCAAAAAGTAAAAAATATTTTGGATTTTTTTCAAAATTGTCGCTATATTTTTGTTTATAGTGCAAAAAATAAAAAGCCGCAGAGGTGATCAAATACCACCAAAAGAAAGCTCTATTTGTGGGGAAAAAAGGACGTCAATTTTGTTTGGGAGCCACGTCACACGACCGCGCAATTGTCAGTTAAAGCGACGCAGTGCCGAATCACAAAAAGTGGCCTGGTCTTTGGCCAGCGAAATGGTCCGGGGCTTAAGTGGTTAAAAGGTGTGATTTTTACTGCATTTTCTGTCTCTGTTTTTTTTTTATGGTTCCTGACACCATGTGACTTGCAGCCATCTTGGGTCAGGCAGAGACTATTTAAGTCCCTGGCTCCCAGACTTGGTGCACATTTCGAATGTGGGTAGAGTAGGATTAAGTCACCCGTCTGACAGGAAAAGTGATTAGCATCAGGGAGAGGTTACAGATGAGTAGGGAAAGGATAGGGACACGCCATCCTTCCTGGAGACCTCCCCATTTGGGCATGGACCGGCCAGGCAGCATTCCGACCCTTATGACAGATGCTGTCGGCACATCCGAGACCTGCTCTCCTACACATTGCTGTTGCATTCTGTGAGTGTTCCCGGGCAGGTGCCTTCCCACCGGGCTTGTGAATTGCCAAACTTTCATTTTAATACAAGTTCTGTTTTCTGCAACTGGACTCTGAGTGGTTACTGCCGCCACACCCCACTGCACCTCCCTACAAGAACATTCGACCATAAGCGTTAAAGAGCATTCCCAAATAGAGAAAATGGCCTAATATGTTACCCCCTTCATGAACAGAGCATTTTTTACTATTCAGCACTGTTCTATTTTAACTGGTATATGTGCGGCCATACAATGCTGTACCCATATGAAATTTATAGCAATTTTTCACACAAATATAGCTTTCTTTTGGTGGTATTTGAACACCACTGGGTTTTAAAAAAATTTGCAATATAAATTTAAAAAGTAAAAAATATATATGATTTTTAATTTCTGTTATAAAACACATCCAATAAAAAAAAAAAAAAATCAAACTTCTTATAAATGTAGGCCAAAATGTATTCTGCTACATTATCTTGGTTAAAAAAAAAGTGTATATTGATTGGTTTGTGTGAAATTTCTAGCGTCTACAAACTATGGTATAGAAAGTTGATTTTTTTACTAATAATGGCTGTGATCAGGACTCATAAGGGGACTGTGATAGTACGTCGGGCAATTTGACACTAATTGACACTGGGGAGTGGGGAACTGACTAACTGACACTGACATCAATAGTGACACTAATACAGCGATCAGTTCAAAAAAGAAAACCTTTGTAAATAAGACTTTAAATGTCCCCACCAATGAACACAAATACAATTCAGAACAGTTATTTAAAAAGTAAAAAACAGTCGCTAGGAAGAGATTTCTACATCCTCACCAATACTCTCCCTTTTGCCCACTGTGGGGGAACCCCTCCCTTCCTCACTTTAGGATGTTACCGGACCCACAGTTATGAGCCCGATATGGGATTAAGATCCTCCAGGATGTTTTCCGCTCAGGGTCGTTGCTCTCCTTCCGGGAATTAGCTGAGAGGTATGGACTCCCAGGGAGGATGTTATTCAGATATTATCAGCTGAGGCACGCAGCCAGAGCCCAATTCCCCCAGTCTATAAGCTTGATAACAGACCCTTTTGAGGCAATCCTAGCACAGGAAACTCTTAAGCAGTGGCGGTGCGTCCATATTGGGCGCAGGAGCGCCTCCCCCTCTCGCTCCTGCGCCAGTCACTCACCACAACAATACATAGGTTCATTGCATGAACCTATGTATTGTTGCCGCCGCTGCCGCCCACTATTCAGATGGCCGGCCCCCTGTTGAGCGCCGGCCATCTGAATAACAGTGGCTGGTTGGTGTTTGGAAGTGCCTATCAGAGCCAGCGGCCTGAGGGCTGTAATCGGCTTCCAAATAGCTAACCAGAGGACGCACGGGGGGTGCAGTCCCTGGTTAACACTGACAGGCGTTTCAGCCAATCAGGTTCACCGGGTCTGGTTACCGGTAACCTGATTGCCTGACGCGACATCTAGGGCGGGAGAAGACATCGAGGACGGGAGAAGGACAGTGCTGACCCGAGGAAGATAAGTACAGGGCTGGGGGAAAACTGTCTGCATTTGGGGACAATCTGGCTGTATTTGGGGACAAACTGGCTGCATTTGGGGACAAACTGGCTGTATTTGGGGGGAAACTGGCTGTATTTGGGGACAAACTGGCTGTATTTGGGGATACACTGGCTGCATTTGGGGACAAACTGGCTGTATTTGGGGACAAACTGGCTGCATTTGGGGGGAAACTGGCTGCAATTTGGGGGGAAACTGGCTGTATTTGGGGACAAACTGGCTGTATTTGGGGGGAAACTGGCTGCAATTTGGGGGGAAACTGGCTGCAATTTGGGGACAAACTGGCTGTATTTGGGGACAAACTGGCTGCATTTGGGGGCAAACTGGCTGCATTTGGGGGCAAACTGGCTGCATTTGGGGGAAACTGGCTGCATTTGGGGACAAACTGGCTGCATTTGGGGGGAAACTGACTGCATTTGGGGACAAACTGGCTGTATATGGGGACAAACTGGCTGCATTTGGGGGGAAACTGGCTGCATTTGGGGGGAAACTGTCTGTATTTGGGGGGAACTGGCTGTATTTGGGGGGAAACTGGCGGCATTTGGGGACAAACTGGCTGTATTTGGGGGGAAACTGGCTGCATTTGAGGGGGAAAACTGGTGGCGTTTTTGGCACAGTGGCTGCGTTTAATGGGCACAGTGGCGGCAATTGATTTTTATTTTTTTTTCAGTTTGTTTGCACCCCCCCCCCCCAAAAAAGTTTGAGCACCAGCCGCCACTGCTCTTAAGAAAACCCTTTCTACTTTATACCTTGCCCTATTGGAGGTCGACTCGCCTAAAATGAACGCTTTGTGGGAAAAGTGGCAGACTGACATTCCTAGCTTGGATAGGGAAACCTGGGAGGAGTGCTTTGAGGATGGGTCCAAACTTGTGATATCTTCTAGGGATAAAGCCTCGTACACACAGCCGGTTTTCTCAGCAAGAACCGACAAGAAAACTGCTTGCAGAGCTTTCTTGCCGAGAAAACCGGCCGTGTGTAAGAGGCTTTCAGGTTTCTCGTCAGGAAAACTGACCAGAATCTCGACGAGAAAAAAAGGAGACCTGCTTTCTTTTTTCTCGTCGGGATTCTCGTCGGCCTGTTTCCCGACGAGAAACCCGAGTGTGTGTACACTTACCTGTCACCGTGGAAACCCGCGCATGCTCGAAATGACTTTGACGCATGCGCGGTAGCTTCCTAGGCATAGGTAGGGTGTAGCAAGATGGCGGCGACGGCATCGAATGTGACGAGCGCACGCTCGTCGTAGTCAATGACATCACCGCATTTGTGCCATTCAAAAGAACGGCGGTTCTTTTGAAAGGTACCTGTGTACACTCGGCCGGGACAAGATTCTTGTCAAGAATCTTATCAGGAAAAACGACGGGTTTTTCCTGACGAGATTCTCGGCCGAGTGTACGAGGCTTGAGTTGTTGCAAACCAAACTCTTACATCAAGTTTATTACACGCCTCAGAGACTGCATCAGATTTACCCTCATAGGCAGGCCCGGACTGGGACAAAAAATAGGCCCGGGCATTTTAGACTGAGTAACCCCGGGGGGGGGGGCGCGGTGGCGGTTAATGATGGGATGTGGGGTTCCAGCACCTTGTACCTCTGGACACCTTTACATTACACAGCACCCTGCACCTCTGGACCCCTTTACATTACACAGCACCCTGCACCTCTGGACCCCTTTACATTACATAGCACTGCACCTCTGGACCCTTTTACATTACACAGCACCCTGCACCTCTGGGCCCCTTTACATTACACAGCACCCTGCACCTCTGGACCCCTTTACATTACACAGCACCCTGCACCTCTGGACCCCTTTACATTAAACAGCACCCTGCACCTCTGGACCCTTTACATTACACAGCACCCTGCACCTCTGGACCCCTTTACATTGCACAGCCCCCCACAGATTGTTACACAGACACACCCTAACAGTTCTGGACCCCCTGCATGTTACACAGACCTCCCTACAGTAAGTACCCCCTCCCTACAGTACAGACCCCCTACAGTACAGACCCCCCTACAATACAGACCCCCCTACATTACAGACTCCCCCTACATTACAGACCCCCCCCTACATTACAGACCCCCTCCCTACAATACAGACCCCCTCCCTACATTACAGACCCCTCCCTACAGTACAGACCCCCCCTACATTACAGACCCCCCCTACATTACAGACCCCCCTACATTACAGACCCCCCCTACAATACAGAACCCCCCTACAATACAGAACCCCCCCTACAATACAGAACCCCCCTACAATACAGACCCCCCCTACATTACAGACCCCCCTACAATATAGACCCCCCTACAATACAGACTCCCCCTACATTTCAGACCCCCTAAAATACAGAACCCATCTATATTTCAGACCCCCCTACAATACAGAACCCCCTTACATTACAGACCCCCCTACAATACAGAACCCCCCTACATTTCAGACCCCCCCTACATTTCAGACCCCCCCCCTTACAATACAGAAAGAAAATAACCCCCTGGGAAACTTGGGACTTTAAAAGTGACAAACAAATAATATCAAGTACAAAAATATATTTATTGAATTAAACACATAGTAGTAAAAACTTGTCGATACATATTTTACAAGACCAAGTGGTAGATTAGATAAATCCGAATGCCTGTAGGCATGGTTCGTAGCACCTAACCCGACGTTTCTGGCAGGAAGCCCTTCTTCAGGGGTTTATTTAAGGTGTGTAGAAAGCAATACCATCTGGTAAAACATACATATCATGTCAATATATACAGTATAGTGGAATGCATTCTATGTTTTGCAGTGGAAGATAGAGAACCAAAGATCATGTGGTCAAACAAGGGGGGGGGGGGGTCACTTTAATTTTTTTGTAGAAAAAATTAAAGTGATTGCATCTGATTTTTGTTATCTATATAGCTATACTAGATGCACCTGTGGACCATCGTTGCACCTTAGGTGTCTCTCTCTTTGATATCTCAGCTAGGATACCCTCGTATGGGTTGTGTACAACCACCCCTATTATTTTTGGTAGGTTATCTATTCATCATAATTTAATTTTGAATAATATTTATTGCCATTCCTCTTTTTTCTCATATTTTCAACATACAACAGAAAAGTTGTATGTTGTGATGTGCACAGTTTACTTCTGTTTTGTTTTATTTTTTCTTTGCCTATATTTGGATTATTTCTGGAAGATTACTGTATGTCTGTTACTTGTTATATGATGTCTTCTCAATAAAGACCAACCTTGTTTGTAAAAAAAAAGTTAAAAAAATCTCTTTATTCAAAACAGGTTAAAAACAACATCCGTTGTTGGGAAGGAGACTATTATTTTGACAATAGGTACAATCTACCACTTGTTTCTCATTTGAGAGGCAAGACATTTTGAGTATGGAGATCCTCCCAGTAGGTAAAACCTAGGGCGACACGTTTCGCAGACAGGGGCTGCTTCATCAGGGCCTTAAATCTAATTTGCGGATAAAATGATTCACTACAGTATATATATATATATATATATATATATATATATATATATATATATATATATATATGTAGCACTTACCCCCATTTAAGGGACAGGCTGGTTTTGTTTCGGGTCTGCAGCATTTACCTCTCTGGAGTGGATCCCTTCTCTCCGTTGTCTAGGTTAAAATCTCTTGAAACAAGGCCAATGTCCACACAGGCTTAAAACCTAATCAGCAAGGTTTTATTCTTTATCTTTGAGTTAAACTTGAAGAGAAAGAGAGTAGGAAGTTGAGAGAAGTTGGGGAAAGGTTCAGGGACGCAACACTTAAAGTTCAATGTCAATCTTCCGTCGCGACTCAAGTCTGAGTGGGCACTGCTTATCTGGATAGTCCCTATGAGAGCGGTCCTAGCAGCCAGGATGGAGCACGAATCAAACTTTTCCCTTTTCTTAAGGATCTAGGGATACGAATCCTCTGCCACAGAATCCAAGTCCTGAACCTCCCAGCCAAATTATACTGAACAAGAACCTCTGTGCCAGGCCAGTGCATTGCAGGCTTTGTAATTGTTGAAGATGGATCCCTCCTTAGGCGAGTTTCCAGGCCTGACAGCAGTACCTGGTCTCCTTTCCTAAAGTTGGGCCCCCTAGAAGTGGGCAGCCTGGGATCCCTCTCTGAGGTGTAGGCCCTTGCCAGCGGAGCTCGGCCTACCTTGAAATGAAGCAGCCTCGGGCTGAAGGTGCCCGAGGCCAGAACACACCCACGCACCTCTTGCCATACAGGCCACGAGGCACACACCCAGGACCAATGGGTCCCCTCAAACTCCTCACACCTAATGTCGTCTGGCCCTTATGTACCCTCTCCCAGCATGCACAGCAGGTAGACCACGCCCACTGTACAGCTGCCGAAAGAGGACACCCAAGGTGTTGTGATACCCCCCCTGTAGTTCAACCTATGCCGGCGGTGACAGTGCCACCTACCGGCAACGGAGAACACTACCGCCAAGCAGCATCACACCCAGAGCAGAAGCAATATTGAACCATTGATTGTTCTGAGCCAAACTACCAGCTCAGACTACCCCTAAATTTCCACATAGCACCAATAAATATTGGGGGGGGGGCGCTACATATATTTAAAATAAATTGATGAATGCCACCTCTAATGGATGTATCTTAAAATCAGAAAATAATTTCTCCCAGGGCGAAAAAAAAACTGAAAAGAATCATGTGAGAATGTGCAGACTTAATCCTGCCAGCCCGTGTAAGGACCACCAACAGTGGGGGGGAGGAGGAAGAGGAGTTGACCACTAAAACGAATATGAAAAAAAGAGGGGGGGTCATATATTCTTACATTACACCATTACATCAAATATAACAATGTGGGTACAATATAAAGGGCTTATTCCCCAAAGCTTATTGAACAAACAACAAGATCCCCTGCCACTGAACACAGCTCTGTGTTGATTTGATTCACAGAGCTGTGTTCAGGGGAGCTCAGAGCCAATCATCGGGTGCTGAATCACAGCACAGCCGGGTCAGTGTACGCAGAGTCATACATCCTCGTGATGTGGTCGGTAAGCGGATAGGCTAATGCAGCGTACACACGATCGTTTTTCATGCCGTTAAAAATGCCATTTTTTAAAATGGCCATTAAAACCGATCGTGTGTATGCTCCAGAGCATTTTTAACGGCGTGAAAAACAGCCATTAAAAATTTCGAACATGCTCTATTTTTTCACGTCGTTTTTCATGTCGTTTTTTTAACGACGTGAAAAACGATAGTGTGTATGCTTTTACGAGGGGAAAAAAAACGCGCATGCTCAGAATCAAGTATGAGACGGGAGCGCTCGTTCTGGTAAAACTAGCGTTCGTAATGGAGATAGCACATTCGTCACGCTGTAACGGACTGAAAAGCACGAGGCTGAAAAGCGCGAATCGCCGCTCAACAAAGTTTACTAACATGAAGGGTGGCGCCATTCGAATGGAACTTCCCCTTTATAGTGCCGTCGTACGTGTTGTACGTCACTGCGCTTTGCTTGAGCGGTTTTTTTAATGATCGTGTGTACGCAAGACAGGCTTGAGAGGAAACATGAAAAAAAACGACGAGAAAAACGTTGGTTAAAAAAATGGCATGAAAAACTATCGTGTGTACGCCGCATAAGAATATTCAAACAGAAGGGGAAATAATATGAGGGAGACCTCTGCACTGTGCATACAATCTAAGGAGATTCCTATGCAAGACAGCAAGAGAAGGGGTGTTTGGCCAAGTGAGTCATCAGCTACAATGTAAAGTGAAACATTTAACCGCTCTAATGTTGCTAAATGTGACAGCTTCACATTTTAAGGGGACACCACAAAAAAAAAAAAAAAGACATAAAAAAAAAAAAAGGCTCAGGGTTCTCTTCAAATTCTATACTGAACATTTTTCAGGATACTGTTTGGGTACAATATAAATTAAATGGTTGGCTTTAAAGCAGAACGAAACCCATTGATTTAACAGTTTAAAAAAATAGGTATTCTCCCAGCATGCTGTGAATAATAACTGTCACATTTGCTTGTGTTTTTAACCAAACTGTCAAACCATCAAATGACTGGTGTCCTAACTGATAACATAGGCAGCATCATGGCAGTTGCAAATTAAACAGAGGCTAAAATGGCAGCTATCCTGAAAAGGACAGGAGGGTTTAGTTCCACTTTAAGAATGCCAGACCCCTTTCTCTAAGACCCCTTTCACACTGGGGCGTTTTTCAGGCATTTTAGCGCTAAAAATAGTGCCTGTAAAGCGCCTCTCAAGCCACCCCAGTGTAGAAGCCCGAGCGCTTTCACGCTGGGGGAGTGCGCTTGCAGGACAGGGAAAAATGTCCTGCAAGCAGCATCTTTGGGGCAGCGCGGGAGTGGTGTATACACGGGCGTTATTAACCCTTTCTTCGGCCGCTAACGGGGGTTTTAAAGCGCCGCTTTAACAGTGGTAAAGCCTGAACCGCCCCAGTGTGAAAAGCAGTGGCGGCCCGTCCATAGGGGGCGCCCGGGCGCCGCCCCCCCCCCCCCCTCCTGTGGTCACCAAAAAAAAAAAAATGTAAAAAAAAAAAAAACGGGCCCTTTAAGAGTTTTTTTTTTTTTTTTAATGTCTTTTTTTCACACATGGCGGCGCGACCATAGTGGGCGCAGAAGCGCCGCTACCGCTCACTTCTGCACCCGACCGTCACTCACCACAACAATACATAGGTTCATGCATTGCATGAACCTATGTATTGCTGCCGCCCACTATTCAGAAGGCCGGCCCCTTGAGCGCCGGCCATCTGAATCACAGCGTCTGATTGGCCTTTAGAAGTGCCTATCAGAGCCAGCAGGCTGAGGGCTGTAATCGGCTTCTAAATATCTAATGAGAGGACGCACAGGGGTGCGTTCCCTGGCCAATCAGGTTCACCGGGTCTGGTTACCGGTAACCTGATTGGCTGAAGTGACATCGAGGTCGGGAGAAGACATCGAGGACGGAAGAAGGACGCCGCTGACTCGAGGAAGGTAAGTGCAGGGCTGGGGGGGACAAGCTGGCTGTATTATGAGCAGGGCCGCTGATAGGGCAGTACAACCAGCCCTGTTGTACGGGGCCCGGCCCTATCAGCTGCATAGATGGGCCCGGCCAGCATTACAGCTCATTGCTGCATTAAATAAAAAAATAAAAAAACGAGCTTGGTAAACTTCTCCCCCGCTCCTACTTGTTTTATGGAGCGGGGTTATACCATTTTCCTGGGCCCCATCAAGTCAACAGAGGGGCCCAGGTGCACACAGAGGAGGGACTATTTCTTCATTTTCGGGGGCGGATGTATATCCAGCCCAACCGCAACTCAATTAGTCCCGGCCGGCGGAGTGATACTGAGTGATGCTGAGGTGCGAGGAGGCTAACAGGGAACAGGAAGGAGAGCCTGGCTGCAATGGACACAGTGAGTAAAGATAGAATAAAGCAAAGAATCCTCACTGTGTCCTTAGAATAGAACTCACAACACAGCAGGTTACCATTAGCATTACAACAGTCTTCACAGGCAGCACAGTAAGTAGGGCTCTGTGTCTCATGGCTGCTGACTTTGGTATGGCTGTGGTGTGTTAGTCTGTTATATACAGTACAGCCATAAGTTAACAAAGTCAGCAAACAGCCATGTCGCATACAGCCATGATAGAGCCCCTGCTTACTGTGCTGCCTGTGATGATGATTGTAATGCTAATGAGGTGCTACTTTACACTTCAGTTGGGGGAGCAGTAAACATGTGCAGTGGAGCTGCATTTTACCCCCCCCAAAAAATAAACACTTTCTGTCCAGCGACACACCATCACGTCGCTGGATTGAAAGGGTGATATCTCAGTCATCACTGCAGCAATGATCGGATATAATTTTTTAGCCCCAGTGATTCTGCACAAAGTAAAAGAGGACCTGTCATGGCCCTGCTATCACAAGGGATGTTATTCATTCCTTGTGAAAGCAATAAATAAATTAAAGATACAATGTAATTTTTTTAACAAAATGCTTATGCGCAATTGCGAACGCACATTTTGGCCCCGCACGCATGTGTAAACGGCAAGAAACCTGCCTTTTGTTTTGATGCGGGGTTAGGGGTGGGGACATGGGTGTGGTCGAAGGGGGCCCCGTCAGGTAGGCTGTACGGGGCCCCATAATTTCTAACAGCTGCCCTGATTATGAGGACAAACTGGCTGCATATAGGGGACAAACTGGCTGTATTATGAGGACAAACTGGCTGCATATGGGGGAGAAACTGGCTGCATATGGGGGAGAAACTGGCTGTATTATGAGGACAAACTGGCTGCATATGGGGGAGAAACTGGCTGCATATGGGGGAGAAACTGGCTGCATTATGGGGGAGAAACTGGCTGTATTATGGGGGAGAAACTGGCTGCATATGGGGGAGAAACTGGCTGCATATGGGGGACAAACTGGCTGTATTATGAGGACAAACTGGCTGCATATGGGGGAGAAACTGGCTGCATATGGGGGAGAAACTGGCTGCATTATGGGGGAGAAACTGGCTGCATATGGGGGAGAAACTGGCTGCATTATGGGGGAGAAACTGGCTGTATTATGGGGGAGAAACTGGCTGTATTATGGGGGAGAAACTGGCTGCATTATGGGGGAGAAACTGGCTGCATATGGGGGAGAAACTGGCTGCATATAGGGGACAAACTGGTTGTATTATGAGGACAAACTGGCTGCATATGGGGGAGAAACTGGCTGCATATGGGGGAGAAACTGGCTGCATTATGGGGGAGAAACTGGCTGCATATGGGGGAGAAACTGGCTGCATTATGGGGGAGAAACTGGCTGTATTATGGGGGAGAAACTGGCTGTATTATGGGGGAGAAACTGGCTGTATTATGGGGGAGAAACTGGCTGCATATGGGGGAGAAACTGGCTGCATATAGGGGACAAACTGGCTGTATTATGAGGACAAACTGGCTGCATATGGGGGAGAAACTGGCTGCATATGGGGGAGAAACTGGCTGTATTATGAGGACAAACTGGCTGCATATGGGGGAGAAACTGGCTGTATTATGGGGGAGAAACTGGCTGCATATGGGGGAGAAACTGGCTGCATATAGGGGACAAACTGGCTGTATTATGAGGACAAACTGGCTGCATATGGGGGAGAAACTGGCTGCATTATGGGGGAGAAACTGGCTGCATTATAGGGGAGAAACTGGCTGCATTATGGGGGAGAAACTGGCTGTATTATGGGCGAGAAACTGGCTGCATTATGGGGGAGAAACTGGCTGCATTATGGGGGAGAAACTGGCTGTATTATGGGGGAGAAACTGGCTGCATTATGGGGGAGAAACTGGCTGCATTATGGGGGAGAAACTGGCTGCATTATGGGGGGAGAAACTGGCTGCATATGGGGGAGAAACTGGCTGTATTATGGGGGAGAAAATGGCTGCATTATGGGGGAGAAACTGGCTGCATATGGGGGAGAAACTGGCTGTATTATGGGGGAGAAACTGGCTGCATTATGGGGGAGAAACTGGCTGTATTATGGGGGAGAAACTGGCTGCATTTGGGGACAAACTAGTGGCGTTTGGGCACAGTGGCTGCGTTTAATGGGCACAGTGGCGGCAATTGATATATATTTTTTTTTTTCAGTTTGTTTGCGCCCCCCCAAAAAATTTGAGCACCAGCCGCCACTGGTGAAAAGGGATCTAAAAGAAGTGCACAGTGTATGAATACCCAGAGCAATGTACAAAGGAAGACTGACAGTGTTAGTGTTACTAACACTGGAGCATGCAAAATCTGGTGCATATCTGCATAGAAACCAATCAGCTTCTAGGTTTTATTGTCAAAGCTTAATTGAGCAAGCTGAAGTTAGAAGCTGATTGGCTACCATGTACATCTGCACCACACCAGATTCTCAGTGCTCCAGTTTTAGTAAATCTCCCCCACAGAGTACTAGAGAAAAACATCAGAGACAAATATAATATGTTTATCCTGGTAAACAACTTGAGTGATTAGGAGCAAACAATAAACGAATATCGGAACTAATGAGACATTCCTCTATTTTGTCTGCTCTATTCATGTTTAGGTTGAGATTACAGATGTCTTTAATCACTTATAAATCAAAAGATTCTAAAAATAAGCACACACTTGTGTCTCTCTCTTGGCCACCAGGTGGTAATGTAGAGGCTTCTTCTGGCTGAAATGTGTATAATCCATCCATGCAATATTCATTTTTAGCCTGACAAAATGTGTTTAAAATGTTTATTCTTTAGTCCCTTGAAGTTATATGTAACAACTTAAAATGATATAAGGAGGTGTATTATATTTTCTTTTAAGCAGCTTTACCCGGACGAACCCATGTACACATGAAAATAACATTGCTCGTGTTATTTTATTGTCACCGTTGATTTCTCCTAACTTGTAAACCTGTATTTTTTTTTTACTAGGCAAATTATTGCTGGTTATAAATACACGTGACGGTGGTAAACTCTCCCATGTATCTCCAAACAGCATTACTCTCATATCTAAAAATACCATGCATAACCTCTGATACAAGTATATTAAGACCTAATTACTAACAACTCGTGTAAGTTTTACATGGTACTGTAATTTCAAAAACAATGTTCAATATTTTTAAACCTGCGGCATTGATTAAAGTAATAACTGATGATTTGGGCTGGTTTTGGACTGTGGGTAGCCAGGCAATTTTTAGCACCAAAATCCCAAATTTGATTGAAAGAAGGAACGATGAATGGGATTTTTTGAGGGTGCAAGAAAACAAATATCAAATAGCTTATATATAAAAGTATTTTTATTTTGATAACAAAATAAAAAATATAGATAAAAATTGTTTATGGAGAGTACAAGTACTAAACGATACAGTATTACAGCACAGTAGAGTGGATAAACATTCCCGACATGTTTCGCCCATAGATCGGGCTTCTTCAAAGGGGAAACTGTCCAATTAGTATTACAAGTATTCTAAAAATAGAATAACAAAGAAAAAACAAACATATCAAAATCAGTGTTTTATTACATTGTTTTATTACATATGCATGCGCATCCCAGGTAGGTGGCTGTGCTTCTGGGGATCGGGGATGCGCATGCATATGTAATAAAACAATGTTACTGAATAATGTTTGTTTCTCACTGATTTTGATATGTTTGTTTTTTCTTTGTTATTCAATTTTTAGAATACTTGTACTACTAATTGGACAGTTTCCCCTTTGAAGAAGCCCGATCTATGGGCGAAACATGTCAGGAATGTTTATCCACTCTACTGTCCTGTAATACTGTATCGTTTAGTACTTGTACTCTTCATAAACAATTTTTATCTATATTTTTTATTTTGTTATTAAAATAAAAATATTTCTATATATAAGCTATTTGATACTTGTTTTCTTGCACCCTCAAAAAATCCCATTCATCATTCATTCCTTCATTTAAGCTGAACTGCATAAAACTAACTAAAAAGTCTTTCCTCCTTACTCTAGGGCAGTGTTTCTCAACTCCAATCCTCAAGGCACCCCAACAGGTCATGTTTTCAGTCTTTCCATTATTTTGTACAGGTGATTTGATGAGTTTCAATGCCTAATGCCGCGTACACACGATCGGAAATTCCGGCAACAAATGTGAGCTTTTTGACGGAAATTCCGACCGTGTGTAGGCTCCATCGGACATTTCCTGTCGGAATTTCCGACAACAAAAAATTGAGAGCTGGTTCTCAATTTTCCGACAAGAAAAGTTCTCGTCAGAAATTCCGATCGTCTGTATGCAATTCCGATGCACAAAAAAACACGCATGCTCAGAATCAATCAGAAGAGCCGAACTGCCTATTGAACTTCATTGATCTCGGCTCGTCGTACATCTTGTACGTCACCGCGTTCTGGACGTTCAGGATTTCCGACAACATTTGTGTATGCAACACAAGTTTGAGGCAACATTCTGTCGGAAAAAAATCCACGGTTTTGTTGTCGTAATTTCCGATCGTGTGTACGCGGCATTAGAAATTATCACAGTCATTTCATCTAAGGGAAATCCTGAAAACATGACCTGTTGGGGCGCCTTGAGTACTGGTCTAGGGGATGAGAAAAAAAGGCCTTTATTTGCATGATCCTCTGCTCCCCCCAGCAAATTACACTCTAGCAGTGGTCCACCCCTTTGGCATCCCCACGCTCAGTGCAAGACTATGGACTCTTCATCAGTCTTGGTGACATCAGAGAACAATAGACCCGTGGAGCATGGGGAAGAAGCTGCCGCCCAGACTGATCTAGGAGCCTAAAAGAGCCGAGGATCAGCTAAAGTTTGTTTCTTGATGAGATTTTTTTTTTATTTTTTATTGTATTAAACTTATTTAACTGATTTGCATATTGGTTTTGGTAAGGCAGATATTGCCAGAACACCTTTTTTAGTTATGTCCATTGGTACGATCAGATATTGTTACATCATGTCCTGCATGGCACACAGCTTTCCTAAGTGTGCCCAAAGAAGTTACTAGCGTTCTCTAACCATTTGGCTCCATGCACCTCACTATTTGGGAAGTACACATCAGAAGTTTGGAAAGCATCAGGCTCTACTATCTATCACCACCATCCCAAAGTTGTAATAAGCCATAAGTAAAATATATAGTATATTAGAACTGGGGTTTACACTATAGTTTAAAGGTGATCTCCACTTCATGAACAATAATAATATAAAATATATAATTGCTACACCATCTAATTAGTAATTTTTTTTAAATTACCTTTTCATTTCAATCTTTTGCCTGCAGTAACTGTCCTAATCATGACAACAATTGGGCATTCTATATAAACCCACAAAAACAAAATTTCTAAAATATAAATAGATACTAAACATGTCAAAATAAAAAATTGCATGTGACCATGATGGTCTAAAATTTGCTTTGAAAATTATTACAGGGTATTAGTTAACCATTAATTATGGCTCTAGAATTAGAATTAGAATTATTTCTCTCAATCCGACATTTGCAGTGATACCTCACATGTGTGGCGCAATTGCTGTTTACATATACATTTGAGACCTTTTTTTTTTATTATAATTTTTATCAATTTTTTACTTTAAAAAAAAAAAAATTACATTTAACTTTACAATGTATATTTAATGTATATTTAACCCCTTCCTTAACGGGCCATAATAATATGACGCCGGCAGGAACCCTCCCTCCGGGTGGACGTCATATGATATCCTTTCTTCCTGGCCGTCTAGGGGGTGCGCGCGCCCGTGGCAACGCTCATGACCCGGTGCGCGTGCCCGGCGGCCGCGATGTAAACACACAGATCCACCTCCTGTCAGCGGTGAGGAGACCGATGTGTGTTCCCAGCAGGGATGAGCCGAACACCCCCCTGTTCGGTTTGCACCAGAACCTGCGAACAGACAGAATGTTCTCGTGAACTTTAGAACCCTATTAAATACAATGGACTCGAACGTTCGAAATCTAAAGTGCTAATTATAAAGGCTAATATGCAATTTATTGTCCTAAAAAGTGTTTGGGGACCCGGGTCCTGCCCCAGGGGACATGTATCAATGCAAAAAAAAGTTTTAAAAACGCCCGTTTAAAAAATAGACGTTTTTACGGGAGCAGTGATTTTAATAATGCTTAAAATGAAAAAATAAAAGTGAAATATTCCTTTCAATTTCGTACCTGGGGGGTGTGTATAATATGCATGTGAAGTGGCGCATGTTTCCCGTGCTTAGAACTGTCCCTGCACAAAGTGTCATTTTTGAAGGAAAAAAAGTCATTTAAAATTCACTATAATGAATTGTCGGCTTTTATCAATACATAGAAAAGTCATTGATAAAAAAAAAAAAGCGTGGGGGTTCCCCCAAATTCAATTACCAGGCCCTTCAGATCTGGCATGGATTTTAAGGGGAACTCCACCCCAAATGTAAAAAAAAATGGCGTGGAGTCCCCCCAAAAATCCATACCAGACCCTTATCCGAGCACGCAACCTGGCCGACCACAGGGGAAGAGGGGGGACGAGAGAGCGGCCCCCCTTCCCTCCTGAACCGTACCAGGCCACATGCCCTCAACATGGGGAGGATGTCCCCATGTTGATGGGGACAAGGGCCTCATCCCCACAACCCTTGCCCGGTGGTTGTGGGGGTCTGCGGGCAGAGGGGTTATCGGAATCTGGAAGACCCCTTTAACAAAGGGGACCCCCAGATCCCGGGCCCCCCCATGTGAATTGGTAAGGGGTACATTGTACCCCTACCATTTCACCAAGAAAGTGTCAAAAAATTTAAATAAAAACACACAAACACCTTGGAAAAGTCCTTTATTAAAAAATAAAAAATAAATAAATAAAAAAAAACATTCCAGCGATGAAATCCAGTGTCCCGCGGCGATCCCGATGTCCAGCGCTGTCCGTCATTGGTTGTGCCATTAGCGGACCTGATGGGGAACTTTAGAAGGGGCGGGTCTATTCATGTATTACACAGTGAAGGAAGTTCCCATCAGGTCCGCCATGAATAGACCCGCCTCTTCTCGCGTTCCACATCTGGTCCGCTGAGCGGACCTGATGGGGAACTTTAGAAGGGGCGGGTCTATACATTTAAAACACTTCGGAGGAAGTTCCCCATCAGGTCCGCTCAGGCACAACCAATGACGGACAGCGCTGGACATCGGGATCGCCGCGGGACACTGGATTTCATCTCTGGAATGTTTTTTTGTTTTTTTTTTAATAAAGGACTTTTCCAAGGTGTTTGTGTGTTTTTATTTACATTTTTTGACACTTTCTTCGTGAAATAGTAGGGGTACAATGTACCCCTTACCAATTCACATGGGGGGGCTGGGATCTGGGGGTCCCCTTTGTTAAAGGGGTCTTTCAGATTCCGATAAGCCCCCTGCCCGCAGACCCCCACAGCCACCGGGCAAGGGTTGTGGGGATGAGGCCCTTGTCCCCATCAACATGGGGACATCCTCCCCATGTTGAGGGCATGTGGCCTGGTACGGTTCAGGAGGGAGGGGGGCCGCTCTCTCGTCCCCCCCTCTTCCCCTGCGGCCGGCCAGGTTGCGTGCTCGGATAAGGGTCTGGTATGGATTTTTGGGGGGACTCCACGCCATTTTTTTTTAAATTTGGGGTGGAGTTCCCCTTAAAATCCATGCCAGATCTGAAGGGCCTGGTATGGATATTTAGGGGGAACCGCACACCATTTTTTTTTTTAATTTGCGGCGGGGTTCCCCTTAATATCCATTCCAGACCTGTAGGGCCTGGTAATTGAATTTGGGGGAATCCCCACGCTTTTTTATTTTTTTATTTTTTATCAATGACTTTTCTATGTATTGATAAAAGCCGACAATTCATTATAGCCGCGAGTGAGTTTTAAATGACTTTTTTTCCTTCAAAAATGACACTTTGTGCAGGGACAGTTCTAAGCACGGGAAACATGTGCAACTTTACATGCATATCATACACACCCCCCAGGTACGAAATTTAAAGGAATATTTCACTTTAATTGTTTAACTTTAAGCATTATTAAAATCACTGCTCCTAAAAAAACGGGTGTTTTTAAAACTTTTTTTTGCATTGATACATGTCCCCTGGGGCAGGACCCGGGTCCCCAAACACTTTTTATGACAATAACTTGCATATAAGCCTTTATAATTAGCACTTTAGATTTCTCCCATAGACTTTTCAAATTTGCCACGAACACCCCAAATTGTTCGTTGTTCGGCGAACGGGCGAACAGGCAATGTTCGAGTCGAACATGAGTTTGACTCGAACTCGAAGCTCATCCCTAGTTCCCAGTACAGAGGAACACAGATTGGTCTCCTCCGCTTGTGAGTCCCCTCCCCCTACAGTTATAATTACACAATAGGGAACATATTAACTCCTTCAGCGCCCCCTAGTGTTAACCCCTTCCCTTCCAGTCACATTTACACAGTAATCAGTGCAGTTTTATAGCACTAATCGCTGTATAAATGTGAATGGTCCCAAAAACGTGTCTAAAGTGTCCGATATGTCCGCCGCAATGTCACAGTCACAATAAAAATCGCAGATCGCCGCCATTACTAGTAAAAAAAAAAAAAAAAAATGCCATAAATCTATCCCCTATTTTGTAGGCGCTATAACTTTTGCGCAAACCAATCAATATACGCTTATTGCAATTTTTTTTACCAAAAATATGTAGAAGAATACATATCGGTCAGAACTGAGGAAAAAAAATGTTTTAAAAAAAAAATTGTGATATTTATTAAATCTAAAAGTAAAATTTTTTGTGTTTTTTTTTCAAAATTGTCGCTCTTCTTTTGTTTATAGCGCAAAAAGTAGGATTTTTAAAACAGCTTACCTGTAAAATCCTTTTCTTGGAGTACATCACGGGACACAGAGCAGCATAGTCATTACTATGTGGGTTATATAGAATTACCTTCAGGTGCTGGCACTGGCAACTTCCAAAACAGGAAGTACCCTCCCCTATATAAGCCCCTCCCATCCGGGAGTACCTCAGTTTTGTAGCAAAGCAATACGTGTCCCCAAAAGAGGGGTGGGAGCTCTGTGTCCCGTGATGTACTCCAAGAAAGGGATTTTACAGGTAAGCTGTTTTAAAAATCCTACTTTCTTGTTCATACATCACGGGACACAGAGCAGCATAGTCATTACTATGTGGGACGTCCCAAAGCAATGCCACATGAGGGGGGGGATACACCATACATAAGCTGGGCGCCATCAGGCATGAGGATCTTTTGCGGCCTGCAACACACTGCGCCCAAAGGCGACATCCTCCTGACTTCTCACGTCCACCTGGTAGAACCTAGTAAACGTGTGTACTGAAGACCATGTTGCGGCCTTACAAATTTGCGCCAGGGAGGCCTGGTGATGCACTGCCCATGAAGTTCCAACTGCTCTCGTGGAGTGCGCCCTAACTTTGAACGGAGGCAGTCTACTTTTCAAGCCATAGGCTTGTATTATGACCTGTCGAATCCACTTGGCTAAAGTAGATTTTGATGCTGCCTGACCCTTTCTGGGGCCTTCCGGCAGAACAAACAGAGAATCCGTTCTACGAATCTGAGCAGTGGCTTTTAGATAAGCTTTAACTGCTCTTACTACATCCAAAGAATGCAATAACTTTTCCTCTACCGAGCTTGGTTTGGGGAAAAAAGAAGGAAGAACCACATCCTGGTTCAAGTGAAACCTCGATACCACCTTAGGAAGAAAGGCTGGGTGAGGACGTAATACTACTCTGTCCTTATGGATAACCAGATATGGCTCTTTACAGGACATGGCGGCTAATTCCGACACTCTTCTAGCCGAGCATATGGCTACTAAAAATATCAATTTCCTGGTGAGTAGAACCAAGGAAATGTGCCGCAAAGGTTCAAATGGCTGCTTCTGCAGAACCGACAGAACCAAATTTAGATCCCATGGGCATATGGGAGCCTTAATCGGTGGAATAATACGAGTCACACCTTGCATAAAGGATTTGACAAGTGAATGCATAGCCAGGGGCCTTTGAAATAGTATTGACAAGGCCGAAACCTGGCCCTTGATAGTACTTAAGGCAAACTTCCTGTCTACAGCCCACTGCAGGAAGTCCAGAATTCTGCCTATAACGTACTTACGTGGATGCCATTTTCTGGCCTCGCACCAAGTGATGTACGCCTTCCAAACTCTATAGTAGATCTGCCTGGATACAGGCTTCCTGGCATTGATTATAGTTGATACCACAGAGTTAGAGAGACCTCTCTTCTTTAGGATGTGGGACTCAATAGCCAGGCCGTTAAACTTAGAGTTAGTAAGGAAGGGTGGTATATCGGTCCTTGCGAAAGCAGGTCCGGACGACGTGGAAGGGTCCAAGGACTCCCCACAGACATTTTGATGATCTCCGCGTACCAGGCCCTTCGGGGCCACGCTGGAGCCACCAGGATCACCGGCTTCTTCTCCAACCTGACTCTGCGAAGGAGTCGAGGCAACAATTGTAGCGGAGGGAATGCATATATCAGTCTGAACTGATCCCAAGGGAACACCAGAGCATCCGAGCCGCAAGCGAGGGGATCCCTTGTCCGGGAGACAAACCTGTCCACCTTTGCGTTGAATCTGGATGCTAGCAGATCTACATCCGGTGTTCCCCACCGCTGACATATTGCTCGGAAGACCTCGGGATGAAGGGACCATTCCCCTGGGCATAACTGTTGGCGACTCAGAAAGTCCGCCTTCCAATTCTCCACCCCTGGAATGAAGACAGCTGATATACATGGGACATGCTTTTCTGCCCATTCCAGGATGTGACTTACTTCCCTCTGGGCTGCACGACTCCTGGTGCCTCCCTGATGATTGATATATGCCACTGCTGTGGCATTGTCTGATTGAATTCTGACAGGGGACCCTTGGAGTCTGGATGTCCAGGCTACTAGGGCGTACCGGGCTGCTCGTATCTCTAAGAGATTGATGGGCAGGGTTTTTACTACATTTGACCATCTGCCCTGGAGAGACCATTGCTCCAGTACTGCCCCCCAGCCTGTAAGGCTGGCATCTGTAGTGAGTGTGACCACCTTCCAAGATATCGGGCTGAAGGGTTTTCCCTTCTGGAGATTCTGGGGGATCAAGCACCAGCAGAGACTCTTCCGAACGGAAGGGGACAAAGCCATCGGGAAGTCTAGAGCCTGAACTTTTCCGTTCCAGGCTGACAATATGGCCCTTTGTAAATTCCTTGAGTGGAATTGGGCGTATGGCACAGCTTCGAATGATGCTACCATCTTTCCTAGCAGCCTCATGCACAGGCGTATGGACGGCTGTCTTTTTGCACAAAGCAGACGGACCAAGCCCCTCAAAGAGGATACCTTGTCTAGAGGTAAGAAAATCTTCCTCTGGTCTGAATCCAGCCGTAGCCCTAGATATACCAGGTTTTTCACTGGCTGTAGGGCTGACTTGTCCAGGTTGATGACCCAACCGTGAGATTCTAGATACTTGATTGTATCGATAATTACCACTTCTAGCTTGGCAACTGAGTGGTCCATCAACAACAGGTCGTCTAGGTATGCCATTATCGTTACACCCCGTGTTCTTAGATCGGCCAACAGTGGGGCCAGAATTTTTGTGAACACTCGTGGTGCTGTGGCCAGACCGAATGGTAAGGCTCTGAACTGAAAATGGCGCCCTTCTACTGCAAAGCGTAGGAATTTTTGATGACCTGGAAAGATGGGAACATGCAAGTAAGCAACTTTGATGTCGATCGAGGCTAAGCATTCCTCCCCTTGTAGGGCAGCGGTGACCGATCGGATCGACTCCATCCGGAAAGACCGGACGTTTAGAAATTTGTTTAGACTCTTTAGGTCCAATATGGGTCTTATGTCCCCGTTTGGCTTCGGGACTGTGAAAAGGTTTGAGTAGAAACCCAACCCCCACTCTTCCATAGGAACCTCCATAATTACTCCTTGGAGCAATAGTTGTTCTAACGCCAATAGGAGAGACCGTCTTTTCAGAGGGTCTCTTGGCATGCCTGACCACATAAAATGGGACGGAGGAGACTCTTTTAACTCCAACTTGTATCCCAGAGTTACCGCGGAGAGCACCCATCTGTCTTTGATCGTCTCCCGCCAGGTCTCTGCGAACAACTGAAGTCTTCCCCCCACCCGTTTGAGTGGGGGCAGCCCTTCATAGGCTTGACTTTGAGGCTGGTTTAGTACCTCTTCGGATCCAGGGCTTTTTATTACCCTGTGGCTGTCCCTGATTTTTACCTCCTGAGTTTGACCGAGGAGGCCGTCGGAACTGCTTAGTAGCAGACGTCGCAGGGATAGGAGAGGTAGTCCTCTTAAAAGATGGACCCCTAGACCTCTTCTTACTCGGTAAGAGAGTACTTTTACCACTGGAAATCTTCTGGATATATTTATCCAGGTCTTCGCCAAAAAGGCGTTCTCCATGAAATGGGAAGCTAACTAAGAGCTTCTTACAGGGAGCTTCAGCAGACCAGTTTTTGAGCCACAGAAGCCTACGCATATGTACCAAAGACAGCGTGAGGCGGGAGGCCTGATGGATAGAATCCTTGATGGCGTCAACCGCAAAGCATAATGCTCTAGGCAGATCAGCCAGAGCCTGGGCCTGTTGGTCTGGCAAATCCCTCAGGACCATTTTCATTTGATCCTTTAAAGCTTGGCAGACCCCAATAGCTGCCACTGCTGGCTGTGTAACAGCCCCTGCTGTGGAAAAAGCAGATTTTAATAAAGATTCCAATTTTTTATCCACTGGATCTTTGAACATTTGAACATTATCTACTGGACATGTCAGTGATTTGTTCACAGAAGAGATGGCTGCATCCACCGTAGGAACATTCCATCTCTGGGTGAACTTTTCCTCCATGGGATAGATCACCGGAAACCTTTTAGGCGGAACAAATAGTTTATCAGGATGTTCCTAGTCCTGGTATATAAGTCCTTCCAATAATGGATGTATTGGAAAGGAGCAATTAACCTGGGGAGCTTTTAGCGACCCCAATGAGGAGACAGCAGTAGTTGATGGTTCAACAAGAGGCATTTTAAATGCAGATCGAACCATGTCAGTTAGGGTCTGGACCCACAATCTTTCAGTCTGTGATGCTGAAAATGGTTCATCTACTGTCGATTCCTCAAAAACAGAGCTAACCTCCTCCTGATCCCCTTCAGGTAGGTCGGTCCCTTCCTGGGACTGTTCCTCTGCCAACAGGCACTCTAATGGAGGTGATGGAGATCTGGCGCGCTTTCTTTCCTGTAGAGAAGAAGCGATCAATGCAGCCAATCTCTGCTCCAATCCCTCCAGAGTTGAGGAAAAAACCTCCTCTGTTATATATGCAGGAGCAGGTGGACTGAGGACAGCCGCAGTACCTGGCACTCCCGGGGGTTCCTTATGGGTATTAACCTCTGATTTCTCAGGGGAGGAGGGTGCAGATGACTGCTCCAGATCCTCAGAGCCCGATGGAGACCCCCTACACTTCCTGAGAGGTATATCTCAGAGTTTTTTAGGCGGCATATTCCTTAGTTCAAAGCTGAGGTATTCCAGCCGCGATACACCCCTTACTGAAATAGTCTAATGCAATTTGCTGCTATGTACATCAGTGGGTGTCTACTAATGCGTCTTTCTGGGGATGCCTGTATCAACCGCCCGCTGTAAGCCCCTATACCATGCTACCAGCTCCTTTTCATGCTCTGTGTCCATAGCAAGCAGCGTGGACTGAGTCCTTTTATCTTGCTGGGACGCCCGCGCATGCGCAGAAGTGCTGGGCGCACAGAGCGCGTCATCCGCCAGGCTCCGCCCCCTTTTTTGAAGCTAAACCTTATAAAAAGAAAGCATGTGTGCGCGCGCACGCGTGCACGTGTGCGCTCTTGGCGCCATGTAGGGAGAGGAGCCAGGGTCCCTGTTTTACCAGGACTCGGGGATGGAAGGAAACTACTTGGCAGCATGACAGAGGAATGCAGCTTCCCTGATAGAGAGCTCACTCATCTGCCTGGACTTTCACCATGGAAGGAATAGTCCCAAGAAAAAAGACGTTCCACAGCGGCCTCTAGTGGACAAACACAGGTACCGCACTTTTGTCTCTTTTTTTTTTTCTTTTTTTAAAACCTCCTTTATGAAAAACATTTCCAGGTTTACAGTTTTTTAAAACTTCCCTTATGAAAAAACATTTCTAGGAGTTCTTAGGCATATACAGCTATTAGCGGGAATACCCTTTAGGTAAAAGGCAGAAAGACATATTAGGCTTGGGGGTCCCCTCAATAGAACCAAGTTCCTGAGGGGCCCCCACTTACCTTTTCCCCGCCGCAGGACTTTGTTTGGTCCACAGAAGCCCAAACTTCACCTCTCACGGCAGGCATTGTACTAGACCTTCAGGGACCGGGTTCCCAAGGATTCCACTCCCCTGGACCTGTATAGCACCCTGCACAGATAGCCTCTTGGTTTTGGGTATGACCAGAGCTTCTGGATCCCAGGGTCCAGCCCTCCTAAGAGAGGCATTACAGGCAAAACCCTGCTCTTCTCTGCAAGGCCCGGGTACCGACCGTTTAGCTATGAAGCTTTTTTGGTCGGATCCGGAATAGCTTGCTAAGGCCCAGAGAACCTGTACACAAGCCCAGATGAATACATGTTAACCTTGGCCAACACCTTAGACACTGGCAAAAAACTGAGGTACTCCCGGATGGGAGGGGCTTATATAGGGGAGGGTACTTCCTGTTTTGGAAGTTGCCAGTGCCAGCACCTGAAGGTAATTCTATATAACCCACATAGTAATGACTATGCTGCTCTGTGTCCCGTGATGTATGAACAAGAAAATAAAAACCGCAGAGATGATCAAATACCACCAAACGAAAGCTCTATTTGTGTGGGAACAAAAACATAAAGATTTCATTTGGGTACAGTGTTGCATGACCGCGCAATTGTCATTCTACCTGCAACAGCGCTGAAAACTAAAAATTGGTCTGGACAGGAAGGGGGTGAAAATGCCCTGTATGGAAGTGGTTCATTTAATATTTAATGTATATTCAACTTTATTGTTGTCACATGGGTAGCTAACAAGCCCTAATGCAATAGCATGGGCATGTCTCCCCAGTTCTCAACTACCCCTAATCAAGCACAGATTTGTCCTTGATTAGCTGTTTCCCTGGTACAGAAGTGCTTTTTAGTTGTAATTTTTCCAACTCTTTCTGTGGACTGTAGAACATCTCCCCATTTTACTGAAAAGTGAAAAAATTCTTGCACAAGTGTGACAGCACTGCTTCTTCATAGACACAATGCCATGGGAAAGCTTCATTACCTTGGGACAGGAAATGTGTTACTGGCAGGATCACAAGGTAAAAATAAGAACAAATAGCAAAGGCTTTTTTCAGTTCAGATAGAGTAGTGGTCTCCAAACTGTGGCCTGGGGGGCCGCATGGGGCCCTTTGCTTGCCTTTATCTAGTCCTTGGAACATTTTCCTCCCACTGACACCAGCGATGGGGCACTATTCCTCCCATTGACATTAACAATGCACAAAAGATGCACTGTTTACTCCCATTGACGCAAGGAGAATTTCTACCCCCACTGGTCACAGTCCGGCCCCCCTAAAGTCTGAAGGACAGTAAACGTGCCCTTTGCCCCTGAGTAAGGGAGGGTTATCACCCTTGTCAGTTTTTGTTTCTTTAATAAAGTGGATGTAAACCTGAATTTTTTTTTTCTTTTGCTGTCACAATGTAGAGTATAAGATTTCCTATCATTTGTGCCAGGTCTTGCCACAAAGAGTTAATCCAGCTCTGAGTAAATCCTCTTTTATTGTTCAGTGAGATAAAACGGACAAACAGAGAAAAACCTTTGTCCGTTCCGCCCCCTTACTTTGAGTGACAGGTTATTTACATATCTCGTGCACTAGCTTTAGACAAGCATTATTTTTTAATTCCCACCCCCACTCCTTTTCTAAAGTCATGTGGTTACTTTTCTGGATTTTGACTGGATGTTAGTGATCATAGCAGAAAGAATGCACAGGAGAAAATACATGTTGACAAGGGGAGTGTAGAGGTGGGCGGAGAGTCTACTGACATCACGACTCCACCCACCGAGCTCCAGACAACAGATCCACCCACAGAATCTGCAGTTTTTCAATTCTTATAACAGACAGAGGGGAGACATTTGACAGGTAAGGATATATGCAGGAGGCATCTTTATAATTATAGATCAGCACTATGGCAGTAGTTTAGAAAGGATGAGAGTGGGTTTACATCCACTTTAACCATCTCCCATTGGGGAGATTTCTCTTAACTTCCTGTCCCATAGCCAAAGCAGGAAATGAGAGCAAATTCCTCCAAAGGGGATTCCTTGGTTGTCACCAGGGTCATCAGAATTGTCCCAATTGGAAGATTTCCCCTCTATTCCTGTTCTGGTGACAACACGAAATTCAGGATTTTCTTTTAACTTTATTCTCGGTGATAACCTTAATCAGGACAAATAGAGAGACTAAATCTCCCCAACAGGGGCACAAACAGCAGTAATAACCTGACAGGTGTTCTAATCTCCAACTACTACAAAAACAAACTGTCTTTATAAAGGGCAAAAAAGTGTGTAAGAAAAAATTATGAATGCAGCCATCACACTTAAGTGCTGGTAAACTGAAATATACTTTTTTTTGCTTTTGGGGTTTAGATAGATACAGTATCTAACAAAAGTGAGTACACCCCTCACATTTCTGTAAATATTTTATTATATCTTTTCATGTGACAACACTGAAGGAATGACACTTTGCTGCAATGTAAAGTAGAGAGTGTACAGCTTGTATAACAGTGCAAATTTGCATGTTCTCCCTGTGCCTGTGTGGGTTTCCTCTGGGTACTCTGGTTTCCTCCCAAACGTCAAAGACATATTGGTAGGTTAATTGGATCCTGTCTAACTTTGCCCTAGTATGTATGAATGTGAGCTAGGGACCTTAGATTGTAAGCTCCTTGAGAGTAGGGACTGATGTAAATGTATAATATAAATGTAAAGCGCTGCATAAATTGATGGCACTATATAAGCACCTGAAATAATAATAATAAATTAGCTGTCCCCTCAAAATAGTTTAACATTAATAGCCATTAATGTCTGAACCACTGGCAACAAAGTGAGTACACCCCTAAGTGAAAACGCCCTAAGTGTCACTATTTTGTGTGGCCACTATTATTTTCCAGCACTGCCTTAACCCTCTTGGGCATGGAGTTCACCAGAGCTTCACAGGTTGCCCCTGGAGTCCTCTTCCACTCCTCCATGACAACCTTGCGCTCCTCCACTTTCCGTTTGAGGATGCCCCACAGATGCTCAATAGGGTTTATGTCTGGAGACATGCTTGGCCAGTCCATCACCTTTATACTCAGCTTCTTTAGAAAGGCAGTGGTCATCTTGGAGGTGTGTTTGGGGTCATTATCATGTTGGAATACTGCCCTGCGGCCCAGTCTCTGAAGGGAGGGGATGATGCTCTGCCACAGTACATGTTGGCATCCATGGTTCCCTCAATGAACTGTAGCTCCCCAGTGCCGGCAGTACTCATGCAGCCCCAGACCATGACACTCCCACCACATGCTTGAATGTAGGCAAGACACACTTTGTCTTGTACTCCTAATCTGGTTCACGCCACACACGTTGACACCATCTGAACCAAATAAGTTTATCTTGGTCTCATCAGACCACAGGACATGGTTCCAGTAATCCATGTCCTTAGTCTGCTTGTCTTCAGCAAACTGCGGGCTTTCTTGTGCATTATCTTTAGAAGAATCTTTCTTCTGGGACGACAGCCATGCAGACCAATTTGATGCAGTGTGCGGGATATGGTCTGAGCACTTACAGGCTGATCCCCCACCCCTTCAACCTCTGCTGCAATGCTGGCAGCACTCATATGTCTATTTCCCAAAGACAACCTCTGGATATGATGCTGAGCACGTGCACTCAACTTCTTTGGTTGACCATGGCGAGGCCTGTTCTGAGTGTAACCTGTTCTGTTAAGGCCCTGTATGGTCTTGGTCTTGCTGCAGCTCAGTTTCAGGGTCTTGGCAATCTTCTTACAGCCTAGGCCATCTTTATGTAGAGCAACATTTTTTTTTTCAGATCCTTAGAGAGTTCTTTACCATGAGGTGTCATGTTGAACTTCCAGTGACCAGAATGAGAGAGTGAGAGCGATAACACCAAATTTAACACAACTGCTTCCCATTCACACCTGAGACCTTGTAACACTAACAAGTCACATGACACCGGGGAGGGAATATGGCTAATTGGGCCCAATTTTAACATTTTTACTTAGCGGTGTACTCACTTTTGTTGCCAGCGATTTAGACATTAAAAGCCTGTACACACGATCGGATTTCCGATGGAATAAAATCCGATGGATTTTTCCATCGGATTTCCGATGAAGCTGACTTTCATCAGTCTTGCCTACACACCATCAGTCAAAAATCCGACCGTTTCAAACGCTGTGACGTAAAACACTCCGACGAGCCGAGAAAAATTAAGTTCAATGCTTCTGAGCATGCGTCGACTTGATTCTGAGCATGCGTGGGTTTTTTCTCCGATGGAGTTCCACACAGACGATCTTAATTTGCTATAGTTTTTTTTTCCATCGGATAAATTTAAATATGTTCTATTTTTAATTACTGATGGAAAAAAGGCCGATGGGGCCCATACACGATCGGTTTGTCTGATGAGAAAAGTCCATTGGACTGTTTTCATCGGTAAAACCGATCGTGTGTACAGGGCTTAATGGCTGTGTGTTGAGTTATTTTGAGGGGTCAGCAAAATTACAGTTATAAAAGCTGTAAACTTACTACTTTACATTGTAGCAAAGTGTAATTTCTTCTGTGTTGTTACATGAAAAGATATAATAAAATATTTACAACAATGTGAAGGGTGTACTCACTTTTATGAGATACTGTATATTGCTTACCAGTCCTTAGATGTGGTGGCTGCATTAGTCCTCCTTTTTAAGACTAATTTTTTTTTTCAGCAAGTACAGAAAATACCTGTTGATTTTGCCAGAAATGCAATTTCCTTATTACTTCCTGTGAGCTGAACAGAAACTTAAAGCAATATTGTCTTTGAATAAAGGCAAACATGTTTGAAGACCAGCATAAGGCCTCATGTACACTGCTGCTGGTAAACGGACGTTTAGGAGCAGTTGGGCATTTTTTTCAACTGCTCCTGAACTCTCCTCTATGTTATCTTATCAGTACATGTACACAAGGTCATTTATAGTCGTTTCTAGGCAGTTGAGTTTAGAGGCTTTTTTTGGAACCCAAAAAAATGCGTTCAGAAGCTGAGTTTAGAGGCATTTCAAGCGCCAAACGTGGCTAAACGCGGCTAAATGTGGTAACTCACATTTAGCAGAGTTTTGTTTACAGATGTGTTTCATTTTAACAAAAAAATATTAATTTCAAACGCTTCTAGACACAAACGCGGCTAAACGCGGCATGTAAACGCGTTTTTAGACGCCGGTTTCTAGCTGTCAAGTTAAATCGTTCAGGAGAGGTTGAACAACGTCCCGCGTACATGAAGCCTTAGTGACAACCATGGCTTTCTCTATGGCTATAGTGGAGGAACAAGTGCAGTTACCCAGAGACAGGAAGTGTGTTATTCTCAGGATTATGCCGCATACACACGATCGTTTTTCATGCCGTTAAAAATGCCATTTTTAAAAATGGCCATTAAAAACGATCGTGTGTATGCTCCAGAGCATTTTTAACGGCGTGAAAAACGCCCATTAAAAATTTCGAACACGCTCTATTTTTTCACGTCGTTTTTCATGTCGTTTTTTTTAACAACGTGAAAAACGATAGTGTGTATGCTTTTACGAGGGGAAAAAAACGCGCATGCTCAGAATCAAGTATGAGACGAGAGCGCTCATTCTGGTAAAACTAGCGTTCGTAATAGGGATAGCACATTCGTCACGCTGTAATGGACTGAAAAGCACGAGGCTGAAAAGCGCGAATCGCCGCTCAACAAAGTTTACTAACCTGAAGGGTGGCGCCATTCGAACGGAACTTCCCCTTTATAGTGCCGTTGTACGTGTTGTACGTCACTGCGCTTTGCTCGAGCGTTTTTTTTAATGATCGTGTGGATGCAAGACAGGCTTGAGAGGAAACAAGAAAAAAAACGAAGAGAAAAACGTCAGCTTAAAAAATGGCATTAAAAACTTACGTGTGTACGCGGCATTAGAAGGTAAAATAAATAAAAAAAGGCCTGAAAAAAGGAAAACTAAGGTGGAAGCTGTTAGAACGGGTAAGTTGCAATTTATTAAAAAAATTAATAAATTTGAGTTTAGATACACTTTAAATATTACATCTTCTAAAACGTATACATTGGTAGCAAACAGAGGTATAATGTAAACTTTCCTCTACAAAGTTTAGCTTTGCATCATGCAAAAGGCCATCTCATTCAGTTTTCCGGCTGTTGTTTAACCTCATTAAAGAGTTTTTTTACAGGGAGAGGTATTAACATAGTTACTTGATAACTTTTACAAGTTTACTTCTATTTTTAAAGTCAAAGGTATTGGGGATGAGGAAGAAAGGAAATCCGGTTTTGAAAATATAACAATGAACACTTTAGTACCTAGATAACGTATTATTTTTTTTTTAAAATTGTCTCAGGAAACAGAAATGCTTCAAGGTTACTCATTTTAAAGCAGAACTCCAGGATTTCCTATGCAGTGGGGCTGTGCCTGCACCGCATAGGTTGACTGCTCATTTTGTCCAGAGGTGCACAGAAAAGCTATACTTACCTGATCCTTTGATCCTCTAAAAAACATCGCTCCCCCACTTCCAGCGGTGGACTGTTCCTGCTGTCCTCACATCCAGAGCCGGTCTATGGGAGTGATGACATTAAGAACAGTCCACTGCACAAGACCGTTAGCATGAGGAGGGCAGGAGCGAAAGGGACCAGTCTTGCGCTCGGAGGATCGGCGGATTAGGTAAGCATATATATCCACTCTCCTCACCCCTATACAAAATCGATCAGTTAGCCCATACAGTGCAGGCACAACCCCACTGCATGGGGAAAAAAAATCCTGGAGTTCTTCTTTAAAGCATACGTGCCAAGGGAAAATTAAGAAAAGAATATATGCAGTACTTCTCTGCAATACATGCAGTGCTGAGTGGGCAATCTCCTGTGGTTACTATGCAGCTGGGAATTGCTCAGCAGGGGACCTGCAAGACAGCAACAATCATTGTAGTAGTAGCGACTGCTACAGGGATTCTCTGCTTCCACAGAGATCCTACCGGTATAGAATAGGCATACATACATTGGCCTGGGCAGGACCAATGAAACTATATGCAATAAGATCCATACCTGGAATTCTGCTCTAAGCAACCTGCAAGTACATGCAAATGTACAAACAAATGGCAACCACCCCAATCTATAACTGGCCTTTGCAGCAAGGAGCATATGGAAGGGCATGTCAAGAAACAACAAACAAAAATTCCCTGCTACTTACCAGCCAGCCTGCAACAACCAAATTAACCCTGTCTAACAGTTCACGTTAAAATAAGGAGTTTAGTTTGCACACATTTGCAAATATATGCAAAAGCTGCAGAGGCCACACCAATTTCACCCCAGTAAACTGCAGTCCTAATCCCCCCCCCCTTGCTGCCAAGGTCCCCCTGTATGCCCCCCCCCCCACAGAGCTGGATGGAAAGAGGGGGAAAGAGCCAGTAAATATATAATTTACTGGCCCCTTCCTATTTTGCATGGACAGAGTGAGTGATCGGTACTGATCACTCACTGTGTTCATTTATAACTGAAGCATAGTACACACTTTTTTTTTGTTTAATCAGACTTTATTAGGTATTTTTATATTTACACAAGTTCCACTCACAACACATAGAAAGCGTGATCACAAATATCTATTCTAAGATTAGATTATTCCCAAAACATAGCTCAAAGTCTTCCTCTCTAATTCATGACAGCTAGATGGGAAAAAAAGCATAAGGCAGTAAACACTTTTTACTATACTTCAGTTTATGAATGTAGAGGAGTCTCTGTACAAAGCCCCCTGTTTAATCATCTTCAGTGCAGCTGAGGCTGCAAAGAAAGGAATTGAATTGTCCTCAATTCCTTTCTCTGTCTCAAAAGTGAGACATTAGGCATCTGTTTAGACCCCCGATATTTCACCAAAGCCTGTTAAAAAAAAGTACTAAAAATAAATTAAAAATGAAATGGTAAAAAAATAACTAAAATTAAAAAAAAAAACACTGACTCCATCCACCATGGCAGGAGCTTGACGGTTTTCAGGGGTCACAATTGCGACCCTGCCCATGCGCCAGTGGGCCTGTATGGCCTCATTGTCACATTAAGTTTTACAGCGTGTCGCTGGAGAAAAGCGATTGCCTTGTCACCCTTCTCTGCTTAGCCCCCCCACCCAGTACAGCCCCTTCCCGCCCTGCTCAGCCTTGCTTAACCGTGCATGTGCACATAAGGTGGGGGCAGGCAGACCACACTTTGAGCTGCAGGGTGAAAACAGTGAACTTGTATATGAATTTGGAAGCCAAAGGGCCCCCCTCCTCGGGAATTCTGAGTTTCCACTTTTACATATAAGCCCACTCCTTTTGCCTGGTAGCTCACAGTAAAGCCGTGGGTCATAATGGGGGGGCCCAGGTCAACCTTTGTATCAGGGCCCACAAGTTTCAAGCTATGCCTCTGCATAGATCAATCAGTAAAAGTATGTTTGGATGTCCATCTTTGTCAGTATACTGCATGCAAGTCAGTGTATGTTGGTTAATGCAGGTCTGTCAGTCATTTCAGGGGTGGTTCCAGGTAATATTAGAACTTGACATAAACAACACCACTTAACATACACTTAACGTAGTTAGCTTTCATATAGAAGGAATTGGTTTTGCCTCACCTCGCAAATGGTGTCCATGACCCACTCTGGAGCTTCCTAAGAAAACACCTACATTAATGCCCATCAGTGCAAAAGGTTTAAACTACGAGTTTTGTTCCAAATGAAAAGAAGACACATTTTGTTGGTAAATTAATATTAAAAAAAAATGTATCTAATTTTTTTTTTTTTATCTTTAGCTAGTCATCTTTTATGTTTAAAACATTGCACTGATTGATTCATAGTCATTAAAAAAAATCTAATAAAGTTATTGACATTAATTTCTTAAAGTGGAAGTAAACCCTCCTATCATTTTCAGGCAAGGAAGCTGCCATCTTGGCCTCTGTTTAATCTTCAACTGCCATGATGCTGCACATGTGATCAGTTATGACACCAGCCATTGGATGGTTTGACAGTTGGGTTGAGAGCACAACCAATGTGACAGTTGCCATTCCCGGCATGCCGGAAATGTAACTGCTTTTTTGAAACTGTTAAATCGATGGGTTTACTTCCACTTTAAGCAAAAAAAGATATTGTATTTGTTTTAAATCATGTTCATTTTCTGTCTCCTAGAGGTCAAACAATTGATTACCTGTTTGGAAATAGGAAATATATAATTTGTTGGAATGCTATTGACTGGTAAATGGGTTAGGTCTCTCTTTGTGTAAATCATTCATATCATTGTTGTGTGCAAAAATGTAGCATTTGGGCAAACAAAAATAAAATTATGATATTACAAATGAGTCCTAGGACCAATAAAAAATCAATATACTGTAAGGCAGTATCTCAGAGCATTAAAAAAAAAAAAAAAAAACAGATTGGACTTTGGATTTAAGTCAGAATTCTGACATATACAAGTATGCTGACTATATATATATATATATATATATATATATATATATATATATATATACACACAGTCAGGTCCATAAATATTGGGACATCAACACAATTCTAATCTTTTTGGCCCTATACACCACGACAATAGATTTGAAATGAAACGAACAAGATGTGCTTTAACTGCAGACTTTCAGCTTTAATTTGAGGGTTTTTACATCCAAATCAGGTGACCGGTGTAGGAATTACAACAGTTTGTATATGTGCCTCACACTTTTTAAGGGACCAAAAGTAATGGGGCAATTGGCTGCTCAGCTTTTCAAGGACCAGGTGTGTGTTATTCCCTCATTATCCCATTTACAAGGAGCAGATAAAAGGTCCAGAGTTCATTTCAAGTGTGCTATTTGCATTTGGAATCTGTTGCTGTCAATTCTCAATATGAGATTTAAAGAGCTGTCACTATCAGTGAAGCAAGCCATCATTAGGCTGAAAAAACAAAACAAACCCATCAGAGAGTTAGCAAAAACATTAGGTGTGGCCAAACCAACTGGTTGGAACATCCTTAAAAAGAAAGAACGCACCGGTGAGCTCAGCAACACCAAAATACCCGGAAGACCACGGAAAACAACTGTGGTGGATGACCGAAGAATTATTTTCCTGGTGAAGAAAACACCCTTCACAACAGTTGGCCAGATCAAGAACACTCTCCAGGAGGTAGGTGTATGTGTGTCAAAGTCAACAATCAAGAGAAGACTTCACTAGAGTGAATACAGAGGGTTCACCACAAGATGTAAACCATTGGTGAGCCTCAAAAACAGGAAGGCCAGATTAGAGTTTGCCAAACAACATCTAAAAAAGCCTTCACCGTTCTGGAACAACATCCTATGGACAGATAAGACCAAGATCAACTTGTACCAGAGTGATGGAAAGAGAAGAGTATGGAGAAGTAAAGGAACTGCTCATGATCCAAAGCATACCACCTCATCAGTGAAGCATGGTGGTGGTAGTGTCATGGCGTGGGCATGTATGGCTGCCAATGGAACTGGTTCTCTTGTATTTATTGATGATGTGACTGCTGACAAAAGCAGCAGGATGAATTCTGAAGTGTTTCGGGAAATATTATCTGCTCATATTCAGCCAAATGCTTCAGAACTCATTGGACGGCGCTTCACAGTGCAGATGGACAATGACCCGAAGCATACTGCAAAAGCAACCAAAGAGTTTTTTAAGGGAAAGAAGTGGAATGTTATGCAATGGCCAAGCCAATCACCTGACCTGAATCTGATTTGAGCATGCATTTCACTTGCTGAAGACAAAACTGAAGGGAAAATGCCCCAAGCAGGAACTGAAGACAGTTGCAGTAGAGGCCTGGCAGAGCATCACCAGGGATGACACCCAGCGTTTGGTGATGTCTATGCGTTCCAGACTTCAGGCTGTAATTGACTGCAAAGGATTTGCAACCAAGTATTAAAAAAAGTGAAAGTTTGATTTATGATTGTTAATCTGTCCCATTACTTTTGGTCCCTTAAAAAGTGGGAGGCACATATACAAACTGTTGTAATTCCTACGCCGTTCTAAATACCCTCAAATTAAAGCTGAAAGTCTGCAGTTAAAGCACATCTTGTTCGTTTAATTTCAAATTCATTGTGGCGGTGTATAGAGCCAAAAAGATTAGCATTGTGTCGATGTCCCAATATTTATGGACCTGACTGTATATTATTCTTGTGATTGACTAGTAATTTAATTTGAAGATCATGCATAGAGGTTTGTACATATTTTTCTTTATTATAGTCAGGAATAAAAATTTATTAAATTGTTATATCAGATAAATAAGAAATTTGGCAAGTGAAGATTATAAAGTATTTTATTCAGACAGCTAGTGGAAATGTAGGCTCCTCCTTTATGGTTCAGATTTTCATGTAACTTCACCTTCACCTGACTATGTCTCTTGACTTATTGTTCATTTTTTTTGTTTCTATATTTTTTCATCACATTTGATTAGTATTACCCATGTTTGTGACACGTTCAGTTTATGATCTTTGAGCTATTCTTTTTTTTTTTTTTTTTGCAGCTTCTCTACCCTTATCCATTACTGCTGCTTATCTTATAATATATATATATATATATATATATATATATATATTTTATAGTACCGTCCAATATCCTCCCGTGTCCACCCCAGGGGGGAGCACCCTCTTGGGTGTCCAATTATAGCTACAGATTGCCCATTGGGCCTACCTTGGTGAGTCATGTTTCACGTCTTTCTACCACACTCCTTAAAAAACTGTATTATTTGTAGCTGCGCTACAATGGAGTATACTTTGAACATATAATTATGAGAATACATATCGTTCCAGATGTTAAAGCTTGACGCCTCTCGAGGAAGTGACTTGGTCACGAAACATGTCGAGGAATTGTCAAGAGCCACATCAACCTTGTTCTCTACACACCTGTGGAGCTTGTAATGATTTTAATGTTCTGGTGCTAAGTCACCAATGTGACCATTATTTGTGTACTATGTATTCTTCATTTTGTAATTTTTTTAATAAATTGTTTATTTTTACATACTAAGTGTTTCTTGTCTGGTTGCCGCAACAGTCCAACCACCTTTGGCGATCAGGGCTTTATTTTGGAGTGACCCTGAATTATCTCCTTCCCCCCTAATAGAATTTCATATTTTAGGATGATGCCACCCACCCCTACCTCTGTCTAAACTATGAGGCAAACCATTTCCCTTTGAGCTATGAGATAGCATGTCAAAAGTTTAACTATCTCAGTAACCTGACCCCAAGGGCTGATATACTAAAGGAGTATGGTATTCGCTTAGCCAAGTAAGCCAGTGTTCACGAAGAACAACCAATAATGTCCAAAGGGATTTAAAAATATAGGAATATCATACCTAAATGTTTGCTGATTGAAATGATTGAAGCTTCACAAAGTGAAAATATACTCCTTTTGTAAACCAACCCCATTATCTCTGATTTATTAAATAACCTTTCAAACCTCTGAGATATCTAGGAAATGAAATCTATAGTATCTAACAATGCATGTTTCTGTTATACATATATGTATATAGACATTTGAACACAGTTAGCATGCAATTTATACAGACATAGGGACAACAACTATTTTCATATATTATACTGTGATTACTAGTGCTGCCACTAGGTCGCAGTGTTATTATTAAAGCGGAAGTAAACCCATCGATTTAACAGTTTCAAAAAGCAGTTACATTCCCAGCATGCCGGGAATGCCAACTGTCACATTGGTTGTGCTCTCAACCAAACTGTCAAACCATCCTATGGCTGGTGTCATAACTGATCACATGTGCAGCATCATGGCAGTTGAAGATTAAACAGAGGCCAAGATGGCAGCTTCCTTGCCTGAAAATTATAGGAGGGTTTACTTCCACTTTAATGCTGCGTACACACGACCGCTTTTCTCGACGAGAAAAACGGCATTTTTTCTTTTCGCCGAGAAAAACGATCGTCTGTGGGCTTTATGTCGTTTTTCTCGTCGAGAAAAACGGCATAAAAAACGACGAGAAAAATTAGAACGTGTTCTAAATTTTCTCGTCGTTTTTTCCAGCATTTTTTTCCGCGGCAGTTTTCCCATAGGGAAACACTGCCGCGGAGCCCACAGACGGTCGTTTTTCTCGTCAAGAGAAAAAATGACGGGAAAAACGACCGTGTGTAGGGAACCAAGCAGTTCCCTCGTTTTTCCTGTCATTATTCACGGCGGTTTTTTAACCGCCGTGAATAATGATCGTGTGTACGCGGCATTATGCTCTCTAGTGAAATGACATGGTATGGGATGTAGTTGCCTGTTCTATGTTCCTGTTTTTTTTCAACAAAGCAAGCAGGGATCAGTCATGTGCCCAGCATCAACTTGACGGGTAAGATATATTCAGCAGCTTGCCAACAGAACACATAAAAACATGTTCTCCTGGATGCCATTAATAAGCTCCTCCAGGAAAAATGAAAGCAGCTCTGAAGCTACTGGTGGCCAAACATACTGCTGTTTTGGCAATTGAAACCTAGAAACATACACACCATTCTCAACCTTTGGCCAACTTCAGGGGTTATTACAAACAGTCAAAAAAATATTTAGCACAAGTGCTCCATTTTTTAAGCAGTATATAAAGGACTTGAAGTACAGTATGTGCATGTTATGTATCAAGGGAGACAGCAACTACTACTAAGGCACAGAGTCATGAAGTCACCCCCTCCACCAGCACTATACATAGTTATTACATACTGTAGCTACACATTGCCTTGACTGATAATTCAAGATAAGTTTGTACTGGTCATGCCTGTCTAATTTTCTGCCTAAACCTTTCCTTTCCTTAAACCCCTAAATGGGTGCCTGTGTCTACCTTAACTTAATGGGCTTTCTAGTTCTTCAAAACCCAGTATCTTTCTCTGCCTTCCTCTGCTCTTCCTCTGGTCTCTTGTGATTCTGTAACATGATGGACATTCTTAGTGTCAAACTGGGAGTTGTGAGAGGTAGAAAGGATCAGGACAGCCTGTTATCATCGCCCTGATTCGCTGCCAGCAACAACTATGCTGGGCAATGGCCCCGCCTACCAACCAACCTCTCAGAAATTAGATAGGGTACACACACACCTGTAACATGGACAAATTCTGCCATTTGTGGTCACTCATGTTCCCCAGGACTGAGGCTTGCCTCCTGAAATAAAGAATGTCCACACATACAAGCGCTATTTCAGATCAAGTGGTAAAACTGTAAAACAAACTTTTTCATGGTGTTTGGAATCTATGAATTATCTAGGAATACAATTTCTTGTCTGAGCTTTAGAGAAGAAATCACCAGGTAATTTTGGAGGCTGCATGTCGAGACCAGCAAAACTGGTCTATCCTCAATGTCTCATAGTTTGGAAGGGAAGCCCTTATAAAAATGTCAGTTCTTCCTAGATTACTCTATGTTATGCAGATGATCACTATCCAACTCCCTCCAACCTTTTTCTTTAAAAGAGAATGCTCGACCCCTCTGTGGCAAGCTAAGCCTCCAAGAATCAAATTTTCCTATCTCACCATGCCAAGCATAAAGGGGTCATTGGCTTACCAGACCTTCAAAGAAATTACAGGACATGTCTGTCTTCATGTCCACAAGAAAGTGAAAGACTCGAAAAGTCCCTACTTTCCCTGCCTTTGAATTTTCTACCATGGCTTTCTCTGGGTGCTCTGTCTCCCTCTGTCTCGCCTTGTCTTTCTTGCTGTCTGCACAGTGCATATTCAACATAAACCTCAGATGGCCACCCAACTCTTCCATAGTCCT